>JAFNEN010000176.1:472500-705000 GCA_019343175.1 Oedothorax gibbosus
AAACCCTGCTTCTTCCCTGTTTTTTACCAATTCATTCTTGATGCATAATGGGTCTATTTAACAAATTTCAGTTTTATGAATAAAAAAGAAAAGTTGGGACTGAAAGGGTTGAATTCTGTATCTATATTTTGTAGTAACTTTTTTTATAGTTTTATACTAAAGTCAAAATAAGTCGGATTTAATAAGTTCGTTTACTCCACAATTGGTGTTACGTTACACCAAAAAATCCTGAGGACGTTCAATAATTTTACTATGTTTAAAAAGCTTGAATATGTTAGAAATAACTGTAGATTTAATTTTATAAGTTTAAATTTCGTTAATGAATGTTGCAATGGGGATGATTAAAAAAAGTCAGACTCCTAAGTAACTTGTTAAATAATTAAGTATTTTTCATTTTTTGACTTATGTTAAGATTAATTCCTTTGCGATTGATACTTTGATTATAAATATTGTTATGTTGTTTTTATACTACAACGCTCATGATTACCTATTTATTTATAGATAATATAGATTATTATAGATATTTCTGGATCATGAATATGTTATAACTTAAATTTCAAGCGACATTGCATAAATTACTGAGCAAATTTTTTTCTGGAAAAAAAAGATGTTATCAATAAATATTTCCAAAAAAAACTTGTCCGAAAAAAATTTCAGTCCGAAATTACCCCATCACCCAATGTTTATCAAACATGCGAATTCACTTATTGTAAATCATTTCCAATATTGAGTAATCGGGCTATGTACAAATGAGAGACAAAATAAACTATCTCTCAGCAATTTCTCTAGTTTAAAAGTTGTGTCTTATCTTTCCCAAGATAAGAACCGAGCTCGTTTGTTTCTTTCGTATCATATGTCCCGGGATTTATGTGATGTCAAATTATCCTGTCGCCGTATCGCAAATCTTTTTTGTGAGTGTAATTCGCTACGCACTAATTTCTTAACCTGTAATAAAGTGTGCGACACTGTTATTTTAGTATATCTTGAAAAAATAGTGACGCATCAAGATTATGTGTTAAGTAATGTTGTTGTTATTGTTTTTTTAATTTATAGTAAGGGAGACAAGGGCTAGTTTTCCATGATTATTTTCTTTTTAATTGTATTTTTTGTACTTTTATTAATTTTGAGCAAATCAGGATATCATTGCCTTCCTTTCAATTTTATCTGGGGGCTCCGTAGTCCAGTCGTCAGAACATCGGCCTCTCAGACAGAGGGTCCCGCGTTCTAAATCGGGCACATCCTATAGACGGATATTTGTTGGCAAAAAATTAATAATAATAAAATCGACTTGGTTCCCGAGTTCACTGGGACATAAATGAGTGCTAATGAAATCTGTGGAGTCCAAAGTCCCAACGGTGTGAGCGTACGATATCGCTCGAAGTTCAGCTCATGTGTCGACTTCATTTCTCGACCGTGATTCCAAATCACGAGACGTAATTGGCTGTGTTTAAGCTCCTGACGGAAGACTTGGAACATACAGCCGGAAACGATTGAATAACCAAACCTTTTATTTACATATTATAATTAATAATTTTCCCAAAAAGTACATATAGCTTATAGGATTAAATGCAAATATGTAGAGCTGGAAAATGCGATCCTCGGGGATGAATGGTATGTCCATCATTTTTTGTACAAAAAACAGTTCATCATTTCTTTTGGATGCTCACCAAGCACTACATGTTAAATGATAATTGTAATTTGATTTAGAGCTTTTCTTAATCATTAAAGAGCTTTTGGCTTACAAGGTCATATAGCTGGTATTTCTATTTAACAACTTACGGGTTTTGTTCATGCGATGTTCGGTACACATATGCGGAGCCCTGGCTTGCAATACCTGCTACTTCCTGTATATTCTCATTTCACTCTTTAGAGTAATGGTTCTTTTTGTTTGAAAAAAAAAGATTTTCAGCAATAAATATTAAAAACAAGAATTATAAATTAAATTAAAAGAAAAATTTTCAAGAATAACTGGATTTATCCAAAATGTATTTCTAAAAATTTAAAAATATCTTTATTGGCAAGAAAGCGATAAATTTAACAAGATATATTGTTTATTTATGTTTATAGAATGAAAAATACAGGTGGACTAAACTCAATAGAAAGTTTTACTTTTAAAATTTATTTCTATCCATATTCAGTTAGAAATCTTCTATATTTCACTTAAACACAATTTTTAAACAAAAATAATGCTACAAAATTCTTATACATTAGTCGTCTATACATTTTTGTTCTGAAATAGTACCTCTTTGTCAGAAGTGTTTCTGAAAAGAGTGATTCTAAGCCACGAAATCACATACGAGAATTTTCTCCAATTTAAAATAACCATATACTAGAAAGCATTTAATAAATTTATAAACTATTTCACATAACTGCGAATTCCCTGAGTATTTCCTGAATTAATGACTTTCGACTTTAGCTTAACACTTATTAATGAATACATGATAAGCTTGGGTATATTAAGAATGGAGCTTTCTTAAAAGGAATGTGAGGTAAGTAATTAATAATAGAGTAATATTTAATGCAAATCAAATAGTTGTTTAACTTCTAGCAAATTACTTTAGTAGAAAAGTTATTAAAATGCACTGCTGGGTTAAATATAATAGATAGTAATTATTTCATTTAAATAATATTTTGAACATATGTTGCATTATAGTGGTTTAATGGTTTGTATTAAAGTAATGTTCCTTGAGTTCTGAGCTCGAATCCATAAGAGTGTCAATCCTAGTAAATAGGTAATTCTTTAACATAAATCAGATCAAGAAATAACTGGTAATTTTGTAATTTAATAGTTTCCGGCTGTCAATTTCTAGCCTCCTTTAGGAGCTTTAACACAGCCAATCTCGTGATTTAGAACCACTTTCAAGTGACGAGGTCAACATCTGAGCTGGCATCCAACAGAACTTCGAGCGACATCGTACGCTAACGCCGTCAGGACTTTGGACTCCACAGATTAAACGAGCATGTCTATCCCTGTATAATCGGATATTTAAGTTGGGTTTTGGCTACATATTTCCGTCTATAGGTAAGCAGTGCCTGCCACCGGGTTTGAACCAGCGCCTTACGCTTGCGATCAGATCTGGGCGGATAGCGTGTCCAACGCTATACCAACTGGGCTACCACAAGCCCCCAGTAAATAAATAAAACTGGGATCGGTAGTACGTTTTCGCCACCATCCAAATTTTTAATAAATAAACTTACGGAATTTAACTAAGATTTTATGTTTTTCATTAATTTGCATTTGCGGGAATTCCCTAAAAGACACTGTTTTATATTTTTAAAACCAGGACCCACAATGCATAGAAAAATTATTGATATAGTTGAGATTTTTAATATATTTAAATATATTTTCTATTGTGGCAGTGACTTATGTACCGATTAATCATCAGTATTTAATAAACTAGTGTCATATATTTAAAGTGATGTTTTATTTTATATGTGAATCAACGATAATGCAGAGACTTTTTTTCCAGATTGACTTACCTGCAGATGTCACAATACATTAGAAATCTAATTATCCGAAAAAGTGGTACGGGTCCCCATACAGAAATACAAAAATGTGGATAGTTCTTGAATATGGTGTATACTTTAATTAATTTCTGTTTGTATGTTGTAAACGCTACAAAGAATTCTAAAAAAAACTTTTAATTAAACGAAAAGGCTACACTTTTACACGTTTAGTGTATGGATGGAACACAATGTACCATTAGTATTCGGACAGTCGTGATTCGGATAATTGGAGTTCTCTTGTACTTCACACACATTCATATAGTTTCCTATAAGGCCGGTGAATATAAAACTCGAAAAACTGTATGCACAATAATTTTATTACGTTTGAGATTTAATTACATATTTATAACATGACATCCAGCACCAATAAGGAAAAGATTATTGTGATTTGTAAGTACACAGAAATAAAACAATTATCAAGAATAAATACTACCAATAAAATCCTAAACCAAAATTGTGCGCAGAAAATAAAACAAACTTCAATTTTTACTTCAAGGAAATTTCATACATTAAAAAGACAAAAAATATATATATAAATACAAAATTACAGTATTTAAAGCACTGTTAAAACACGACTAACATAATCTACTGTTTGTTCTCCTTATTATAGTAGTGATTGAAATGACAGAAAAGCATCACATATTAGATCATCAGAACAACTTTGGATGGAGATCGCAGTACTGTACTGAGTACTGGAGATCACAGTACTGTTTCTGTACTGTTTCTACGGAAAGCTTCTCATGCCACAGGTATTGAGAAGAATTATTTGAATAAAATAACACTACCATCTACAACTACATTTACTAACTCATGTTTGATCTAAATGGGGGAAAGCTTTTTCTCAATGCATCGTAATTTAATGGATGAAGTTCATAGATTTGCATGGCATGATGCTAGTATTTCGATTGCTCAATATTTGACAGAGCGAAAAAAACAAACTTAGTTTTCTCAGGTATTGATACTTAATACCGATTTAATTTATTTTGACCTTTTTTCCGTTTTGAAAATTATTTATTATTTTATCTATTTAGTAAATTGCCGCAATTAACTGAATAGTCAATTGGATTTCTTTTAATTTCAACATCCATTTCGTTAAGATGCATTAAGAATTTTAAATTGCCATTATTTCCATTTTAAAATATAAGAGACCAGATGTTATAATGATTTATATAACATACATCCTGGCATGTTGTTTCTATATATTATGAGTACACTTAATAACCACAATCAACAATTTAAAGGTAGGCTAAAACATTTAACTCAATCGACATTGATTTTGAGTAGTCAGTATTTTAGTGCATCAGATATTTCTGAAAACTATTCTTGAAATTCATTACTCAATTTTAAAAAATTCCATAATTTTCAGGGATTTCAAATAATCAATAATTTTCTGATAACATATAGAAAGAATAAAAAATATTCAATTTAGAACACACATATATCAAACTGTAATAATAACTAAAGTTCCATGTTCATTGCAGATTCATGAAAGCAGGTAAAATTTTACAGACATTATTAAAAACAGTTACCTTTAATTCTTTCTCATGACTCTCTGCAAACTTTCCTTACAAATCTCATACAACCTTTCCTTAAGGTAATAATCTGTACTGTAAAAAAGCCAAAGTACAATGTTACAACATAGGACTTCCGGCCTTTTTTTACTAAGGTACATAAATCTTATTTTACTTATATAAAACTCGGATCGCCCATTTCTAGAGCAATTAACATTTTTAACGTATATACATCGATAAGGTGGTTAACTTTGAAAGTTTTTTAACATCGATTATTTGTAGTAAAGCATAAATGGAAGAAACGCAAATAGTTTCAGTTGATTTACACTTAAACCTATCAACTTATAATAGCTTCAAACATTCAGTCAACACTACGTTTTTATCATAAAATATCTTTTTTTTTTTTTTCATTTTTTAAAAAACCTATCAAGCTTCAATCTTTATACATTTCAAACAGCTAACCAACATACTTTTATCCAACAATTTAGTAGAAACTTTAAAATGCAATATCTTTGTTTGTAGCAAATATGGATTGATAGGTTTGAGTGCAAAGCGTCGAATTAATAGGCAATCAATACGAAAAGTCTTCTAAACAAAAATGTTTGACTCTTTCATAAAGTAAATATGTATGGTTTTTCATGTACTTAAAGCGGAATGGGAATTATTGTGTTTATAAATAGAAAAGATACAATTCTGGACATCTAATTGAAACAACAAATGTTCTTTACATTCAACAAATACTTTTACAGAGATTTTATTTAAAAAAAAGCTATCTTCCTAACGGAAGATAATAACATTTCTTTATTTCTGCCCACTTTTTAAAATAACTAAATCATTTATAATAAGATTTTGGCTTGGAATACGTATGAATATTTATTGTTCTTGCGCAGTTGAAATATTTTTTTAATGTATTTCTTAAAATCAGAGTTTTGTCGTTTCATTAAATACTTCTAGATAATTCATTTTTAATTTGATTATATATATATGGATTTATTCTTCATTGCAAATTTAAATAACTATTTTATCTCAATTTAAAACTTAAATTGGACACAAAATTACTATTGTTTATAAAAATTTCCAAATATATTTTTTTTGTTATTGAAACAATTACACACCAATTTTCATTGTTACTAATTGACTTGACATTTAAATTTTGCATCGTTTGAAGGCTTTAAATTGTCTTAACATAACAAATCCATACAATTATTCTTTGGAGTTATTAGTTTATATTTTATTATATTATTTATATTGAAAAATAATATGAAATTACATAAAACTTTTCCAATTCACAAAAACAATCGCTGACATTCAAGCTCTCTTTTTATAATACATATGAAACAATAGTGTACGCTAATTTTAAAAAACAATTTTTGGCACAAAAGCTTTCAAATACACACAGCTAACGAATTTGCATTTATTATATGATTATGGAGTAAATTAGACGAGATTTAAAAACTAAAGCATTTTTTGCATTACAATACTAATTACTATTGTAAAGTGGAATCTCATATACAATTTCTAAGCATCCCGACTTTTGGCAAAATACTTAAAATGCATACAACTTTTAAGAAATTATACTATTCTATTACATTTTTACAAGTCAAATGCTCTAAAGTTTTATTTTAAAAAGTTAAAACACCTTTATTGCACTTACAAGTGCAAAAAGATTGACATTTTGAATGTAATAAAAATTAATACATATTATTTAATACTGTTTGTTATTAAATTTTTCAGTTAGTTATAAGTTAAAAATCACTGTCATTTTAAATACTTTGAATATTTGTTAATAAGCTATAGAAACTTTTGACGAACGGTGCCAGTTCGTAAACTTTTAAAAACATCATTTTTAACCAGTATGTGATATTTGAAATAATTTTCATTTTTCTTAAACAAAATAATTAAATTAGCTTTTTGAATGTTAATAACATCACTTTAAGATAAAATAATACACATATTATATTTGCATTGGTAATAATTGCAATAAAAACTTTTCAAACTTGTACATGAATATATCGTTTGCTGAATTTAATATAATAAACAGCAATCAAATAAAACATCACAACAAAAATACAAAAGCTAAAAAATAACCAAAAATAATATCCATTCAAAACCTGTAAAATAATACTAAAAAAAACTTTGGTTCATTCTGACTAAAACAAATTCAGCTGGAATTCTTTACTATCAATGAGTAATTTTTAATTGATATATTGAGCAAAAAAATGTATATGGAATAAACATTAATATAACCTTTGAATGTTTCATTAAAAAAATGATTTTTACAAAACCAAAATCTTCACTTTCACTCTTTTTTAAGATCTTATCACAAATTAAAAAAAAGAACGTATTGCACTGAAATTTTGCACACAAAAAATTAAGCACAAGCGAAAGATTTATTCCAATTAAAATTATAAAAACTCGCACAAAATAAAAATGTATAGCAACTTAATATTTTTTTATGTTATGAAACTATTTTTTTGTGACAATTTTAGTGACTTGTAAAAATAGCCTGGCTGTTATGAGATCAGATTCTATTTCTATTTGTAGTCGTACAATAATGAACATTTATTCTTGGCATTTGAGAAAAAATTAGATATCCCATTGATTGGATATAATATCACTAGAATATGAGAAGAAATTTCAATGGGGCATTTATATCAACATCTACATATTTTTGACAACTTAAGAAGTCATTATAATCCGGAAAATGTTTCAAATGCTCACAAAACAACTTTTTGGAGAACTCTTTTTAAAAGGATCACAAATGTATGGTTAATCAGCTGAACCATACATTAAATTTGGACGATGAACATGCAGGCCATTATTTCATGTCAGTCATTCTGAAAGAAAATTTTAAAATTAGTTAGAAAATCAGTAAAGTATAAATTTTTTATTTAGAAATTGGTGAATCATAGTTTATCGATTAACGTTAATTAATAATTAAGTGATTGAATAAACATTGACAACGATATTTTCAAAAAAATATTTTTTTCTTTTTGTTTAGGTATACTTTGGTAATAAATGTATCGTCAATAAATATTATATGTGAAACCTTTGATTTTTACTTTTAGGGAAGAAGGGTTTATCAATGGGCAATACTGAATTATATGTAGGTTGGTCTCTGACCTGTTGATTGTCTTTTTGTATTTTTATTTTCAAAAAATTAGTTAAGTCAAAAAATTAGTTAATAAGTAGAGAGGTAATAGCAAGGTTGAATGTGTTTATGGTGTATCTAAAGTATACATAAACTACGATAGGCACGCAAAGTAATAAAAGAAATATTGACAGGAATAAACATGTAATAAAGGAACTGTGTTTTGCCATCGACATTATACATATGTTTAATAGTATAAACCAGATGAATTTTCTTGTCAATGGCATGTGTTTTTAATCTGAACAGAGTACAAATATCTTATTTAAACAATGTGAATAAAATATATTATTATACTCAATAAATACTGTAAAAAATTATTTTTAAATGATTTAAATTTTTTGACCAGGCAATCTCTTTAAGCTAGTTTTTAAAGTTTTATGACACCAAATTTTAAAGTGTATTATTTAGGGGTCCTTATATATATATTTTTTAACAATCATATTTATGCCGGGGGTTAACATTTAAATTGCTTTTCTCAATGTGAAAAAGATTAGCTGTAATCTGCATTTTTTTTTGTATGAGAATGGAATAAATTAGAAAAATTATCCACTAGTGGGCTTACAAATACCCACATAACAACATTAACTATTTAAAATATTATTTTATTATAAGGTTTCTTGTACACACTGTAAAAATTTCGTAAAAAGTTGCTACATAAAACTAGTGCAGCATGTGAGGGTTTCAGCTTTATAGAGTAACATTACACCAAATTTATGGTGTAACGTTACACCAAATTTTCAGTGCTTACACAAGCGGAATCATTTTAAAAATCCAAAAACTAAATCAGCTTTCATGCATAGACCTCATAAATTCACTAGGATGTGCTTAGTAGTTTTAGTTTAACAGCTTTTCCTGATATAATAAGAGAATTGATGTAATGTATGTTGGCAGGTAGCCACGTTAAGTTTTAGTTTATTTTTTCTGTTATAAAGTACCATCTGACAACAATGATTAGCTCCTGGGCAAGACGAATAGTTTTATGTGGCAATCATAATAAAGAGAACTGGGTAAAAAAATCATTTTTAAGGTAAAAATTTACTCTTTAGCACCTTAGAGCGGTTGTTTTTTAAGTGTATATATCGGAAATAAGCAGTTGATATCTAATTCATTATATATGATGTTCATAAAAAATCATTCAAAAGATTATGATATTTTAAAAAATATATTATATATAATGAAATATATTTTTCACTTTTATTTAAATCCATTTCTCAGTCTACCTAATTTGAAGATTTTATCATACAAGTATTAAAATACATTTAACCCAATGTGTTTTAATACTTATACTAAGTATTCCAATTCTCATTTGCTTTAAATGAGAATTGGAATACTTCTTTAAAGAAAAGACGAATATACCGATACAGTAAAATACCCAAATATTTGAATAAACTGTTGCAGTTTTGAAAGGTAAGAATTTTATATTTATATACAAAGATAATTACTCAATATATATTGTAAGATTAATAGTTAAATGCAAAGCTAAACACTGTCTAGGGATCTTCCTAGAAATAATAATAAACTGCTTTATATGCATAAATTATTAATTACAAAAGTGAATACTTTTTATTTAAAATAATACTTATAATTAATATATAGTATTATAATAATACATATAATTCTTTTAATTTATTTTGTGAATACGTTGAAGTGTAATACATTTGATATGATCTACAATTTTTACTGGTTTAAGCACACTGAAATTATATTAACTCTAGCAACAACAAAAATCTGAATTCCTTTTAAACTAATCCTATTTTATAAGTATTGTATTTAATACATCTTTCAAAAATAGTTTAAAGGAATTCATATTTGCAACAAACAATTTTTATATTTAGCTTTTTTAAGCACTCATTCGAAAACTTTGAAGTATTTTAAATTTTCGTATTTATCATATAGATTGCAAAATATCTTTCAATTTTAACTCGATATACTTACATCATTCTACGTTATTCAATGCTTTTCTTTATTGATAAAAGATGGCTATAGACATCCTAAGTTTAATGACCGTTTGTACATGTTTAATTTTTGATACAATAAATAACAGATTTTGAATCGCATTAAATTACACAACGCCAAATGAGGGTTTTAAGGGAGCTTTTTTTAAAAACATCCTTATTTCTCTAATACTGAATAAGACTTTCCGTAAGACTGACCCCAAAATACATAATTCTCTCTCACTAAAGAAAGGATCGTTACCATATGGGTACAGAAAACAATGATTTACATTCTTTTTGTTCCAAAGTTATCTTAAATCATTTCTGTTTTGCACTTGTAGACATTGGTAATTCTGGCCTTATCGCACATGTAAACCAATCCATAACAGATTGGTTCATTAGTTCAAATTATCCATAACAGGCTTTTTTACCAGTCTAGGATTTTTTCACGTTTTATAATTGTTTAAAAACAGTACTTTGAATCAAAGCAGCTAAAATTGTCCAGAAAAAATACCTAACATAACTTATTTGATAATAATCTATTTTGGAAGAGTTTCATTGGAATATTCATATTTTAAAACCGCTACAGAATAGTAATACATAGCTTTTAACATTTTATATATAAATATTATATGCGAGATGTACTTTTTAATATTGCTTTCATTTAGTCTTTCTTTCACCGGGGATGTTTTTTTTTGGTGTGGGATGTTTTACCAAATTACTTGTCCGATTAAGTTTTAACCACCTGATCAGGGATTGGAAAGTTACTTTTAAAAAGTAACTCTGTTACAGTTACAGTTACTTAATATGAAAAGTAACGCGTTACAGTTACTTTTAAAAAAAGTAACGAATCACAGTTACTTTTCGAAATTTCAAGTTATAAGAAAAATTGAAATTTAGCCATCTTACCATTTTTCAAAGAGAACCACGATAAACCAAATATAAGCTCAAACAAAACACTGAAATTATAATTAATAAAAAAAATTGTATTTAATTTTAATCCTTTACCCTGATACGAGTCCATCTGTAAACACTCCGGTAGGTACTGACGGAAATAGGGGTATCTTTCAAGAATGAATGTGAAATCTCTGTCTTCTCCCTCCCCACCCCTCTTCGAGGGGAAGGACTTGGTCATTGTTGTAGAACGCATTCAGGCAGGGGGATACAAAGGAGTTTGGACTGAGGGATCCAACCTGCTGGGCAGTTAACGTGATTTATTTGAAAACCCTTCTTTTCCGTAGATGCCTGTAATTGTGCGGGCTTATAATGTAATAGTTAGAAAGGTAAACAGACAAGGAAAAACATTCGTACTGTTACAATTCTGTCTGAAAGCCGCCGTCACGCCTTTAGCAGCCAAAGTGGACAATTCTACTACTTTTTCCCTCCCAAGAAAAGCTATCGTATTTCGGGAATGCTAAATGTTTCATTCTTAAGAGTGGAATTTCAAAATTGGCATCAGACAGCCTTCGTAAAGTAACGGAAAAGTAACGACATTTTTCGTTACTTCGTTATCGCTAAAAGTAACTAAGTTACAGTTACAGTTACTTTCTGAAAAATGTAACGGCGTTACTCGGCGTTACCCAAAAAAAGTAACTGTTACAAGTAACGGTGTTACAAGTAACGCGTTACTCCAATCCCTGCACCTGATGGATATAAACGTATAAATCCGTATACTGACAGTTAGTTTTTCCAACAATACACAAAAATGTTGGAAATTGTAGTAAATGTTAAGCATGGAAAAGTCATTCTATTAGTCAAAGAATACTATTTAATACAGAAATATTTTTAATGTAAAATATTTAATTAATAAGTTGACCATTTAAAACTAAAACTTATAAAGTAAAAACAAGTTGACACTTTAAGATAAAGAGGGTTAAGATTAAGCATTTGTATATTTCGTTTGTATATATCATCATTTTTGTAATTCATTTGTGTATTTTAAGTAAGATAAATTGTGCAGAGTTAAAACTATACGGCATTAAATTTTGCTCACATGAAGGCCTAGCGTTATTGTATGGTTATGGGTAATATTTCGTGAATATGAAAAAAAATATGCTTAAAGCTTTTCTATTTAAGATAAGACATTTTTATTAAATAAAATTAGATTACAAGTTAACTGAAAATAAATTTATTTATCGGTGAAAAATATTTGAAATAAGCTAATTATTTAACTAAAAAAAACTTTTTTACTGAAAATATTTTTAAAACACTCCAACATTCTTAAAAATAAATTATTCTTATCTTTAATCATAATTTCTGGGTAAGTTTATGTTTATTTACAATTCAGCTTTACATTATAAAATTACTTCAATTTTTAACTTTTAAAAAAGTTAATATCTATACGAAAATGCCGTATATTTAGTTCACACCTTCATCTCTTTTACATTTAGGTCCTACATAATTTTGCAATAAAATAACCAGAATCAGATACGGAAAGTTGGCAAAGTTCCCCAAATTTATTCAGGACGTAGCTTAGTCCGCGGCTCTAATGATGGAAATAATTTTTCTAACATCCCTTGTGAGTCCTATAACAAAGTATACTTGTTTTTATCTCTATGTTGTCTGCAAAGTTTATTCTATAAAAAGATAGTTTTAGGGAGTTTGGAGACAAACAATAATCCAAAAATATCCGTTCCAAATAACCAGCTAAGTTTTTTAAACAATCCCACAAAATAATTGTTCAAAATGAAATCAAGAATTTCATGCAGTTAAATTTGTAAAATTCTTTTTTTTAAATAATTTTTATAAGAAGGTTGCTTTTAGTTATACACCAAATAAAGGCAATCGACAACAATTGCATCGTGTGAGGTAATTTAACTAAAACTAAATACAATTATAGAATTGAGTTTAAAGTCCGATAAGAAAAAAAGTCGAATTAGACATTTAAAAAGACAATGATTTTTTCTTAACTGAAAAACTTTCAACTCATTTATTCGAAAATTACGACTGAAAAGGATTATTACAATATGTAATCTATCTAAAAAGCAGCTACCATTGCTTACTTTTCGAATTTTCGATGCAATTCACTTAAAGTTATCATCAAAAAAATACCATTGATGAAGGCATTTGTTTTCTATTCGTCAAAACATTTCTTTGCGTACAAGTAGTCAATATAGTGACTATTTACTACGAAAAAACAACTCAGTTTTAAAATGCATAACTATACCACATTTAGGTAAAACTTCTAGAAAAACCTTGCGTTGCAACTGCATTACTATTTATAAAAACAAATATCGATATGTCCGATTAAAGAAAAAGCTTTAATGTTAGGTATATTAAGCACTGTAACCAAACCAATCATAAATAGACCTAACGATGTTTTTCAAAGTAAATAATAATGTTTTTTCTGTGTTGCGAAAAAAACAATCATCTGTACAGCATGCCTACGGTACTAAAAGTACCCAAGTACACGCTACATGGCTCCGTCGCGTTGTCTCAGCCTCCTAATAGACGGACAAAACCTTTCTTTGAATCAATAAGACCCAATAAATGCCCACAGCAGTTTCTCACAATGTCAAGCAAATGAAAAAGAATGTATGGAAGTTAAT
The DNA here is from genome assembly GCA_019343175.1 of Oedothorax gibbosus. NCBI lineage: Eukaryota > Metazoa > Arthropoda > Arachnida > Araneae > Linyphiidae > Oedothorax > Oedothorax gibbosus. Next base: position 486,152 of record JAFNEN010000176.1, read on the forward strand.
GAAAAGTCTAGGAGATCCCTGAATCAATAAATTTCTTTCAACTGAGCGAGTAATAAGAAAGGCACGGAAAACTCAATCTTTGCAGAGTAATAGTTCAGTGCACGGTTGATATTAAAGCGCTGGAAAGAGTGATTTTTTATGTAGGGCTAAAACTCAAGCATATACATTGAGGTACTTTTCAAGATTTTTAACTAACTTTTTTAGTTTAAGAATAGGATTAGTATTACATAAATCATTTTCAACTTTCGCAAGAAAATAATTTCAAATTTATCCTAAAATTAATCTCTTCATTGTTAGAGCTAGATACATTTGATATTAAAATTTTGTTAAATTTATTTAAAACGACAGGCATCTAGCTTACAAATTTGTATCTTTGTATCCATGGATTTAATTATTCAATTACTTTATAATACGTTTTAAATTTAAATTATTCATCTATACAAAAGACATTTATTACTTTTACTATTTTTAAATCCACTCAATCTAAACTTAACTGTTTAACTTTAATTTTCAAAAAATCGTTCTCGTTTATATTTTATCAGTCCAACAAAGTTTATTCATTAAATATTCTGAGTTGATTAATGAAAATAATATATTCCAGCTATTCTCCAAATATGAAACTATGTGTAAAATGTCATATTTAAATTGAATAGACTGTTGTAATCTTATTACCTCCTAAATATATCCTTACCACGCAATAAAACGCTTATTAATTGGGCATTATAAGTGCTTCTAATCTATGATGAAATTATTTCGGGTAGCATAAGCTTTAAATATGATTTCAAATAGATTTGCCGAGGTTAAATTTCATAACTTCTAAAATTGCAAAATACCAATAATTTGCTATGATGCAATAAGTCTGACTGAGGACATAGTTATTGCATTTTAAGTTAGTTTTAAAATGTTGCGTCACTCAGTACTTAGACTATATATAATTATACGAAATACTGTCGACAAATACATGTCAAGTAATTTTAAAGAAGTTATTTCTCAATATTTTAGGGCTAATTAGTTTTTAAAAAAGCCAAGGATTTTATTTAGTAAAATCATTATTATTTCTAAAGCACTTAATGTAAATGTATAATAATTGTCATAAAAGATATTGTTTTTTTTTTTACTTTTTCAATTATTACAAGTTTAATTCTTTATTAAACTAAGTTATCCAATTATATTGTTAATTAAAAACTGGATTAACTATTCTGGTTTGAGTGAATAAAGTTTGGTGCATTTTAAAATAATTTGTATGGGGAAAAAACTGAGTAGAGAGTCTGGGGTATTTAAAATTCGTAGTGGTTAAAGGTTTTGGACATCCTCATCTAGTTATGATTGAAAATTATAAAATGAACCTGGTTGTATTAACTCTTTAAAACAATACCGAAAATCAGCAGTCCTTTCGAATAACAATAAATATTTTCTGTCTTAAATTGATGACTTTCGAGTACAGTTCTCAAAGTGAAATAAAGTATTCAGCATATCGGCGCCATAGAAATAGAAAAAGCCCCAAACTCGAATATTATATAACAATACAAAACAACAACGAAACAAATATTTGTTCTGACTTGGACGTTTTTTGTTCTGAAGCTCTCATTTTTATACTTTTTAACATCTGTTCAAATCTTTGGGGTTTCGGAATAAAATTGTGCCAAGTTAGAAATGGACTTGGGTTACTGTTTTTATGAAACACCATACTCTAAGTCTTCGGAAAAATGAAGGCAATCGATAAAAACTATTATAGAATAAAACTGTGAATTTGCACACAGTTTGCGAAAGAGGGACGGCGTTATTATATTTTGGTCGAGTGGCACTTCTGTCTTTTTTACTTAACTGCAAAAACAGAAAATAAATCATATCTCGAAATATGTTATGAAGTTTCCGAAATATAACAATCTGGTTTTTTCCTTTGTTACTTCAAAAAATTAGCAACAGTACATTCTACAACCAATAATATTCCTTGTTATATTCGTATTTACTTTTAATGTTGTTTAAGTAGAAAAGTCACCAAAAAAACAATGTACAGACACTAAAACTCCCTATCATAACTGGGATAAAAGTTGAAGTGAAAATTAATTTTCCCATTCTTTTAAAATCTATGAATAGTACTGCTTCAAATAGATTTGAAGCTAATAATAAACTATTCATTGGTTTTATTTTTTAAGAATTTTGCTTAATAATCATGATGAGGTCAGTAACCTGCACATTTGTCCGAATTGATACTTTGTTTATATACCGACTTGAAATTCTTAATCCAAAGCTCTATTTACAGCTAATATAATACTCGAGGTATTTTGACAAGCCGATAAGGAAAAGCGTGCACATGATTATAGTAATTCCTTTTTGACATAGATTTCTAGTTTTCAGCAACATATGTCAAGAACTACTGAGCTTCCTATAAGTGGACGTAATATTGGTATGTGAAAAAGGACCGCTTTAGGTTTGATCTCGTATTGGTTTTCAGATAAGGGCATCTAAATAATCATTGGTCAAAACCTTAAAAGTAGGTCCACTTATTTACGTTACTAAGTTTAACAACAGGCTTTATCATTTGGATGGTAGTGCCGTGTAACTGAAAATTCTATTTGGATTATATTGAAGTCATGTTAAAGGAAATTTATCTATTTGGATCGTTAAGATAAAAAAAAATATGTATTTTGTATTTCTTAAAGATGTTACTTTGAATGCGCAAAGACACATAGGAGTTTTAATGAGAAACTTGATTTGAGAGGAGTTGGGTATAAAACATTTAGAACAATAGCAGCTGTTCTTTAAGTAGGAACACCCATATTCCGCACTGGTCTAAGTTCCGGCGAACCTAAAACGACGTTCCCGACGATATATTTGTCATTACGCCGCTTTGGATTATTGTGCAGCGAAGAGGATTTTTTTTTTCGGTTTTCTTTCTAAAACACTGAAAGAAATTGGGTTTTTTTTATTTTCTCCAGAAAAGGTTATTGTTTTGTAAGTTATTGTGGAAATCAATTGATTGGACAGGAAAAAGAGGAATATGTCAAATTTGTGGATTTATAGACTTTGGACAAAAGAAATTAATTGAGTCAATTTATCCTACCTATGGCTCTAGACATGAATAATGGTCAAGTCAGATGGTTATGTTCTATAAAAAAAATATATATAGCCCTAGCAAAACGCTATTTTGAAAAAAAAGGTATGCTTTAACCTGTTCATATATATTTGAAAGTACGTTTTGCAAGTAATTTTTAAAAAAAAAAATAGCCTTAAACATTTGCTGGACGGCACGTCAATTTAGTGGAATTTGAGGTTTTGAGTGAAAAATACTCATTTTTTGTGTGCTATGAATAAACAAACAAGCTCTGTCAGATTTTTGTAATTAATAATTCAATTGTTTTGATGCAAAATATCCTATAAGTTTATCGCTGAAAAAAACTTAATTTTTGCAAAACTTTTTAAATCTGTTTAACCCTCTTATTATGTCATTTTTTTCTATACAATTAATAATAAATCAGCTGTTTCGGTATCGATATTTTTGAAAAGCTTGTGTGAATGTTCTTGCATATAACAGAACCTTTAGTATTAAGAAAAAAATTTAAAGGAATTCTACAAAGTTCCACGTATGTGTACCTCTGGAGCGAAGAGGTTAAATTCTTCTAAACGCTTTAAGATTGTATTTGATGAACATAGTAATTTATAACCTCGGGAAAGTGGAACGTACGATACGTAGAATGGACTAGGTTTTATATTGGCGTAGAATATAGTTCGAATTTAAACTTGTCTGATTTAAGATAATTGTAATGGCACAAGAATATAGTCCTAATTTAAAAGACAAGGGAAAGATAAAATTCTATATAATAAATATTATTTTCATTTTAAGTCTATTGAACTCTTAACTAAATCTTATTTCCCTTATTTATTTTTTTCCTTTATTTTTTTGCGGTTTTCCCGGGTATGTTTTGAAAGTTGTATCCGGATTTATTTTTATTGGAAAACAACGACAGGTTAAATTTAACTTTTAATCATATTTCCGGGTCCTTCATTCATTATTAAATAATGCACCGTAACACAACGGAAAATTGGTACCTTTTAAATGATCAATTTAATTTCTATTCATTAATAAAAATTCTTAAACAATGACATAGACTTCCTCGTTAAACTTTGAACAGCGTTGTTGAAACTATAATAAGAGCAACATCATAAACCCTTGTTGCAATATCTTTCAACGGTAGTCAAACATACCTATAATAATGGAACATGACACAATGACTTTGTAAGATTACAAAAAAATATTGATGGAACTTCTTCTAGGTATAATCTAGATCGATTTTAAGGTAATCGATAGCTTTCTTTTGTGATTTTCTCCAAATATATTAGTATAAGATCAATATGCCCAATAAACTATAAATAATTTATGTTGGTTATAGTATTAAGCTTTAAAAGGATAAATATTGGAAAGATATACCGCAAATTAATTAGAAATGTTTTCATTTATTTTTGTCATTTTAAATTTTGAAGTAACTTTTATTTATATTACTCTTAAAAAAGAATAGTGCTAATAAATTTTAAGTAAAAAGATCTCTTAAAAAAGCGCACAAATATTTACAATTAAGTTTAAGGAAATATATCGTAAATAAGAAGTTACATGTGGCTAAGTTGTGTGTTTAAGTGTTTGATGATAATTTTAAGATAAAAAAAATGAAAATAGCAAATATGCTTCAAAATTTAACTCTTAGCTAAAAAGTCATTGACTCTTTTCATTCTTTTATGTACAACAATTTTCGAACAAAATTACAAAAAAGAGAAACAAATTCCTTAAAAAAACTTTTAGTTTTGGAATCAGTCAAAAATGTCTTAATTTTAAACTCTCCTCAGCAATGGGTATTTTTTTTAATCAGGTTGTTAAGATACTATTAGGTGCTATGGAACGTATTAATATAATTAAAAGTCTAGTCACTTATCACGAATCTAATAATACGCATAACATGCGAAGATAGAAATACAAAAATATAAAATAACCCAAATTGTAACTTACATTGTTAACAGAACATTATACTTATAACACACACTAAGAAATACCCTTAACCAATGTTATTAATTGTGAAATATATCTAAGCAAATATTAATCGGATATTTCAGGAAAATGAGGAAACGTTGCTCCCTGCATTCTAATGAGAAGCTAAACTGTGTTCAGGGACAACCTTTAGCCCCAATCAATAATAAGGGAACAGAATTAGTGGAGGTTGTTTCAAATGACTCTTTTGTTGTTTAAGGATTCTTTTGAAGCAAGTAATAGAAAATGTGGGAAAGCTATTGATCTTTATTTTTTTTTTCTAATTAATGAGCGGTAGAAGAAGAGGCAAGCTAAAAATAGAATTAGTTTGTGGAATTATTGAAGTTTGGTCCTGCAGATATAGTAAGTAATTATACTAATTAATCAGTTAATTAATTCATAGTAAATTATAGTTGGAAAGGATAGTTATTTTCGACTTTCAAGGCTAGAACTTCAAAAATGGTTGTGCACATTTTCATAAAAATACTAGCAAGACAAATTATAATGCCTTTCTAAACCATTAAAGTGAAATATATTTAAAATTATTAGTAAAATATACTATGAAGAGGCAATGACTAATTAAATATAAAATTGTTAATTTTAATTTGATATGTATACCCTATATAAACCTAATTAAAACTCTAATCTTCAGTGTTAATTTAACTTAAGAGCTATTTTCTTCCTGGAGCCATGTTTGGTGTTAAACAATGTCAACATCGGCTAAATGTTATTGCATTCCGAAAGCTGTGGTAAACAATGATCTCAAATTTAAGAACAATGCATTCGAAGCAATTTTAAGCCAATAATGTTTTGAAAAATAAGAAAATTATTCTCGAACTTGAGAACACATTTTAATCTGTACCAGTTACCCAAGTATACCTAAATTAATAAGAACAACATTTAAAAAATCAATGTTTATCAGTTAATTACTCTGTAATTTGTATGTAAGTTTATCGTGTTTATATGGAAAAAGTAAAGAAATTGTTACAAAACAAAACTTGCCTTAATTGAAAATTAACAAATATATATTTTAGTGTTAAATATGTCTTACCTAATGGAGCTGAAATGGACATCCTGAACTTTATCTAACCATCAGCCAGAGGCGGAGTAACCCAACCATATTTATCGTGAGTTTTGACCAGACTGCGAAAAGAAGCTTCTGCCGACTTGCGGCTGAACTCTTTTCCGCTCTTGCACTTGCGAGCTATCCGGCCCTGGCCCTTCACCAGACTAGCGGCGAATTGCATGACCACGGCCTCGATGGTGTAAGCACTGGCCCAACCTCTAGGGGTGAGGAGCTCCATACAGATGGCCCCACCTTCCATCACAAAACCTTTCTCGACATGGGGCGAGATGACGCGCATAAAAGGTGGGGAGAAGGGAAAGTTCTCGGGGAAGACCATGTTGAGGAGGACATGACCAATGTCGGCTTCCTGCATGTCATGGTAGAACTCAGACTCCGGATCGATCTGGAACAGCTTGACGTTCCACTCGTACAAGTTATCATCCACCAGCTCGACCACGAAAGGGGGCTTCTCTAGACTTCGCGAATACTTGGTGATCTCCTGGAATTCCTTCATCAAGCGACGGGTGCGAACTGTCTGGGTGTGTTTGGCGGATGGCCCCTCTGGTGGCTGGGAGGCTTGAGCCTGCTGCTGTTGCTTCGCTGGGGCATTCTTGGCATCTTTTTTGGACGACTTGAAACGGACGCTTCGGTTCGGCGAGGCCACGCTGGGGTTGTTGTCGGAAGCTTTGTCGGAGGGTTCTGGTTGAGCCCCACCACAAGCCCCGTTGACAACCTTCGGGGCAGCGGCCCCGTCTTCAGGACTGATTTTATTGGTGTCGCGCTTGGACATCCGTGGACTCGGGCAGTGGCCGAAGAATCTCATGGCGGCTGAGTGATGGTGGTGGGTCGGAGACTCCGTTGACCCGTTCTTGTTATTGCAGTTGTTGTTTTTGCGTCGCCAGCCACCACCAGCCCTGTCGCCGGATCTGTGGCGCTCAGAGGGCTTAAAAAACTTTCGCAGGGCTGAAGCCATCGCGGTGTTTCGCAAAGTGTTTTTGATAATACTGGTTAGTGCATTTGAGTTCTGGTCGAGCTGGTGGATGTCACAAATCGTCAATAAAAGAGTATTGGTTTAGAAACCAGGGCAATAACATAGTATTTTTGAAGTCAGTTGAATCGGAGAAATAATCTCTTTGAAAATCTAAAAAAAATGACAAAGAATTAATTTTACTAGCATTTAAAAAACATTTTATGAATACGTATGTTCTTTATTAATTATAATTGGTTTAAAAAAACAACCTGCATAATCATGCCGGTTCAATTAATACTTTATAGCATGATCCCTATCTCATGTACCACCGATAAATTAATATTAAAATCGTTATAAACTATACTTTAATATTAAAACTTTACTTATTTCAGAAAAGGGATTTTAATATGACATGTATTAAACGTTCGTTTCAATATTTTCACCTGTAATTGACAATTCATTCATATTTACGTCTCATTGCAAAAGAGATAGATTAACATGCATACACTAGTAGAAAGGCCAACGTAAAATGTTATAACATTGGTCATATGCCATTTTTCTTATTAGATGTAGATATATGGATACATATTTACGTCTAGGCCGGATATTCCACATACATCTTCTTACATTTTATTCAAAATAAATCGATAATGCATTTGCTCGCTTTGTTTGCTTAAGACTGAAGTTTATGCGAAAACAACTGACACCGTTGGATTGATGTGTTGAATTATTTATTGAAAGGAATGAGCTAAACAAAATACCCTCATAAAATGTTTCAATAAACATGATTTTAAAACATTTATTGTAATTTTCTTGCGTATAAAAATTATCAAAACTCCGAGAATTTTTGTTCCATCTAAACTAGTAACAATAAAAAAACTACCAAAAAATTCCAGAATGTTTATATATCAGAAAACAAAAATTGGAATAACCTAGTTAACTATCACTTCTTAATTTTAAATAATGAATGAAAATACAACTAAAACAATAGCACAAGTCTTTCGCTGATACATAAAACTGAGACGTAACTATTGAAAAATCGCTAAAGCAATAAATATTAAATCATAATAATATATTTAAACATAAGTTCCGTTTTCTAATACACAGTAGTACACGTCAATGGTAAGCATGCGTGTAGTACAGTTTGACAGCAATCAAATAATTGATTTCTTTGTAAATGTAACCTTTGTCAAACTGGGATTTTCAGGATTATTAAATTACTATGCACATACATAATAGGTAATTGAATTACGAATGTAAAATGGCTATTGAATTTTGCTTTATTTTGTTTTACATTCATGACTCAGTTTACTGTAGCTTTTCGATGAAGACGCACGTAAAACCTATCGCAGAGAGAAGGCTAATGAAGCTGCAAATTATACACTTCATATTTTACGGTAAATTAATATTAATTTAAGTGTGGATAAAACATTTAGGTTCGAATTTTGGAAACAAAAACATTTTAATTTGTAAATTTAAAAAAAGTCTTGAATGCAAAATTCAATTTGTAAACCCATAACTTATATGTTAAAAAAACGTGTATTTTATAATTATTTTCAAATGCTTCACAAACATTCGAACTCAAACATTCACATTCGAACTTATTCAATCAAGTATACTTTAGATTATTCTTTCTGTTCACTTCAAAAAGTCGGTTTAACCCTTTCAGTTCCAATAATGCCATTTGGCATCATCATTTTTCTGATCATAGGGCTGACATCTATTGGGATTATTAAAAAATATTTTCTAATAGAAAAAAGTTTGAATAATCGAATGATGTGCTTTTTGATATCCTAAATGGCTATAGACGATCAGAATTTTTTTTTTTAAATGATGATGCCAAATTGTCATTGGGACTGAAAGGGTTAAATGACTAGTTTGTTATTTTCTTATCACTACGATCAACAATTCGCAATTTTGTCCTTCGATATGAAGAAAAATGGTCCAACTGCAGCTGGACTTGGTCCTTTATTGCTCTAGCCCACTCATATGCTCTTCTAGATCCCAGATATATTAATGAATTTAGTTACCTGACAATATGATCAATTGCTACGCACCATTTGAGCAGCATATCGCAAGAGCAAACTAAATGCAGTTATAAACACAATTAATCAGTTCGTAGTCTCATTTCCCATTCTTATAAGATAATCTCTTGATTCAACCAACATACCATATACATAGACTAACTAATATATAGTTCACAATAATTAATATTAACATACCGTTACATATGGCAGAATAATTTGTCTCTACTATTGAGATGAATTAACATTATTTGGGAAGCAATAAACATTATTTTCGGTTTTGAATTGACGTTGCACTCAAGATAAACGAGGTAGGGTGAACAGGCGAACTGCATTTCGCAGAATAGTTTAGTTTGTTATTCAACTGTCTAGCTATAAAAAATGTACGAATAGTATCCATTTTATTTTTTATAGTTTTTCAAACAAAAACAAAGTTACTAAAATAATATTTATGAAAAATTAATGATGATTTCATAGCTGAAAAATTAATCACTGAAAAAATTCCGGTCAGGTTAAAACGAGTGCTATTGGCAACTGGGCTCGTAATTTAGAACCGTGGTCAGGTGACGAGGAAGTCACCTGAGCTGGCACACAAAGCAACCTTATAGCGCTAGAATATGCAGCGTCTGGACTAGGGCAGATTTAACGCGCACAGGTTGCACACACACATTGGTTTTTTAATTAATGTGATGGCTAAGGCGAGGATAGAACCCCGGATTCCCCTCAGTAGATCCATAGTGACATGGCGCCTTACCACCGAGCCAGGTCGGCCCCTAAATATTATTTCATTAAAGCCCTTATAGACGTGAACCACTAACCTGTCTATATTTTACTAACTTCAAACTAGGCGGAATAAAAATTATGATGGGTTTATTAACAATTATTAATTGTTGTATTTTGCCTTAAACACCGGAATGCCTTAACGGTGACAGTGATAAATAACGATATTTTGGTTTATGATGGAAATAACTTCAATCATGTTTTTTTATTGTATTAAAATGGGAAAATGCGGTTTCATTACGTCGAAGCTACTTTTATTTAATAAGAATAAGAAATGTGATGCTATCATTAATTTGAATATACAGTCCCTGGACAAATTATTAGATGCACTGTATATTTTTTTTTTTAGAATTTTTTAAGTTTTTATGTTCTTAAGAGTTTTTATGCAATAATGGTATATTTAAACTACAATATTATTGATTTTTATTTAAAGAATTGTTGTAGACTACATATTTGTATTTATTTTAAGATAATTATAATTAATTATGATTAAGATTAATTTATATTAATTATTTATTATAAGATTATTTATGTGTGGAATCATCATCCTCAAATGCAGGAGACAGTACAGTCTTGCATTGATAGCATGCCGCGCAGAATTAAAGCTTTGATAGGGGCTAAAGGTGGCTCAACTAAATATTGACTTTTACTAACATTAAGTTCACTTTTCTTTAAAACTTAATAAACTTATGCTTTTCTAAATTAATGCTGTTTTATGTATGTCAAATAAATCGGTAATTGATTGGATAATATAAAAATAAAATAATAAATCAATTTAAAATAATAAAATGGTACAATATCGCCCGGTAATTAATATTTTACATGAAATCTTGCAGTGCGTCTAATAATTGGTCCAGGGACTGTAGTAGCCCTCGTACAGCTCTAGTGCTACTTTAATTCAACCAAAAGAAAATATACTGTACAAATTTTCTGTAAAAATAACTATATATGCCGATTATTTGCACCACATTTGACTTTTATTGCAGCTGGGTGCTGTAAATACAATTTTACAGAACTTTGCTGGAATTTCTTATCTTGTGCATGCCATGCTCGGACGTTGTGACCTTTAAGTAAGTGTTCATCTTTTCTACTCATCATCTTGTAAGCGGGGAATTCAAACTGGTCGTGGCCGAGTCACATCGTGTGCTTGAAAATTACAGTACCCATGTAGGTAACTATTACCAGTCCTTGTGCTGTATTCTGACAATTTTTTACAGTGTATATATTTTAGGAAAACACTTAATATAAATAAAAGTAGATTCATTTTTAATTTCATTCATTAGTAGGAACAATATCATTTTTTTAAAAACTATGTTTCATTATCTCAAATTGTTCTTACATGCTGAGTTTTTACACGTCATTCTTAATGTCCAAGAATTTTTTGAAGAAAGTTATACTATTTTGTGTGCTAAAAGCGATCATGAAAATGAAAATGGCATATCACCCGTTATTTTTATGCAATTCAACCCTCAATATTTAAAATTCGTGAATTTTCGGAAATTTCAACAGACTGTCCCCTACACTTGTCACTGAAGACATTAGTATTTCTAAGATATTTTATATTTGTTGCTTTATTGTAAATTTATAGATTGTTAAAAACCAATCAGCTGTAAAACCATTATTCACGAAAATTGTTGATATTTCCTCTGTGTCATTTAAAAGAGAAATAAACACATTTCTCAAATTTTCAAATATTTTTAATCAAACTATAAACACATTAAATCGAAATTATGCCACATAATTATTATAATACAATACGTATATAAACACATTTACTTAAGCAATTCAAAAAAAATTTCGACTTCATCCTTCATGAAATGTCGAAAATAAATTCTATATAAAGAGCCGAAAATGGCGGTTGCAAAAAGGCTTCTTCAAAGCATTTGCGTCTACAGAAGCGAAGGCATCGATTGGTAGACTTGGATTTTTCAAGGAAGAAATATTCCAATACATCAAAGATAACTATGCGCAGAAGATGAGAGGAATTTTCAGAATTCGAATATTCTATTGAAGACTAGTTTTCGAGTAAAAGTTTGAAAGTTGTGATAGAACAAAACTTTAGAAGCATAAGATAAAATAAAAAAAATTGAATTGTAAACTATTATATTTGAACAGACAAAAATAAACTTTAGTTTAACATTAGTACTGCAGCTTCAAATTAATTAAAGTATTTCCACGTTCTAACAAATATTTTTACTTAATTACAGTGTAACACATTTTTTAAGATAATTATTTTTGAGGTAAAACATTTGGAGATTAATGGAGAAATAGTAGAGAATAACATTGTTTGCCATATACAAAAAAATACTTACTCTAGTAAAAACGTATTCTAAAAATTCTTATAAATTTAAATAAATTCGACAACCAATTACAGTCAATAGTCAAAAAGCTTAATAAGATTAGCAGGTGTCGGCTCGTCACTTGACTGTGGTTCTAAAATATGACGCCCGTCGCCAATAGTCCTCGTGTAGCTCTAGTGCGACGATAATTCAAACTAAACTAAACTAAACTTAGAAAGATTAGATTCTTGATACTAACATAAGTTTCATTTTACAAATAACAATAAGATTGTAATAACGTAAAAAAATATTAACAGTTATGAAAAAAAAATATGTAATAAGATCAGTCGAACTCCTTGTGAGGTATACTTGCTGATTTAAATACCAAAAAAGTACTCGATTACCATAACCTATTTTTCCAACGTTATACTTTAAAAATCCAACTGTAAAAACGGATTGAAATATCATTTTTAAAATAAGATTTTCTCTACAACTGTCCAAAAAGTCCAAGCTTCACCGATCACTGAAAAAATATACAAGGCAACATTTTGGATTTCGCAACACAACCGAATTGAAGCAAATTCAAGCTTCAACAGAACAAGGTAATTGGATTTCTCGATGTCAAAAAAGGGATTTGAAGCAAGTATTCGAGTGTAAATACAATTCTCTTGTGGACTACTATTCGGATTGCAACTGAGGTGACAGGTTTCTATGGGGGTTTGACAAAAATGTTTTTGAAAAAGATACTGAATTTAAATGAGGGTTAACTTTGCTCGAAAGTAAGCAAAAAAAGACTTGATTCTGAGAAGTAATTTTACGACGATTGATTTTTTTTGTGTGGTTAATCATAACTTCGTAGAAGTCTCAATCAAGAATTAAAAAGTCACAATTTTTTTTTTTTAAATGGGTCATTCCTCAGGAAACGTACAATTTGAGGCAAAAAAAATCTCGAGAAAAAAATATTGATGAAACATTTTGAAATTTTGTATTTGAGTTACACTTACATGCTACATTGGAAAAATAACATCGGTCCAGATCATACAATTAATATTAATTATTCGGATGGTAAGTCTTAATTTAATAATGTTTAATTTAGAAAAGTTTTAACCTCCAAAATTAACATAAAAATATTTTATTGATATGTTACACTTGAATAAAATTTCAGCTTTACTTTATTATATTAGTTCACGGCAAAATATAATAAAAATATAATGTATTTCACTTGTATTTAATCAATTTATTCTTATATAATTAAAACGTCATGTCGGTGGACACATAAATCATGTCCGTGAGCATAAATACATGGACATGATGGTACACGGACATGATGAAATAGTAAATAAGGGCTTCCAGACGCAAAAGGTTTAGGCCTTAGGGGAAAAAACATGCAAACTGATATTATATAACTTATTTCTTTCTATAAATAACAGATTATAAGTAAAAATCATTAGCTTACCTTCTTATATCTTGATCACAGAAATGACACTATGATCTTGTCAATGGCCTATTTTTAACTTTAAACTTCTAATTACTGTTTATCTACTGAGGTATACAACCTATCGAAGTGATATAACGTGATTTATTATCGATATTATTATCGACGTGATAACGTATAACGTGTATTATTGAATACTAATAAGACTGAAAAGAGTATTGTTATCCTTTCTAGATAGTTATGCAAGCTAAAGAATACGTTGTACACGGACATGACGAAAATCTGTGGGACATTTTATTTTCACGGAATTTATATATTTATATTCATTATAATGATTATATTTTATGTTTGTATGTTCTAGTAATGTCAGTTGAATTAAAAATCAACTTCAGTTATAAAAAATTGGAATTTAATTAGTATATACTGATAAAACAGTCCCCGGACATGACGGTTGAGACAGTCACGGACATGATTTGTCATAGTCTGTGGACACAAATTTTCACACAAAATATATTTTTTTTTGTATTTATTCAACGTTAGTAAGTAAATAAAATATTCATCCTCTTAAATTAATACAAGTTGAAGCATAACTTTTCTTCATGTGAAAGATAAGTTGCGGGGACATGCTTTTGTACGTTTTCTCAGGAATGACCCAAATACCAATATTTTTTTATCAAACATAATATTGTTAAAGTCTTTTAAAACTCGCAGAATATAAACCTAGGAATAAATAAGATTTTTAATAATTCTTGACTTTCATCCTAAATACTTCGAAAAAGCTCCAGTTGATAACAATAAGCATAAAAAGAATCATTCAAACTATGAATAAATCAAATTTGTTTTTAAAACAAATTTTGATAGTATTTTCAACATTATTAGTTCATTAATATTCATTATTAGTTCATTAATATTCATTATTAGTTCATTAATATTCATTATTAGTTCATTAGTATTCATTATTAGTTCATTAATATTCATTATTCACATTATTTAAAAAAAAATACCGTATAATATTTAGCCTAGACGAGCAAAAAAAAAATTAAACTTCAAATGTGTCTCAATTTTTATAGACAAACAACATGATAATAAAGAGTTTCTAATTTTCTTTTTTCTCCATCATGTTTGTCACAAATTGAACTTATTGATCTTACTAATTTTTAACATAAGATGAATGAATAGATCAAAATCCAATAATAATTAATATAGTTTAAACTTAATCTTAAGTTAAAATTTATTGTTAAATTTATTAAAATTTATCTTTATCTTTACAAATTGTTATTTTATGCTTCAAAAGTTTACTGAATTCCTATCTTTCACAATGAAATTAGTTTAAAAGAAATTAAAAATAGAAAATTATAAAGGAAGCGTAAGCCGTTCAAAACAAAATCAACCAACCCTAATGAAAATAGACGGCTTCTCTATAAAAACAAACACTGAAACGTCTTTGGGCAGTAAAGCTAAGGGTTAAAACCAGTGATGACAAAAATGCGAGTAAAAACTTCTTTAAATAAACGTAGATAGTTAGATTGTTTGTTTCCTTTTCTCCGTTTACAGTATATTCACGATACTTTATATACCGTTCTTTGAGCTTTCTTTAGAAGTTATTCTAAGACGGTTTGGTTAACTATTTCTTTGAATAAAAGCTTTACTTTATTTGAATAATGGGGAGTAAGTACCTCTTAGACTAAACTCGGTATCGGAAAAAATACAGACTTATTTTTTTTTTGAAATATAAGTATTCACGTAGTACACAAAAAGAGGTTTTAAGAAACTTCTTTACATTCAAATTTTGCGGAAGATATTTTGAATTTAAAGTTAGATTCATTCAAAACGAAAAGTACTTTGCAATGTTTTCAGCTTCAAAAATTGCATTTTTTTTTAAATCATACTCGTCTGAAACAGCCAATGGGTGAAACCAATTTTTTTTGTGCTTTTCACAAAATTTATGTTTTTATATTTCAAGATACAGTTTTTACCACCAAGTAAATGTTTTGAATCTATATATATGCAATATATATAAAAACAGCTTCAGCATATCTATTTTTTTTAAAGTACAGGCTTTTCAAAATGTATTTGGAAAAAGAAATGTATAACCTCTGTTACTAGAAAACTTCTACTAAATTTCTGACATTTTAGTTTCATTAAAATATAAATTTTTATACATGAATTGTAAGTTTTGTATTACTTTAGAATTAATAACATACAACTTTCAAATTTTCGTTTCGTAATCAAAACAGAAAAATATGTTCTCAACACTTGAAAGCTGTAGCAGTGGTTATAGATTATATCTATGATATATCTATATATAGATTATATATATAAAATATGTATTTTTGCAAACTGATCTGCAATTTTACAAACAATTGCAGTAGTTTTCAAAAACAGATTTTTTTGTAGGAAAATAACAGAAATATTCTGCATTCTAACATTTTACGCATACTACATGTAATGTTAATAAAATGTTTTTAAATTTAAATTTATATAAACGGAAGCATATATTCGAACACAAACTATTCACCAGTTTTCACTAAGTAAAATGCATACATATATGTTTTAACAAAAATACTGTGTCTCTAATTTCAGAATATTTTACCTTTGTGAAGGAAATATATTCCAACCGCATATCGAATACTATTTTTCAATAACGTTACATCTTAAATTATCAATATTTTAGCAAAATAAAACAAAAAAAACAATTTAATTTAGCCCGAAAGAAATTTATAAATATTAAAATTCATATGTAATAATGTTATGCAAGTAGCATTTTCCATGACCGTTGAATGGATTTAAGGTATTTTTATTTTATACTTTTCTAGAACTTACACGCAATTATATTCGCATTTGTAATAACATTTAGAGTAGGTAATTCATTTTTAACAATAGAGAAACCTTTTGAAGTTGCCCGCATTTTCAATATTCGGAGAATATGAAATTTATTTAAGTTTTATATTATTTTATTTTTATATGTACTTTTGCGATACTCTGCAAAAATATTAAAAAAATACATTCCATTCAAAATTACTATTGTTTTGTAGTGCCCTGCAAAGATTGAATTTGAAAGATGATATTGGATTATTGCCTTTTATAAAAACATTCCTTTGATGAAAAGATAACATCTAATTTTTCATCTCGGGGAACGACCTTTAATTAATTTGACCTTTCATGACATTAGTTTGATACAAATGAAATAAACATTCAACTTTTTGTAAAGCAGATAAGAAAATAGTTACTATACATGGATCCAAATTTCCTCAAAGACATTATGAATTGCCTAATTTATTGTTAGTTTTGCAGCTCTATTTCTTTAGATGTGTGTTAGGTATATAGCATTCTATTGTCATGCAAAACGACCTTTTTATAGTTTTGCTGTTGCTTTAATATTGAGTTATTTATATATTACTCGTTATTATTGTACTCGTATTATTTAAGTTCATATTGGTAGTGGAATATAAGTATTTCAAGTTGTAAATGATAACATTAAGAAATATTCAGAAAACTAATAAGGACGTCTGTAATAGAATTGGAATTAGCTTTTTAACTAATAAGTTATTTAAATATAAAACCAGTTTGTAGCGAACTAATGCAATTTAAAACTTAAGTTTTCTCATTGAACTTAAACACTGCACTTTCATTTAAGTAAGTAGTCCACTTCGGTAGGATTAAAACCATGCAAAGTTGTATTTTCCCAATGCTAGAGCGAGTAAAGTGCTCACGCAATAATTTGGAAATGGTCGCAATTTCTGAAAGTCTCATGGGGGAATAAGTGACCTATAAATCATAGCCCCTCATGGTCGAGCTCAAAGCTAAACGAACAATTTGATTCGTGTAGAGAGAGAGTTAGGTGATGGAAAATGATTTTGACATTGGATTGGAGGTTTTAGAGGAGTAAAAGAAGTTTGGTAATAATTAAACAAAATTGGCCTTGTTAAAGCCTTCTGTTTGCACTGTAAGAAATTTCGGTGAAAAAAAATTATAAACCTATTTATTTGATTATTATTTTACTATATTCATCAAGAACTGTCAAATAACCGTAATACATGTAAAATAGACAAGTTAGAACTAACAAATCCAGTCAATCAACAAATTAAAAAACGGTTAAAAGTTGTAATTAGTCTTATGGGCAGTTCTACCATAATTTTTAATTTCAGGTACAAAAAACCTTGTGAAATTTATTTTTTCAAAGTCACTTTAAATGTGTGTAAAAATGCTTATAAGGGTTCTAGAATTACGTAAAAAAGTTCAGCAAATCTCATTTGTAAATGAAATAAAATAAATAATAGGGGATGGCAGTTTTTAAAAAAAAAACGATGCTAAAGAAACCGGTCTAAACCGTCCTTACGTAAATAACTATTTTTCAATGAGACCGAAGTCACAAAAAACCGGTTAGTCTTAAAATTAGTTTCGGTTTTCTATCCCTAGATCATTGCGATGGTAAGGAACGGAAGGTAAGGAAATTCACGATGTTTTCCTGTCTTTTTTGTGTTGAAACTAACTCCAGTATAATAAAAATGTTTTTTTTACTCCTTATACTCCACTTAAACATATTTATAGAAAAAAATTTCAATTATCAAGCAATAATTAACTTTAACCCTAGAGGACTGTAAGGAAAGTAATAAAGCCACGCAGCTCAATTCACTGAGTTTTGTTAACTTTTGGGCTTATTGGTAAAGAATAGCAAAAAAATGCGGCTACTAACTGAAATGTGAGTTTTCTGAAATACAGTTTTCATGATTGAAGAATCACTGTAGCTCCATCCAGTGCCTCTCTTCACCACTTTAGCAATGAGGTCAGTGAATGTACCAAAACTCAGGGACAAAGTTAATAGAAGAGAAATACACATTATAAATACTAAAAGCCAAACTTTTATGGAAGTGTGAAAGGCTGTGAGGTGAGACTTAAGTAAGCTATAGTATTAGTTCAATATAAAATCCAAATGAATGTAATTTTTAGCTCAAAAATGTGTTAGTTTGAGCACTAAACTAAACATTTGACATTCGGGACATGTGACGGTAAGGAATTTTCTACATTGTTTTGTGACCTAAAAAATTTTTGGAGTTTCTTTGCCAGAAAATTCCGTTTTGCAATTGTATATAAGGACCAGTCTATTAGTATAATAAGAAAAAATTGAAAAGCAATATTAATTATTTCAAAAGTTATGCCCAAAGGACATAAAATTAAAAATTATGGTAGAATTGCCCTTATATTTGGGTAGGTCCCATTAACATTATTTTTCAATAATTTCGTCACCTGTAGCACTGATTGACATTTTTAAATGGTATGAAATACTGTATGAAAAGTAAAGCTATTGCTTTACAGGTCTAAATGTAGGTCTGTGCCACATATGGCTTACGATGTGCAATGAATAGGGTAGGGTGAGGTAAAATGGGTCTTGGGGTAAAATGGATCACGTTATAAATACCTCAATTTAGATTAATATAGAATTTATTTTTCTGGACCAATTTTTGAAATAATATTTCAATAGGTGTTTCAAACATATTGCATAAGATAAATAGTTTATTTTCATGAATCTGGCAACCAAAAAGAATCCTTTTAGAAGCAGTAAAATGTGTGAGCAAACCATATTGTTTTTTAACTTCTGAAAAAAACTAAGAAAACACTTCAGTCTGGCACTGTAATTTATTTAAATCATATAAGTACTTACTAGGCAACACCTCAGGCCAATCAGTTAAGAAAAATATTGATTTTCCTTTTTAGTATTCGATTTTACTGTGGATGGGGTAAAATGGGTCATAGTTAGGCTTAGCTGTTTTGAAGTAACTTTTGAAAGTTTAAGAGCAGTCCATGCTGAAAAAGTCTTTAAAGGTTCAGGATTGTTTCCTCCTGATAGAAAAGCAGTATGGCATAGGATTGTGTTGACTAAAGAGTCTCTGATCAGCCGGATCTCTCATCATTGAACGTAGTTATATTACATGATTTAGTTATTTCAGATGATTTATTCAGATGAACCGTTCCATCTTGTTCAATACCAGCTACATCAAATACAATGTCACCTTTCTCTTTCAAACCACCTACACTATTCAATTTACCTGCTTCCTCTCAACACCAGCTATGTAGGATACTCTTGCAGAGCTTAGTTCAATTCAACAAGCCAATCTTTTATATTCCCCATTAAAAGATCTCAAATGTGCTATCCTGACAACTCTGTTACCTATGCCATCAAGTCTTACAAAGGCAGTGATAGCCAACTCTATAAAGAAGAGAAAAGAGTTCGACATAAAGCTGGCGAAGTAATGACGGAAGCAGCATTTACAAAAAGAAGAACTTCAACGGATGATAAAAAAAACCCGGGAAAATTAAGAATTTGGATTTTCTTTCAAAACCTAAAACCAAAACCTAAACGAAAGAAACCAGAGTAAAAATCAGAGCCACCTAAACCTAAGATTGTCGAAGATAGCCAACAGCTTTTGACTGGAAAATGGGTGGTAGTTGAATACTAAGGAAAAAAAGTCAATTCAATAATTTGTTGGTCAAATTAGACTTATTGTTGCGGATGATTTACATGTAAGATATGATAAATAATCTAGTATATGTAACTTTTATGTCTTTCCCGATAAAGAGGACTGGATATTGTACAAAAGTAAAATGTTACAAGAGTCTTGGAAGAGCCATTTAGTGACAACCGCAAATAATATTATTTTGAAAACTTAACATTGTAATCATGTATCATTAAATTTATTTTATGTGTTCTTGACCCCTGCTCTCTTTATTTAGTGTATTTCCTAATAAATAGATTATTATATAGTCATCCTTTTGCCTTATGACCCATTTTATCCCATGTGTGACTCATTTTACCCCATGGTGGGGCAAAATGGGTCACAACTTATGGAACAAAGTTCAATCCATTTGTAATTTTAAAAAAAATACTTAAACTACATGAAAATTTACTGAAATAATGCAATGTTAAGATGCAATTAAAAAAAATATGAAAACAATTATGGTTTTATTGCTAGAGAACTTTAAAAGTGAAAATAGCTAAAATTGACCCATTTTACCCCTGTTAAAACAACAAAACAACCTGTTTCAACCTGTTAAAACAACAAAACAACCTGTTTCAAACCTGTTAAAACAACAAAAAAATCCTCAATCGTAACAATTACAGCTAATTAGATAGATGGACGGCTGCCGATTATTTAACCCTAATTTTTCTAACAGTGTGAAAAGTTTAATTTTTTCCAAATTAAGGGGAATTTTTAGATAAAATTGCTTCATTTTAGTCAATCTCATGAAATTGTTTTAATACCTGTGAAGGTGCTTACATTACTTAATTTTTCACCTCTGAAAGATAGAATTTTAGGTTTAGTTTATCCAACAAAAGCATTTTATTTTAATTCGATAAATATTTAACTTTAATGATAGGGGGATTTGAAATGTCAGGAAATCTTATTTGAACTGAGAAGTTGGTATTTAGCTGGGTCTGTCGACTGACAAATGTACCTTATGTTATAAACACCTGTAGAGGGTGTCACAAAAACAATTACTCAGTTAACTCCCTATTGACAACTGAAAAAGAACTCAGATTTTCTGTTAATGTAAAATAATAAAAGAGGAAAAGTTTGCTTTATAAGTAAATTCAAGTAAGTGATGGCCAAAAAAATAGACTCTGGTATCTGTTTATCTTTTTCCTATGCTTATAAAATCAATCATGTATGGAACATAAGGTTTCATTTTAATTTCTACTAATCAGGCTTCTATTTACTTATCAGGCTTCTATTTTTTACTTTGTTGTTTATTTCAAAAATAGGTTTTAATTAATTAAAGGTTATTTTTAATGAGATAGAAGCCTTAGTAAAATCCAAATACTTGAAGCCATACTTTACTTAGTTTATTTTTCATAAAGAAAAATTACTAATAATAGCATGTTTTCTTCGTAAATGTTTTCTCAAAACAACATGTTTAACTTTAATGCACATTTTAAAAGATTAATAATGACACTAATCAATAATTACATAATTTTACGGCTTTCAAGGAATATTAATACACATGTGTGATTTTTAATACGAATAACAAAGAAAAATTAAAAATCAATCTTTCTTTCAAAAAGGAACGAAATATGGATCCGTCAAAATTTCAGAAAACCATTCATTATCAATTTATTTCTTTACTGTTAACTCAACTATTGTGGGAAAATCACCACTTTCATGCAAAACCATAACTTATAACTGCCTCTTCAAATATCAATATTCAAAGTTATACATAATCATATGCACAAATATTTACAGTGATCTTATTAACAGAGATACACTGATGCACCTGTATGATAAAAAAATATATATTTTGCATAGAAAACTCAGTTAAGATTTTTTTCACATGCGCCATTAATATAATGTAACGGTTAATTAAAAAATGTTTGTATATATTGCATTAGAATTAATTGACTGATTAAAGCTTTTAGGAAATTTAAAGCTTAAAAAAAACCTAAAGCTATGTCATTAGGTACATGATCTTGGTGTAACTTGAGATCAGATGTAATATAACTAAGAACATCATGTAAAGCTTTAATTAAAACATCCCTAAGTTAAACATTTAAAGAAGAGACGAAAACTTTACATTTACAATAGAAGGTTTTTGAAAGTTTACAAAACTACTTAAAACCATTGAAAAATGGTAACTAATATTTAAAACAAAGGTTGAATATTTTTAATTTTATAAATAACTTTTAAAGATACGGGTTCTGTTTTTCTAAAATGGGGTTTAACATTTTAAAATGAGGAATATTTAAAAAAATATTTATTAACTCTTTAATAATAGAAGAAAAATTGAAGTTTAATTATGTATGTGGGCAGTTGTACCATAACTTTTAATTTCAGGTATAAAAAACTTTTGAAAATGAAACGTACAAATTTAACTTCAAATACACTTGAAATGCTTATTAGTGTTTCAAAATAACAAAAGAAAAATGTTTAGAAAGATCATTTGTGTTTAGGCGAGGTGGGGGGGGGGGTTCAAACAGGTTTCTTGCAAACCCCGGCTATTTTAAAGCTTCGGTGTTAAACTGGTCTTGTTTTGTCCGATAATATAAACTTTTAAAAAAATGGTTAATATTTAGAACAATCTGAAAATAAATGGGAAAAGGGAACAGAATATTAATCGAATAAGAAAAAGATAATTCTACTGTTAAGTAAACAAACTGGGCATATTTAGCATTTAATGAGACAGAAAAGGATATTCTATCGTTTTTTCATTTAACGTTTGTATTTTATACGAAAAATTCCAACCCGTCACATGTTTTTCCCTCTGACTTCATTTATCAGAAAGAATGCTGATAAAAAATGTATTTTTTATTTATTTATAATTAATACTTTTATAATACCTATTGAAATCTCATCACTTTCTAGCAACTTAAACATATTGTTTAAAGAATCCTATTAGTAGTTAAATAAAATCCACAAATGGAAATTTTGAATCAAACTCAAAATGGATAAAACCGCAATAAAGTTTAACGAAGGCACTCAAATATCTTTTTTTCAATCAATCCCCAACGTCTAATGAATTTAATTTTTTAATGCTTAATATTTTTGGGGTAAAGTAACTTAATGAAATTAAGGTTTGAGAATGTTGTTTTTATTACTGTCGATTACATTAGTTACGATAATTAATCTTTTAAAATGTATTCGTGAGCTTATAAATGTACTCAAAATGCTAAATTCTTTTCGAAACAGATGGAATTAGTTTTATAACTTTAAATCTTTGTATGGCGAACTAGGCGAATTAATTCCACGTATGCAAATTTATTGAAATGTAATTGTAGCATTTCCTATTTCCTTTTATTTTAGATTTGAAGATTTTATACTTAATAAATAAATAAATGTCGAAAATCTAAATCGCGTTTTATAGCCACATCAAATGCGAAGTATCTTGCAAATGCATATTTAAAATTTAAATTATTTATATTGAAGACTTTAACGTGATGTGGAATATATTAATTTTCCATTCAATTTTATTTCCTTTTCAGTTATTATGATAAAGTAATTTTATCATTGAAAGACTCATTAGTTTTAATACTAGAAAAAGGCTCTAAAATATTAAACAAATGCATCGTAAAATCTTCATTTGATTTTTTTTGTCTATACTAAATTTTACTTTACTAATTCATGAAAAGGAGAATCATTTTAATAGTGCTAACTCTAATAGTATTTTTAACAAAGAATTAATACCCACCAATTATATTTTTAATTACTATATAATGACAGTCAATAAAACAACGTAAGACATATTTCTATCTAATATTAAAACCAGAATTTGGGAAAGAAAAATCCTGAGAAAATAATTGTTAACCAGAAGATAAGATCATAGATATTCTTGTAAAGTTAAGATGAACGCTTTCGGTTGTCGTTTTCTAGCATCTGTGCATAGCTATATTACAACCAAAAAACGCCTCTTAATTTTGAAGCATGGTCAAATGACAAGGTCAAAACCTCAGCTGGCCTCCATCGAAACTTCGAGCGACATCGTATTCTGAAAAGGATTTTGGAACTGTAAGTGAAGTTAACAAATGAAGAGCTTAATGGAAGAACGTGCTAAGTGACAAAAAGTTAAAAACGAGAAAATGAGCTTTGAAGTTTTTGTTTGCACATAAATCCGTTAAAAACGGCACTTGCAAACGGTAAAAAATATACTTAAGTTTAAGTTTATGAAAACGGGGAAACTTGTTATCTTTAAAAGATGAAATAATATGTTCATTGATACAAAATTTTCAATTTTTTCAAAAATGTCACTTAGCACGTTCTTCCGCTAAGCTCTTTAAATCATAGAACAATGAAAAACGACGTTTTTGAGGATGTGGGGGACTGTTCTATTTAAAATAATTTTCTTCAAAATCATCAAACAACATAAATATATTTCTCAACACGACCAAATCCCCTTTCCGTCCCCAAACGTAAACCGTTGAAACCATTTCCGTATAAACATATCCAAAGGGTTAAAGGCCGTAAGAGCAGAACATCCAGACACGGAGAGTCTTAAATCTCTTAAGAATTCCCAGCTGAGAGACGATCGATTTTGGATTAGTTCGGATGCTAAAGCTCGTTACTTCTGACATGTGTCAGGCCCAGAGGAAATCAGTGAAATTTACACAGAAGTTAGGTCAGATTGAATCCGGAAATATTTCAATTTTTTTGGAAATTCTCCGTTTTTATTCATCCACTAGTTTCACTCGCATTCGTATTTTTTATTTATAGTCTCACGCTCCTAAAAAGTTTCCGTGAACTCACGAAAATATTATGGCAGCAATAACGCAATAAATGGCAACTTTGCAGTAGGAATATTTCAGTGAATTGACACTAATTTCGTTTATTTTCTGTTTTAAAAAAGGTAAGATCCGTTAATTGACACCATTCCCGTTTAATTTTTCTCTTTTTTGGAGAAAATATAAAGGTTCCGGGGTTCCCTGCGTTTGAGTGTAAGCACTTATTATTATTTTCCATATATATATCAAAAATCTGATTATATGATGGTTAAAAGCCCATTCATTCTTGAATTGATACCGAATAAAAAACTTAATCAAATTTAAACAATTGATACAAGTACGCGTCTACAATTAATTTGACATGCATTATATTTTTTAATTGCGAATATATGTCTAAAGTTTATGATGCTAAATGAGTTTTTCGATGTGAAGGAAGCCACACACGGTATTAGCCCTTTCTGTAGTGTATAAGAAAACATTAGTTTGGTTCCGAAAAAAAATGCGTTTTTCTTAAATATGAAATAAGGAGCTCGTGCATTCTATTTTATCTAAAATCTAAATTGTGGCCAAAAGTAAAGTTCTTACATTTAAAAGTACAGAAGAGAACCCTGAATTATATATCCAGTAAAGACTTAGTTTTTTTAAAAAAATTGACTTAAATCATAGTACACCAAAAAGTACTATCAAGTAATTTTTTTAATAAAAATGAATAAAAATCTTTGTGAATATGTTTAATGAAGTGTGTTGCACCTATTTTTAAGTATAAATATTATGAAGTTTTAAGAGTTATTCGAAATTATCTCTCTATTATTAATTTTACCCCACCCCGTGGATAAATATGGACAATAAGACATATTAAAAATTCTATCAACTCACAAATAGTATAATGTAAAATAACAATAAATATTTGAACATTTCCAGAATATTTTTTAAACTGTAGGTTAACAAAGTTTTAAAAAAATTTACCCGACTTTACCAAAAGAATAAGCGAAAAGACTTTTTATGTTTTATATGCTGATTGGTCGTTCGGAGTTATCGCGCTATAGAGCTGTACAGTGTACAACGGGTCTTTTGTTTCCATCTCCATTTTCTTGCCAGATATGACGCTAAGCTTGCCAAATCTTCGCCAAGAAACGTGCAAAATGAACAAAATGTAATTTGAGCTTGTGTCAATCGACAATTTCTCGCCAAATATTTCGAAAAATGAACGGTATGTGTTTTTCTAGATGCTAGTTGGTCGTTTGGGAGTCATTGTGCAACTTATTAATACCAAAAACTCACCAAATGAACAAAATGTTCTTTTTTACCTCATATTATTGAGATTTTTACTTGAACTGTTTTCGATCTTCATTTTCTTTTGAATGCCAAGCTAAGTACTTAAGTCTTGCAGCCAAAGAAACTAGATGACCGAAACGTATTTTCTAAATGCTGGTTAGTCGTTCTGTAGTCGATACGCTATAGAGCTGTAGTTAATGGCAATTCCAATTTCCATTTTGGCAATAATTTTGCTAGATTGGCAATACATTTCGCCAAATGCGTCGCCAATCTAGCAAAATTATTGCCAAAAATGCATCAATTGAGTGAAATGCTTTTTTTGCCTTATAATCGAGATTTTGACTTGAACTTGCGGCGATCTTTCTTTTTGCCAAATAGGTTGCCAAGTTCACCAAAGAACCCAATTGTACAAAATGTGTTTTTTTTATATGATGGTTGGCCGTTATAACGCTATAGAGCTTAGTTTGTGTCGATATCCATTTTCTCGCCAAATGTGTTACAAAGCTTGCCAACTTCTCGACAAAAACGCGACAAATGAGAGGAATGTGTTTTTGCTTCGCAAATGAGACTTTGACTTTAACTTCAAAACTTCTCCCATTTTTTCGCCGATTTCACCAAAGTTGCCAATTGAGTGAAATGTGTATATTTCAATTTTTTATATGCTGATATATGGTTTAGAATTCATCGCGATAGCTGTTTTATTTGCCGTTTGTGGTGATATTAATTTTTCTCGTTGCTAAATTGTTGTCAAGCTAAATGTGGTATTTTGATTCAGAATTGAGATTTTATCCTAAACTAAGTTTCTTGTCAAATATGTCCCCAAGCTCACTGAAATTGCAAAATTATCACCAAAAAAGTACGAAATGTGTAATTTTGCCTCATAATTCAGAGTTGGACTTGAAATTATGACTTGAATAATTATTTTACATATACGGTTAACTATTTAAAATGAGTTTTTAAGGAAAATTATGATGACAGTTCAAGTTGGTATTGACGACTATGTTTGTTCTTTTAAGAATGGGGTCGCATGACATAAAAGGTTTTCAATGAATTATTAACAAAGTAAGCAAAGGGATTTTGGAGTTGTAAGTTAATATAACTGAAGAGAGCAATAACAGAACAGTTTTTCTATAGTAGACTAAATAGTATATATTTGAAAACAATTTTTCTATATTTTTTGAGCAATTTGA
Organism: Oedothorax gibbosus; assembly: GCA_019343175.1. Lineage (NCBI taxonomy): Eukaryota > Metazoa > Arthropoda > Arachnida > Araneae > Linyphiidae > Oedothorax > Oedothorax gibbosus. The sequence continues at coordinate 513,394 of JAFNEN010000176.1, forward strand.
TCTATATTTTTTAAGCCCGTTCGTAGAGATGGTATTCATTTGCTAGTATTTATATAAACATTACAGGCAATTTATCAAACAGCTTTGATTCTTTGAGGCTAGACATTTGGGATGTTTTCCTCTTTTGTATAATAAAAAAAATTATAGTTGAATGTTTACAAGGAAAAACTTTAAAAAAAGTGCTAGTTATTATTTCATTTTTAAAATATCAATTTAAAAAATGAAATGCTAATACAAAATATTATGTATGTTTTGTAACTATAATTATATATAACACATATGCTTAGCCGGATCGAATTACATTTCTCCAAACATAATAGGTCAGTTATCATAATCTTCATCATGAATGGTTTTCAGCCTCATACAATATGAAATTAACTGTTGACTTTTTAAAACAAAAAGTATAAGGTAGTGTGTTTCGAAACTTTTATTCAACGTTTATGCTAAATCATATATAAATTTGCCGGAAATTTGTCAAAACAATTTTATTAATTTTTAAATAATTTTTTTTTACTTAAAACAATTGCATTTAACGTAAACATGGCGAATGTTAACTATTATTATACACCAAAGAACATACAAGTCCACAAAACTGGTTGATACGTCTTAATCTGACTATTTTCATTAAAAAAAACTTTTGAAGCTTAATTTTTTCCTTTCTAGGATCCATATGGATCAAACATTTCAAAATAAAGGAACAGACATTTTCAAATATTAATGTTTTTGAGGCATTTTATACATAAAATAGGAATTGTTTAATTCATTAAAAGTCTTAAGACATTAGTAGAATAGATTTATATTTATCAGCTCAAGGCAGCAAGAAAATATTAATATGTTGAATATCATAGATAGATAGTATATTTTTACTTATAATAAGATCTGAAAATTTTTAAACTTTCGTTTATAACTATTTTTTTATCGATTCAATTTATATTTTGGTTGAACTATTTAGTTGGTTTTGATTTAAATACTAATACAAAACATATAATTTATAACGGCATATATAATACATCTCAATTCTTCAAAATTTTAAATATTACCTAAAGAATTTAAAAAAATCCCATCGAACTTAAATAAGAAAAACATTATGAATATGAAACAGTATAAAATAAAACGCATAATTTATAAGTTACCGTAAAGGTAAAATAATCACAAAAATGTTTTTAAAAAACTAAGACATATAAAATATCTTTTACTAACTGGCAAAGAAATATTTTGTGATGAAGATTAAAAATCTAATGCTGATAACAATTAAATGAAGAAAGAACTGACATTAATGTTTTGCTTTACATATAAATCATAAGACGGCTAAATTAAAATTATCAATTAAACACACAAATTTGAATAATTTTCAGTATCGTAATGGCTGTTATCGTGAAATTTTTTTTTCAAAAATATAGTTCTCAAAAATTATTTTAAATGACTGAACTTACATAAATAAACTTACATTATCAGCAATGCATTTAGAAGAACAATGAACTTTCAAAGGTATCATAAAATTGATACGCCAAATAATTTATCTCTTTGTTATTAACATTCAACCATCTCACTAAACAGACACGAAGGTCACCATCCCAGGATAAGAAAGATGAAGATCCCGACACAAATATAACAGTATGTTTACCCCGAAACCCCCCGCGAACACAACAAAATAAACTCCACGTATAAAACGAAACAACATTCTACTTATAAAACAAAACGAACCCACGCACAGCTACCTAAAAAAGATAACTGGGAGCAAGCGCTAATAGAGATCCGCGAGGAATTAAAAAAAAATCATACCTTTTAGTAGAAAGGAAAGATCCTCCAAATGATCTTTTCGCTCTGTGTGGTCTGATGCTATACTGAATCGCGGCTATAGGTTATATTCCCCCTTACTCGTAACTGCAGCGTCGTGGGGGGGAGGGGGGAGTCACGTGGTGGAATGGGAGGATGCTGATTGGTTGGACGCGGTCACCCAGCGTTCTTCCCTAGATGAGCCGAGAGAGCAAAGGAGTCGATATTCAAATATAGAGAAACAAATGCCGGAACATGGCTGGATTAAAGTGTTTTGGAATAAAACAGTGACAGTTTTATGTTTGGATCACTCGGAAATGCTGGGTCGAAATGCATGCATTAAAAATCGAAATTTTTTTTATGCAGGTTTGATGATAAAAAGAAGCATGGTTCACTCAGGGGTAGTGGGGGGGGGAGGTGACGCACGAGGGGTTGCACATTGTTTTGTGATTTTTTTATATGGAAAGATGTTGGGGGTAAAACGTGATGATATGGTATTTATAATTACCATAGGAAAAGGCTAAAAATATAAGATTTTAAACAAAAAAAACTAGGTTGTTTTATGATTAGAGGATTTTTATTAATTTTAAGTGTTTCAACTTTTTCATAAAAATCTTCAAGCTTTGTTTTTTTCTTTCAAAAAATTGTGTAATCAAAATATGTGTGCATTCATCGAATTAAGAGATGACAGCTCTTGGCAGATTATTTTTTATTAATATTTTGAAATTTTAAGTATACTATGAAGTTAGTATGTATGTTCGCGTTTTTGTGAACAATCACAAACTACTTATTTCGAAACAAAAATAAAATTATCAAGTATTAGCTGTCTTCCATATACCCTTTATCTTAAATCTATGCAAAAATGGTGCAGATTTTCACAGTATTTCTCTAAAATAGAGGTATTTTTTTAATGATGATATACATGTTTTTGTATTTGTCCTGTAAAATATACAGTTAAAAATGTAGCGACGATTCAAAATCGGCAATCGTCGTTAGTATATAAATATTGTAACGTGTTTTTTTAGACCTTAAATTAAAACATTGCCGCATTCCCCAAAGTATAACTAAGATATAGGGTCCGTTCTTTTCATCGGCGACTTTTTTAATAATAGTTGATTCAATCGGACGAAATCGTCAATGAACGGCAAGGACCCTTGCCTCTATATCTTAGTTATGCTTCAGAGAATGTGAGTATTGCAACTATTTACACTCTTCAATTATACTGCTCATTTTTTTTGTTTGTTTCTCAGGAAGATTTAGTTTTTGGGACATAAATAAAATGCATCTAAAAGTTAATATGTCCATAGGTAGTATACGATATCGTATTGTCATCTTTAGATGCTGAATGAATATGACAATGTTAGAATTATACCATATGGATATCATATGAAATTGTGCTACTGATGGAATTAAGATTATCGGAAGATTTTTATAATGCATCCAAGAAAGATTTTCCATTGATTCTCAATGAATTTCATATCATGAAGGTATTTGATTTTTTTAAAAAGGTTTTTGACTTATATTTTTGAACATCTTTTGAAATTTAAAGGTTTCGCTGCGAATGTACATCTAATAGTCTAAACTTTTGGAAAGCTAATCTAAAGTTTGATAAGTTAATTTTCAAATTAAAATAATAACCCCAAATATTTAAATTTTATGAACAAGTAAATATTACATTTAATGTCGGCATTCAATGCTAATCACCCACAGATGTTTAGATAACTACATATTTCTACTTAGTGTTACAGATCGTGAAGGAATTAACATAATATTAATTATAGATTTATATTACTCGTTTAAAAAATTGCCCCAAAACTTCTCCCATAGCAACGGTGTAAAACATTTTGACTTTCGAAAAATAAGTTGGAATTTTGTCGAATAGAGTTTAACTAAATAATTAAGTTGTATTTTGAAGAATAAATGTTTGTTTATTGTTTACTATTTTTTTTTGCTTACATTTGGGAAACTGTTTATTTGAACGTTGGCGTCCGTCTTTATTTATGCGGTAAATTACTTTTCTAGTGTCCGCGACAGGACAATGTAACGACTGAATTCCAATTCAAAATTTTTTCAAGCAGCCAAAGTTCAAGAAAGAGGATTTAGTCTACCTTACCGAAGAAATTAGTGCGACGTTAAAAAGTCATAATAGCGGAAGTTGAAGGACGTTTTAATGAAACGTAAACACTATACGGATAATCTGCAGTTGGTTGCGGATATTTTAGCAGTGACTGATTAAAGCAAGAAGAGGAAACTCAAAATCAAGAGAAAGAAAATCGGAGAGAGATAAAACATGAAGAAAAGTTAAAACAGTAAGAATCTAAAAAAAATTCTTCCTTTTCAATCTTCCTTCAATTCGACAATATAAACTGGAGCTGAGACAGAATGAAATGGTAAGGTAAGTTTGAATTATCGTCACACTCTATAGCTACACGAGGGCTATTGGCGACGGGCGTCATAATTTGGAACCATCAGAATAAAATGGAACTAGCTCAATTTAAGAAAACAGGACAACTGTTTGTGAGTCCCGAATCAATATTATTTTCGGTTACCGAAAAAAAGTTTGACTTACCGAAATTAGAATTCCGTCAGTTTAGTGGCGATATAAAAGATTGGCTCTCGTTTTGGAGTCAATTCCAACATATTCATGATGATATTGATATCGCTCCAGAAAATAGATCCCAGTATTTGATACAAGCCACTGTTTGCTTTTTAACTCGAGCCCACGAAGTCGAAGACAAATTTCCACTAATGATTGCATATTATGCCAAAGAAATCGAAAGCTGGAAAGCTCGTTTTGGTAGAGATATTATATGTTGTTGGTGCATCTTGGTTGGTGTATATGCTGTTGGTTAAAGTATATGTTAGGGAGCTCTTAAAATTAGTAATATCGTATATCGGTTCATAAAAAGAAAAAAATATCTATGACGTCTTTGTATAACAAGGTGAGTCTCGTATGAAGGCTTTGGTGTCACTCTTTAGGTGTCACGAATGAAAAATGTGCGACCATTTTATATCCAATGGTTAAATACTGTTTTAATGAAAACTTTTTGAAAACATGAAACAGGCATCCGAATTCTTCCTCTTCAACTGATGCTAAGGAGAGACTAAATAACCTAATGCAGTTTATTAAAGCAGAGGTGGAAGGAGAAGAAAGGATCAATTTAGCAATGTCAGGTTTTGGATTGAATGAACCTAGAAGCATACAACCTCCTAAAAAGAAGCAATTGTACATGATTCCCATCGTAGCAAACTTGTTGACAACTTCAATAAAAGATAATAAGAAATCTTATATTTTCTACATGAGTAAACATGGGAATGTTTCTCTGCTCAAAAGATGAATTTGGAAAAGAGGAAGTGTGTTGTTACCTGCTTGCTTTTGAAATCTATTCTCAACAAGTGTAATTTGTATCAGTTGTAACAGATTTTAACGGTTTCCAAAGAAAATATGTCTTTTGACAAATTGAAAAGAAATTTTACAGAAAATTTCAGTAGTTTTGGAAAACGCAAATTTTCTGTAAATCCTGAAAACCCATCCTTGAACCCGCCGACTTATCCTGGACTTGAAAACGTTTTTCTTGGAAAATATGAGCCAGGTAATAATGGGACAAATTTAGACAACAGAACTAATTTTGTCTTCGACATGTGTCTAGAACATATTTTTTTTAAATAACGAAGGAAATTTAGTCGTCACTGGTTTTGAAATTTTTTTAATTAAGAGCTAATAGACTATTTCAGACAGACGAACGGACCAGTGTTCCAAAAATCTGTAGTGTAGCAAACACAAAATCTCCATTTCTAGACCATCGCCATACTTTCATTATCTTATATTACATTATTAGGTATTAAACTGAAAACTAGACAATAATGCATTTTTAATGTCCTTCTACATAAAAAAAATGCGCTATATTAAAGGGACATATCCAACTTAATGTTAGTTAATACTATATGCAAATTACTTTGTAAAAGAATATTTATTATTAGCACACACCCATGATAGTGGCAATTGTTGCACACACCCAAATATATTATTATCTACAGATACACAATATTTTCTGTGAACTATTTAAATGGGACGTCGTAACTGTCAACAAAATATGAAAGATTATATTAATTATAAACAAGTAGGTTTGTAACAGTAACAGTATTTCAGGTTGAGTTCTGAAAGAAAGAGCGTAGAACCACAACTATGATATAAATTGACAGAGTTTGTTCAGATTTGCTTTCCTGTAACTGTAATAACCCCGATCAAGTAAATACCATTAAGTATATCGGTGTTTTTATAGACAATAACCTGAAATGGAAATCACGCGCCAATTACGTATCAAACAAATTAAGATTCGTTTTAAGACAATGTTATTTTTTGAGAAATAAAATAAATCATGATTTCATGCGATTACTCTACAACGCTTTTGTACATCCTTTGTTTAATTATGGAATCCTTGCCTGGGGAGGGGATTATGTAACAAACCTCAAAAGAATTATAAACATACAAAATAAATTTGTTAAATTTTTGTTAAAGGCAAATGTGAGCATAAACATTGAAAATTATAAATTGTTAAATATTCTACCTATTCGTTATAATTATTTCTTTAAAGTTTGTTTATATATTTTTAATAATCCTGATGTGTGCAATAAGCGGATATATATTAACCCAAGAAGACTGAATGGTATTTACATCATTCCTAAACCTAAAAAGAACATTTTCTGTAAAAATTTTATTTATCTTGCACCAAAGTTTTTTAATAGTCTTCCGCTTCAAATACAATCTTTAGTTATTCTTACTTCCTTCAAAAACCAATTGAAAAATCTTTTGTTTGATATTCCCGATATAGAGAACTATTTTTGATTATGCATACTTCAATTATTGAAATAAAATAACTGTACAGTAATTCATTTTGTATTGACTAACCCTCTTAAATATACCCCCGACACTTCTGTTGCCATAATAATATTTTTTACTTGTAATTTAATATTTATTCTTTTTTTTGTGTTTGTAAATTTACATCCATGTACTTTTTTATGTTCGCCAATATGGTCCTTGTGACCCTTGGTGTTCTATCTACTGTATAATTGCTTTTGTATTTTTTTCCCCTTCAAACTAATATCTGTTATTTTTGTGCAATAAAAAAATACTCTGACTCTGACAAATTGTATGTGACGGCCTCTCGTAGCCGAAGCGATGATCGACCGGTTTTTTACCGAGAAGGTTCCCGGTTTTATCACAGCCATACTATGAACGGATATGGGATGGGAAAAATTTGTATTCATGGGGGTCCGCGAGTAAACTGGGACAGACGTGCTTGTTAAATATGTAGAGTCAAAAGTCCCGACGGCGTTAGCGTACGATGTTGCTCGAAGTTCCTTTGGGTGCCAGCTCAGGTGTCGACCTTGTTACTTGACTGTTGAATGAGTAGAGAAAATCTAGAATTTCAACGGGAGAAAACTGCTAAATAAACTGGGAAAATCTGAAATTTTAACAGGAAAAAGCTGTTAAACTAACTATTAACTTAACAGATTTCCTGCTAAATTAACAGTTTCTACCTGATAAAATTAAACTTTTTAACTGTAAAATAACAGTTTTTAACTGTAAAATAAGAGTTTTTAACTGTAAAATAACAGTTTTTAACTGTCATTCCAGTTGACAGTTTTTAAATGTAAACACAAGTTTGTTTATTTTTTGCAGTGTAGAAAAAAAATCGTCAATCATAGCCTTTAGTTGCAATTGAAACCTTTAAAGCTAAAACTGATATTTTTATCAATTTGCAAAAGCTAGTTCAATTACTATTCTTTATTGTTGGCTACAGTTATTTGCAATTTGAACAATATTTGTATAAAATTACTTGCTCTAAAACTGAAAGCAAATGTTAAATCTTAGTATCCGTTCCGGCGAGGTTTGGCGTGTTGTGAAAATATCGCTAAAGCCTGAATGAAGCGATTCTTCTTTAAATAAGTATCAATATAAACAAATTATATAAAAAAAAAACAATATTTTCGAACTATTTAGTAATAACACGAACAAAAGAACTATAAAATACAAAATTTACACCTGAACGGACACTAAGATTTGACCGAAGCAAAACTTATCATAACATAATTTGAATTTATATTTTTATTTTTGGAACAATGTGCCCCAAAAGTTATTAGTTCCGTTTAGTTACTTTTTTAGTTACGATTACCACGGTCTATTCAACTTATAAAACAAAAGAACCTCTCATTGACATCACGCTTTCAATCCTGTTCGGAGTCTCGGCACTTCCGAAGAGATTAAGAAACCTGCTCGGTGCAAGGTCGACTGAACTTTTCGGGTTCCGAACAGGTTTTAAAAGTAGGTTTCTTCTTCTTTGGAACAGCCGGCACCCCGAACAGGATGAACAACGTTACGTCCCGGAGAGCTTCTCTTGCCTTATAAGTTGAGTAGGCCGTGGATGGAACTAGCCCAGAAGTTTGGATTTGCAATGGATTCCTAACTTATGAGGGGTTTTTTTTGTCTGTAAGCTTACAGAGTCCAGTCTAATTAAAAATTTTATAAAAGTATTTCGTTCAATTCCTTACTATATAGATTTGAAATGTTTAATTTTTATATACAATTGCACGAAGTATTTACTAATTATCGAAGCACCGAAAAAGTTACTTTCCTTAAATTTAAGATTATATTTCACACAAGATGGCGCCATGAGAATTTTTCATCATCATGTTAGATTTAACCCTTTGGATAAGCGCATAAACTTTTTCACTGAATAAGTTTTTAATTTAATTATTTAACATACATTCATTAAATTTCTTTAATATTTATTTTTCAGTAAATGGTTACAATAGACTCCTAAATTCTTTAAATTTAAAAAGTTTGGCCAATGAACCGGAGTAACAAAATTTGCCTTGTGCTCTTGCGAGAATCGGATCTATTTACATTAATCATTCCAAACAAACGAGAATGTTTACTTTAAACCTTGCCTAGCTGCAACGTGGGTCTAGATAGGAATTTGAAATAGGAAACCACCGTAAAAAAAATCCAGCTTCAGCAAAGGGCACCAAAACGTTGAAATTTGCGGGGTCCCCCTCAACCTCAGGTTAAAGGTCATATTCGAAAAAGCACCCTCACTCCGTTTCTTTTTCTCACACACAAAATGGCAGAAGGCGTCCCAAACACAAATCGTGAAAAACGAAGCCATAAATTTTGTAGCACTGGGGACGTATAGGGACGTAGCACCCCCTCCAATGGGTTCCAAGAAAGCGTGGCTTTTTTTTTACTTTTTTTACTTTTGCTCCCTAGATCAGTTTGGTCCTAAAGAGGAGGGTTTATCTCTAGACAAAACATTATTTCAGTTGGAATTTTAGTCTTTTCAGTCTTATATAGTGTGAAGAGCTTAGTGGAATAACGTGCATGACAAAAAGGTGAAACCGAGAAAATGAGCTTTGAAGTTTTTAGTTTGCACATAGATCCGTTAAAAAACAGTACTTGCAAACAGCAAAAAATACTTAACTTGGAGTTTATGAAAAACTTTTTATCTTTAGTTTAGTTTAGTTTAGTTAGAATTATCGTCGCACTGGAGCTACACGAGGGCTATTGGCGACGGGCGTCGTATTTTAGAACCACAGTCAAGTGACGATCCGACGCCTGAATAGGCACCCAAAGCAACCGTTAAGGGCGACATCGCACGCAGCGTTAGTACTTTGAAGGATATTTAACGTGCACTCCCTCTACACGGGGTATTATTCGTCGGACATTTTTGGCTGCACGGGCCGTTTATAGGACGGCAGTTATTTTGGCGATGCCCGGACCCGAACCTGAGACCATCCGCATGCTAGGCGAATGCCTAACCGACTGGGTACCCAGCCTCCTTGTTATCTTTAAAGGAGGGAATAACTTGTTTATTGACACAAAAATCTCTATTTTTTTCACAAATGTCACTTATAGTACGTTATTTTACTGATTTGTTCATTTGTGTACAACATAAATTTATCGCATAGGTCTAAAAATATGTTAACTAAGAGGGGACAGTAATTGAAACCAACAATGCCATTACGGCTCCAAATAAACGAACATCGGATCATAGTGCGCGGTCCCCAGAAAACCACAAACAATTCGTTAAATAACAGAACCATTCCGTTACATCGCTGTCAAAAATGGGCGTAGTTCATGTAAAGTTTTTGAACTTACTCTAAAACTGGCATTTACAAGATCATTTAATTAGAAATCAATTGTACCAAATGGAATTTTTTAAAAAAACTATGAGCCAAAAACGAAGAAGTAAACTCGTGATAATAGTAAAATTTGTTAATTGCAACACAATATATCAATTTATGAAATATCCCATTAGTTAGTTAAATGGGTGCCTCATGCAACTTTTGGGAAAGTTTCAATTTACAGTAAATTGCTGTCGTTTTGAGAAACAGTAAATTCTAGATTATACAGAAACTAAGGCTTTCTTTATATTAATATTTTTTTTAAGGATTAATCGTTTTATAGATTTTTAAGATCAGAATATTCCAAAACGGGTTTAATCTTTGTTTCCATTTTGCATACCGCTTAATTACATTAAAAGCATCATTTATGCACAAAACGTGTGCCAAAATGAGTGTTACAAATCATCAAAAGCATTTTAAATATTTTTATGGTTTTTTTTAAATGTGAAAAACTATAAAAATTTCAAAATGTACATTATTTCGTCTGAAAACTACTTTCAGTACAATAAAACATAGAAGAATCTTCGATTTATTTTAGCTTAATTTTGTTTTCCAAATATATCGCATAATAAAAGGTGATTCATCAAGCAGTTCAAAACCACAAAAGTTCATTGGAAAAGAAAAACAAGAAAAAATAGAACAACGCGGTCTTGAGTTCCTATTGATTTTTAAGTAAAAAACTGGTCCCAAAGAAAACCACTAGAGCGTGAAATTACTAGTTTGAGATACCAGGTGATGTAAAATCTTAGGCTACCTACTGCAAATAACATGATATACTTCAATGTTTTCTTAAACTCATTATATTTTTTACAGAAAAGAAATAAGTTAATGGAATATATTTTAGTTTTGCGGGTTGTTTAGTCATTCATTTTGTTGATCTAAAATCAAGGTTGCATTTTTGAATGATCTAAGAATAAATTGTCACATAACAAAGTGTAGCCTTTGTTTATAAACGATTTCGGCTTCTTGTATATCATCTATATTAGGTGATAAAACTTTTTCATAAATAATAAAAAGAAAATTTTACTCAAAAATATAATAAATTAAAAGAGATCACTTTAAAAATTTAAACGAAACCCCTAAACAAAAGATAAAATCAGACCCGCTTCCATCCCACATAGAAATCTTTTTAGTAATTTATTTTAATTTTGTGAGGTCCCTATTATATGGAAATCAATCCTGCATAGTCCAATAAAACAATCGCCAATCCATACAAACCCTCAATATTCCATCTACTCAAAAATCCCTGATAAAAGAAATTGACATTACTGTTAGATATGTTTAATTAATTAGTTAGTGGCGCCATGCCAGGCAGGGTAAGTCAAAATGATTAAAACGATTACAAAAGTATGGGGTATTGTATGGGGAGCCCAATCGGTTAAGGCCTTGCATATATAAAGAATATATGCGAAGGATTTCTTTCGTGAGTGAAGAGGCTATGCTATATTTTCCGCAAATATATTTTCTTTATTACTGTAACTTTTCGAATACGTATGAAACATAATTTGAATTTGTGTTAAAAGTTAACTTTAAAAATTATTGAGCCTTAAATGGCTTCTGGGAAAAAAAACAAGGCAACCTCTGCGATAGTATTGATATGAGAATCGTCATAACAGCCAAATTAAACAAATTTAAAAGCAAAATATCATCTAATTATTTGATAATTTATTGATAAAGTTTAGTTTTTTAGTTCGCGTAAATAGTGTTGCCTACTTTAAAATATTTTGGGGTAATTAAAACTAAAAAATAATAATTAAATAACTAGATGATATTAAAAAATGATAATTAAATAACTATATGATATTTCCCCTACAAATTTGTTTTATTTTGCTGTTATGACGATTCTCATACCTGGTGAGTAAGGTTTATAAGCGGGTCTCTGACCAAGCACACAAACCTGAATATATATGTCTACCAACCAACCAACTAACCTGGTGAGTAAATGCTTCCATCTATGGCAAAGCAATACTTTCGCAGATGTTACGATTTCAAAACTAATGCAAAAGCTATATGCGACTACCTCAGCCAAATGAATAAAGTTCTACATACACTGCTCAAAAGAATTAGGGGAATGCCTGGTTTAAACCCTTTCACCCTCAATGAATTTGGAATCATTGGCTTGCGATTTTTTTTCTCACTAAGTTGATCGCGCTCTTCTTTATCATTAGATGGAAGAATCATGTATTTTAAAGAATTAAATAATGTTTGTTTTAATTAAATGAAAATATGAAAAACATGGTAAAATAAAAATCACTCCCAAAAAAATTCTAGCTGCATTTTGGAATCTTTTTAGTGACTTTAAAAAAATGTGAAACGCTTTGCTAGTATTTTTATGGTATGTTTTTGTAATTTTAGAATTAAATGGTATTTTTTCGTAGTGTTTTTCTCCTAATACTGGTGGCAACACTGTTGGTTGGTTGGTAGACATATATATTCAGGTTTGTGTGCTTGGTCAGCGACCCGCTTATAAACCTTCGTCAAGTAAGACAGACACAACAGACAACACACACACATAAGTGGATCCATCTAATTTTTCAACACTGTTGAAAGACATGAAAACAAAACCGCAGAGCTATTGCCAGATCTTCCGTGCAACAACTCCAATGTAAGAAAGACTGATGCTTAAAATACGGAAAAAGCCGGGTCTCACGATCGGGGGGGGGCTAAAAATTCTAAGAGCAAATACACATTTTCTGGGAGCAGTTTTGAGAAAAATATTTATGGGGAAAATGCTAATTTCATGTAATTTTTGCGCAAACTCTTAACATTGCAGTAGTTGAACACAGGCGAGCAGCCAGGATTTCTACAGGGAGGGGGCTCAACTTCAGAAGGGCATTTTTATACAAATTCAGTGCATCGAAATTAGAAGAGATTGAAAATTTCAGAAAAAAAATTCGAATTTGAAGTACTTCAATCATTAAAAAAACAGCAAAATTTAATGCCGATTTTTTAAAATCAAGCATTAAAAAGCATAAGAAGCCATTTTTATTAGAATTAAATAACTATTGCCATTACCAAAAATCACTCAAGAAATTTTATTTCTTTTAAATAATAAATTAAAAGTAATTTATTTTTGCGACATCAATCAGTTTGAAATGACATCAAATATATTTCACAAAGAGATTCTTTGATTGTATGTTGCAATGTTTTGCTTCTATTTCATAGAAAGGAACATTGCATATTTATTCTTTGAAATATAAATTAATTTAGTAAACGATAATTATTGAATTGTATCGAATAATAGTTGAATTTTTGAACGAAAATAAATTAAACTTGCCAAATGTAGCATGTAAATGTTTAATATATAATTAATACAGTGTATGGCACCTTTTTTCCTGTTGAACACTAATGTTGTGTGGATGTGGGCTAAGTGACAGATTCTGTTACAAACCTACCTGTTAATTTACAGCAACAATTTAAACTTAAAATTCAAAAAAAATTGTAGACTTTGAGAAGCATTAAACCCACACACAAAACTAATTTTAAAAATATATTTGGTTTTATGAAAATATTTTTTTACACTATTATACTAATTTAAACACATGTACCCGTGTACGAAATTTGAAGTTTGTATCTCTTTTTGTTTTCAGCAATACCTTTAAAAACAAAATAATTCGTTTGAAATACAGTAGAGTCCCGCTTATCCGAAAGGTACAAGGCCGAAAGTAGAGAGGAAACAAGAGTTAAACGCCAGTGGAGGATCAAATGATCGGATCAGGATCAGACCCTCCACTGATAACGCCTATGACGTAGTTGGACTATGACGTACGCTCGTGGTGCCATCTATCGGTAGGGAATGGAAATAAATTGCAGATTTTAGTTCGTATATCGTAAGTGTTGCATCGAGTTTTATTTCGACTTGTCTTCAGCTTCGCTATGTCGAGATACGCTAAATGTGGAAGATCTACAAAGCTGAATTTTGTTTGTGTGAACATATATTTATCGCTACAGTTTTCCCTATGACATCAATAACTAAGATACATAATTAGTGTTGGTTTTATACTTTTTGTTATGAGGTTTATTACCTATTTTCTAAAATGTATTTATCCATTAGTTTCACTAAAGTTTTGATGTATATAGGATCGGAGGTAGTCAACACCAAACTCAAACATTGAAGGAACACAATTGAATCTTGTAGAAGCATTTTATTTTTATTAAGTTTAACGAGGCTGTTGCCATTATCAATCAATTAGAGATTTTCATAGATTTACAAACATAATTAATAACTAGCAAATGAATGAGTCTTATAGTTTCCATTTGGGCAATCAGCCCCTTCTCCTACCTCCGCATAGTTCAAAGTTTAAATTCGTTCTCCTAGAATCCGCACATTCCAGTCTTGGTGCGGGCATTTCGAGTCCACAATTGGCGCGCTCTGCGCCCACTTGGCGACGAATCGTACAGTTTCTTAAAAAATCCTATTTTAATTTCATGTCAAGCTGATCTATATATGTATGCTACATCAATGTAGTTCGTGTAAAGCCATTTTCGAATAGAAAAGTCATAAATGGATTATGTTGTGAAAAAGTGTGCCAACTGCCAACCCACAGAAAGAAATCCACTTTGAATCGAACAACAGATTTATAAAATCTCTATATGAATGGAAAAAGAGTGTACCTAGTTATAAAGCTCAAGAGTTCAAGGTTGTCAAAAGTGGCTTTGCGTTATTTTAATTTTTAATTTTTGGTTTGACTACAAAACTACAAAAACTATGGGTTGTAAATAGTGTATTTACACAAAGTACATTATAAAAGTGCCATTGTTTGTACTTTTTTTTGTGAAAATACGGTGCATGACCACTATTTTCGTCACGGTGCACAGTGGGGCAAAAGTGGCATAAGAATGCCATAAGTAAATATCGGATTTTAAGCAAATCTTAAAAATTTTTATTATGCTTTATGAAACTACTTGCTATCGCCGCCGTATCACGCCTCAATTAATGTTATCTGATTCACAAATCTCTCCGAATCATATAACTGAAACTTTAAAAAAATCGTCATATTTTTTGGTCCACTCTATTCAAGTTCAATTAACACAATGAGAAAATGAACTATTCCAGTTTGCCATCTCTAAAATTACCGAGCCACTTCTTTTTATTACATCTTTGCATCATTATCAAGAAAATAATTTCCTCTCTTAGAAATAAACCCAAATATTTTCAGCCAAGTCACCAAATCAGAAAATATTTGGAAACTGTTCCAGTTGCCATCTCTAAAATTATCGAGCCCCGGCCACCCATCGAGCTGTGGAAAACACAAAGTTTTCCGTTTCGAAAAATTGCTTCGATGAAATAATTTATTAATCAGAATTAAAATTCAGGGTTTGTACGCACTACGATTTTCATACTGCACATACGGTAAAACTATACAATAAACCAATGCATCAACTTCGTTGAGTAGTCAAATACTTTAAATTTTAGCAATTTTATTTTAAAACATTTTAAAATAATTATTAAAATTAATTTTCAGAAAAGATTTTTTTTTGGATCCTTAAAAAATTTCTTCTTTGGGTAATCATTCCAAAAGATAAACTTTTAATCACGTAATAACCAGCTAAAATGGCATAATACAACTAAAGCCACCCAGAATCCAGAAATTCTTAATCCCCCAACCAATTCTCGTTTATTCCTTCAGAGTTGTCCTTATCTCTTCGCCCCTCTAGAAGGGGGGGGGGGGGGGGGGGTTGTAAACCCAGTCCCTGAGCCAAGATGGTAATCACTTGAACTGCCCACGGCAAAGACAATTATTCTTAGGGGGCATCGAATTTCATTGGCGATAAAAAAAAAGCGCACTGAACCATTGCAATTACGCCAAGTAGGCGATAAAGTGTTTTTTCTAGTTTAAAAACACGGCGACATCTGGTTTTTGAGAAAGACAGAAAAAGAGTTCGTAATTCTGACGTCTTGACTCTTAATTTTTTTTCTTCTGAGTTATTCAATTAGTCCTGCCAGACCTTGTATAACAATATATATAAGACAAAGTCAGAAAAAGAATTTCCATGTTACAATTCATGGTTGAGGAATTAAAAACAATGACAAATTAAACACAAATAATTTAGAGGTTTGAATTAAGAGTTTATTAAAGCACTTTTATATCAACATACATTCATGAAAGTCACTTATCAACAAGAATTAAATGGTGAATACAATAAAACAATTGAGAATTATTATGCTATTGTTTTATAGAAAATACACTTGCATATAAAAATCATTTGTGTCATGCTGTATTTAAAAATGTTTCATGGACTTTTGGACTAGAAACACACACACTGTTTAGTTTTCTTAAAATAAATTCCGGGTACAAAAAATTTGTTTAACTTTATTATTTGTTATTTTTTTAAACACTTGTAAACGCAAAAATATCAGTAAGTTAATTTAAACTTACTCTCCTCTTTCCTTCTTATCCTTTGGCCACTTACAACTAAGAATATAAATAATCTGCAAATCACAATTGCTTTATAAAAAAAATTTGTAGCCATCTTAAATTTACAAAAATATCAACACAAAGTTTTTTTTTTCCTTTTGGTGTTTAACATAATAAATGACATAAAATATAAAAACAAAAATTAAATAAGATAGGATATATATAAAAATTATAGAAGATGGTGCATTATATACAAAAAATAAGGGAATATACATAGTATGTATATACTACACATTTTAGCCGTCTTTCACAACAAAAAATATAACAAGTAACAACATAAGAATATAAATACGTAATACTTAAATTGAAAACTCACTGTATTATATATACATGGTAATAAAAGCAATAACTCAACAAATTGCACTTAACACTAGACTTTCTTAAGCACAATGAAACAAATTAATGTACAGAGTGTTTAATACATTTTGATCTATAAAAATATACTTTTATCTATTTTGATAAAGGTATGGTAAGGTCTGCCTCTCACTGATAAATAACTTGAGAAAAGGAATTGGACTGCTTATAAATAAATGTAAGGAAACTTGATAAATTAATTGTGTTAATTTTAAATTTGGAATGTGGTAGAGAATTAACTTAGTGCAGAAGTACAAGTGTTTATAAAATAGTGAAAAAATAAAAATAGTAAATGGCCCCACAGTAAAATAATCAACTAAATAGGTACAACTAAGAAAAATTTAAAATAAGCATTTAATACTTATGAAGCACGTTTACTTAAATATATGAGGCAGAGAGCTAGCGGAGAGGAGGGTATTATGGAATATCATTTATATTTTTAAGAATAACCCTTTTGCTATTGTTTTATAGAAAATACACTTGCAGATAAGAATCCTTTGATTCATTCTGTATTTAAAAATGTTTCATTGACTTTTGGACTAGAAACACTGTTGTTTAAAAATAGTTGCCAAAAAATGAAGTAATTTATTTTAAATAGTAATAATACTACAAAATTTAATTTAGTAGAAAAGTAATTCCATTACAGGAATTTGAATTGCGATTTGCAAAATGGTTACAACTATTTCCGATTACTTAATTTTTAAAATTATTTTAAATTTAGTTTTCTTAAAATAAATTCCGGGTACAATAATTTTGTTTAACTTTATTATTTGTAATTTTTTTTAAACTTTTAAATGCAAATATATCAGTAAGTTAATTTAAACTTACTTTCCTCTTTCCTTCTTATCCTTTGGCCACTTACAACAAAAAATATAAATAATATGCAAATCACAATTGCTTTATAGAAAATCTGCGTCCATCTTATATTTACAAAAATATCAACACAGAGTTTCTTTTTTCCTTTTGGAGTTAAACATAATAAATGAAATAAATGATAAAAACACAAGTTAAATTAGATAAAACATAAATAATAGCAGATAATGCATTTTATGCAAAAATAGGATAGTACACATAGTGTGTAATAGCATTTCAATTCTAAACTTTTTTTAAACTTTAATATAAATCAAATTAGCTGTTTTAGATTTAACATACAATCCAAGAAATTTCTATGTACTTATTATGTTTTATCAAGGTAGATATAAATATTTTTTTATGCTTATATTTTATGCAAAATTAAATAACAGTGAAATACTTATACTTTCAAGCAACATTTTTTTCCGATAGCAGTTGACTATTTTTCGAAAAATCATTGCCAATATATAAACTGTATTAGTTAATGGCTTAAAAAAACACATTCAAAATGACTAAGATACTACGGGTTACACCCAATATAAAAATGAATAACAATACAACATTAATTTTTAAATTACTTAAAATCTTTATAAAGATTTTCTAGCATATTTGAAATCAGATAAAAATATTTTTTAATGTTTGAACTATGCTATTAGGTAAGCCTTCTAAATACCATTATATGATATAAAAATATTGTAACTTAAAATTTACTTTTTTCATAAAACTTTTCATAGCATCAACATTAAATAAGCTCACAATTGCACAAACAAAACACTACAGGAAAACTCAACACAATAAGTTAACGCAGAACAAAATTGTTCTGAAAGAGAACACAGGTTTGCAACAGATATGCAATATATGTGTATAACAAACAACCAATGTATATAACTGTGTACAATATAAGTAATCAATATGTATATAACTATAAACCGGTTTAATTACCAATAAGGGTAAAAAACCACCAATTCACCCAATATTTATTCCAAACACAATGTGTTACAGAGATAAAAGGCACGTTAGAATACAAAATTAAATATTACTAACAAACATAAAAATGTCTAATTACTGCACTTAACAAAAGACTTTTCATGAGCACAATGAAACAAATTAATGTATAGAGTGCTTAATACATTTTGATCTCTAAAAATGTACTTTTATAAATTTTAATGGAAGGTATGGTCCTCTCACTATTAAATAAGTTGAGAAAAGGAATTGGCCATTGGAATTCTTGTAAATGAATATAAAGAAACTTGATAAATTAATTAAATATGTTAATTTTTAAGTTTGGGAGGTGGGAGAGAATTAACATAGTGCAGAAGTACAAGTGTTAATATAATTAAATTAGAGAAAAACTGAAAATAGTAAATCAGCCCACAGTAAAATAGTCAACTAAATAGACACAACTTTAAAATTTTTTAAATCAGCAAGTAATATTTGTAATACAATTTTTTTTTAAATATTAATTAAACATGCTTAGATTTGTTTAGCAAGGCTAAGATAGTTCATTTAATAAGCTTATTAAGAATCGAATGTCATGGAGCAATATAATGTTCAAATATATATTTTTATACTGTAACTGTTTAGACAATGTTTTCTCTCAACTGTTCACCTTTAAACCACCCCAACTGCAAAATTACACTTATTTTAGACATTGCAAAAACAACAAAGGTCATAAACCTATCGTTAACCAAAACTATATATATAGGAACTTATTTAAAAAGAAACAGCAATGTCTAACAGTATTTTGAGAACAACCAACAAGTATAGGCACAGTAAATAATTATAGGAATAGTTAACAATATAGAAACTGCAAATATTAAACAAAAATAAAGTTCAAAATCTTGCAAAAATGAAATGTTTGAACAATGAATTGAATGAATTAACCATTGCAAAAAAAGCTCTATACACTAGTAGACTATCTGTGACGAACTAAAATTGATGCCGGTGGTACCAGAAATACAAAATTAAAAGTAAAACAATACTTTTTTCTGCAATACGAAATCGGATGTACATAAGAAGCATGAACATTTTATAGTTTCAATACTGTAGCACTTATGAAGCAAAATAACTGATGTTCTTTGTTTTAGTAGTATGCTTTTCCTTTTAACTAGGCAGCTTCTTGTACATACTAAGAGAGTTTAGTAAAATATATACTGTAAACCTTAAAGCTCGCTTTCACATTCTGTCTTAACATAACAGCCCACATAAACAGCATGTAAAACAGTAAATTCATGTAAATGTTTATACGTAAATGTCATGTAAATGTATCTGATATGTAAATATATTGTATCAAAAACATAAACATTAAAAATATATATAAGATTCATCAAAATCTATATCTGGTCAGTTATGATTTCAAAAATCATATTTGTTCACTTTTCCGCATAGACACTATCACGAAAGTATATCACAACTATATAAGATACTGAGCCTTTCAGGACACATCGAAATTATGTAATTTAGTGCAGATCATGTACATAAATGCATTTATACTATGCATTGGTCATTGTAAAAGTGAAGATTTACGTAATCAAAGCCTTCAAAACAACTTTGATCAATTTTGTCGAGTATACTTTGTTTGACAGGAGTCAACTCAACGGGTTTGCAGAGATTCGTCTTGTGAAAATACCTATCATCTGTGGCTGACATTAAAAATGGAGTGAATGGTGGTTGTACTTCCTTTAATTCTAAACGATGCCAATCGATGCCTTCAAAAAAGCGATGGGATTTTATATCCCAAAACCCTGTTTGAGGGTTGGATCCTAAACGCTTTTTGGGATCTTTCTTGAGAAATGCTTTCAAAATAGATGTTTCAGAACTTGTAAGCCATGATGGATAATGAACATGACACACATCCCATTGGTTATTTAAATCTGAAGTATCATCCAAACGAGCCGGTATATGAAAAGGTAATTTATGGACTAACAACTCGTACAAAATCACACCAAAAGACCACCAATCCACTTCAATGCCATACCTCTTCCCTAGTATAATTTCTGGTGCCATGTAGTCGCGAGTGCCACAGTAGGTACGCGTGGTTTCACCACGAGCAATACCTTCCTTGCACATTCCAAAATCTGCTACCTTGATGTGGCCATCTCGATCCAGAAGAATATTTTCAAGTTTCAAATCTCTATTAATAATGCCCCTCTCATGCAAATAGTTTAAGGCCAGAGCTATTTCGGCACTGTAAAATTGGGAATAATCTGTGGCTAATCTTGTTTGGCGAAGGTTCTGCATGAAGAATAAAAGATCACCTCCTTGAGCTAACTCAGTTACAAAGAACAAGTGACTAGGAGTTTGAAAAGAGGAATGCAAATTGATTAAAAAAGGATAATTAGACACTCGTTCTAAAACATTTCTCTCGGTTTTTACCCATCTGTAATCATCATGGCGGGTAAATTTTTTTTTAACAATTTTCATGGCATAAATATCATTTGTTGACCGAAGCTCTACCATAAGCACTTTTGCAAAAGAGCCACGACCAATCACTTTAAGTAAATTGAAGCTCTCTAAACTATATTTAAAAGGCAGGTTTTTTCTCACAACATTATTAGGCTTAGTCGCTTCAACAACAGCTTTTTCTGGATTTGCATCTACTGTATCAAGATTTCCCACACCAACATTACTGTTTTCATGCTTGCTGTCGCAATTTTGTTTGGGAAAGACTAAGCACCCAAGATTCATAAACTTATGACACTTTTTATGTACTAATATTTTACAACTAGAGCACCTCAAACCGGGGCCCTCTAAGAGCCAAATACGACTTCGACATAAGGCACAAAAAGCTCTTGAGTTGGATTCGTCTTTCTGAAGCATATGGCCATTGACGATATAAAATTTCCGATTCTTCTTACACTGCATTTCAAGCAGCAATTCTTTTTCATTGTAACAAAGTGTGCCGTTTTCCAAAGGAACATCGGCGAATATGTAGATTTCAATTTCAGGTAATTTCTGTTCCACATAAAAAGAAACTGCATAGTTAAGTTCATTCTGGGAAGATATTGGGCATAGGTCTTTCAAGTCATCAAACCATTTTACAGTAAATGGCATACGAGTTAAAAAGTTGCAACTATTTCGAACAAAAGCACGAAATTCGCTGATTGTTGGGTTTGGCGGAATGTAACTTATGAAGATTTTGTCTTGATAATGAGTCCTCAATTTTATTTCGTTCTCTGCAGCCATTTTTATTACATGAAGAAAAGAAAAGTCTTCTAATTGTCAAACTATACTTTAAAAGGCAATTGGTATCACAAAAGATTGGTGCGATGCAAAGGGAATGTCAGGAAGTGGCCATCCTGTCTCGGCCATCTTGTTAATACCACAGCTTGGACATGATCAGCAGTGTCAAAGAAGATCTACGTTGGACAGGTTGGATAGTGTCTCTGGTTAACTTTACGCATGACATACTTTGGTGGTAGAGTCTGTAACCCAGCTAGAATAAAACATGTAACAATATAAGAATAAAAATAATATTTAAATTTACATTAAACAAAACTCACTGCATTACATAGACATGGTAATAAAAATAAAAGCAATAACTCGACAAATTGCACTAACACTAGGATTTTCATGACACAGTGAAAAAAAATTAATGTTTGGAGTGCTGAATACATTTTGATCTATAGAAATAAAATATACTTATATAAATTTTAATGGAAGCTATGGTAAGGTCTGCCTCTCATTAATAAATAAGTTGAAAAAAGGAATTGGCCATTGGAATGCTTCTAGACTCTAAAGTTTGTGAATATATATTTTACAATAATTTTTAGGTAATGTGCATTTTCTCCTAGTTTTTTTTAAATTCGTAACACCGACTGCTTCTAAATTTCTTTATACGATTTCGGACACTGGTCCCCATATAATGTCCCAACAAAGATTTCTCAAGTTCAAAACAAAAATCCTTTAACGTGAACATGCCAGACATCAATTGGTATGGTAAAACGTATAATATGTCTAGTTTAATATTAAAAATCAAAAACTATTAAATAATTAATAGAATTTATGTCCTTTATACATCATAGGCATAAGTGCAAACTACAAAAAGGGCACTGAATCAATTTTTTTCACTATCAAGTCGATAGTTGAAAATCAATAATTTGATTAATTAGTCCAAAAGAACACATAGAAAATAATGCTTAATAGTAATTATTTCTTTAAAACGTATACGATGCATATAACAATTAATAAAAATCGATATATAATACTCTAAGAAAAGTAAATATAACACAATTACCATTAAGAGTTGATCATCATTACGTGCAAGCAGGGTTATTATAAAAAAAACAACTTCAAAAATTGACTACTCTTGGATGAACCAATTTGTCTTCAATACTATCCTATACATGTATACAAGTTAGAAAAAAATTCAAACTTTCCAAAAATCAAGACGATTCACTAACACCGAATATAAGCTCTATATGACAATTTTTTTAAAAATGCTAACAGAACCAGTAAGCGAGTAGAAAAGTTCAAGAAACAAAATATTTTTTAATAGGCCGTTCCTTGATCAGGACTCACGACAGATCAGACACTGATGAGAGAAAATATTTGTTGCTCGATGCTAGGGAGCACAATAACGAGACACTTCATCAAGAGCAGAGACTGTCATCATCTGAGCGACCTCGTAGTGAATATAGCAGCAATAGAAACGAACTTTATTGCCTTCAATGGAGATGCAAATGCGAGTTTAAGAACTAGTGTAACTAATTAATCATCTTCAATTTTAATTAATTGATCTCTTAAGACTGTTATTGAACTATGTTTTTAAATTAAGTTAGTTTCACTAATACGGTGCAAAAAATAAACGCTATAAAAATGCATCGCATCTAGGATGTGTATTGTATCGCTGTTCAGGAATTGCGTCGCAATTGCATGCAATACGCTTATCGACTGGTTCAAAAAGCACACTGTAAAAAATAGCATCGGACTCCGAGTAACTTTAATATCGTGCTTTTAAAAATATCGTATCGAGAACGAGTTTTTATAGAAAAATAATTTCGACGCAAATAAAAGGATCGTAATGAGTTTATTGGACTTACGATACGTGATGCATTGAAAATTTCATTTAGAATCAGACTCTAGTTATTTACAATAGTTGGTCAAACGTCTGAAAAATATAAACGTATATTTATAGTCGCAGCGAAATCGCACTATATAGTAGGACTTTATTTTTATGTTTTATTCAACAGCTACAATAAATCAACTCGTAATTGTGCTATTTGAGGTAAAATCGAGTCTTATTATAGTTCAGACAGTAACAAACGACCTCGATGCTGAATTTGCTAGCCGATTGCGTGAAATGAAAGATAGATTCGTATTTATGTCAAGAGAGTACCACATGAGTCGAGGTTTGTGTCTCGCTGTTGATCTTGACCCCCCCCCCCCATATAATGGTACAATTCTCACGGTTTGACGTCCAGATCACAAAAGGATTAAAAGCGATTCGCCGAAGCGAAACTTTTGCTTTATACATCAGTGTGCAACTCTTACATGGCCAGAAAGGTAGCATAATAAATATTGAAAATCCTATGGTTGGGTTATATCGCGCACTAAGACACAGGGCAATGCAACAGGTGGGTGTGTGTCATAATTTAGATTCAAGTAACGAGACGGCACCTGCGTAGGCAAATAAAACAACTTTTAAGGGCGACATCGTAGACAGTTTCAGGACTTTGGAGTGATTATATGTGCACTCGTGCTACATGGGGAATGATTCGGTGGGCTTTTTGGCTGCATGATTGTTTACAGGTTGGCAGTTATTTTGGCAAAGCCAAGACCCGAGTCTGGGACCTTTTGCATGCAAAGGCAGGTGCCTTACCCACTAGGCTCCCTGGCCTCCATGTAGAGGGGAATATGAATGTCAATATGAAAGAATAAAAGTTCTAAATGCATAAGAAGTAGTTTGCGATATTTTCACAAACAGTACTTAGATAACATTTGAATCACTGGTTAATTGGAGTTGTATACAAGTTTTTTTTTTTCTTTTATATCCACCCAGCACCCACATCACCTGATTGTGATTAAATTACATTATAAAAAATTAAATGAACGGTCATTATACCTAACACACAGTTCTTAACTTCACAACCAATTTGCTATACATATTATGGAAGTGCCCCAGAGACAAATTCATTGATATTAAAATTAACAATTTCGTCATTGCAAAATCTGTCAAATGTTTATAAAAAGTTGTTCTTGAATAATATAAATTGATTTGCTACATTTAGAAAAGCCATAGTTGTCTTAAAGAATGAAAAAAAATTGTTGCTGAAAAAATAGCTTAAAAAATTAATGATAACAGCGATGCATTCAAAATCAAATATAATAACCCTCAGAGAAATTGTCAGAGCATGTTAGGTATTAAGCACAACTTCACTCAAGCAATTCATCTTCGCTCTGAACTCATCATAGGGAAAACACAGTAAAATTAGAATGAAATAAAATAAAATTTAAGTAATTTTTTTACACAAAAACTATAATAAACTTTACTCATTTTTCCATAATTAAAGAAAATGTTTTGAGTTATTTTATATTCTGAACGAAAACTTTTGTTTTAAATTTTCCCATCCAGCGATTAAGCATAAAAAAAAATAATGACCCTCAGAGCCATTACAATAACATGTTACGAATGAAGCATAGCTCCACTCAAGCAATTCGTATTCGCCTTTAACTCATCATAGGGAAAGCATAGTAAAATTAGAAGAAAAAAAGTAATTTTTAGGCAAATGCTTATAAACTTAACTCATTTTCCATAATTTACGAAAATGAAAGTGTTAGAGTCTATTTTATATTACTACAGGAAAACTTTCGTTTTAATATTCCATCAATAGATGGCGCCTTAAGACATTGATTTGGCCTGACACCTTTTCATTTTCAAGGAAATTGCGCAATAGAATTCAAGTTGAAAGAAAAGTAATTTCTAAAATATCATTCATTTACTTAACAATTTCAGTTATTTTTAAATGTAATAAAAGTTATGTTCAAACATTCATTAACAAAAACTATACATATTTAAGTTTATTATTTGTTAAAAGCAGTTTTAAGCAGAGCCAGTTTAAAAATATGTTTTGTACTAAACAAATTTACCATACAGAAACATACTAGCAAATTTAATGATGCAAATAGTAATAATTTTTAAAAATCTTTTTTTAAAAAAACATAGAATATGACCTAAAAATTGTTTAGTACTGAAGAACTTCTGAAAGAACTGAAGTAGCCTACTTTCGTGTTACTTCAGAAGTTACAGAAATTTTTATTTTAAGACACAAAAAACAGGGCAAAAAAGAAAATTTTCTGATGTTGTAGCTTTTATACAAATAGACATTTTGAAAAATGAACTGTTAGAAGGGAAAATTAAAACAAAATAGTGACAGACCTCACGACACACGCAGAGAGCAGACATATCAACAGATAGACTGAAAGTATAAAATATAGTTCCAAGACGTCATATCTTTCAAGCAAAAAATAATTTTGAAAATTGGACAGATAGAACGAAAGTTGAAAGGAGAGTGGACAAATAGAAATCTCTACAATGTCAATACCAACATTTCATTTTTTAAAAATAATTTTTAATAAAAAAAGAAAAAGTATTAAAAAAATAAAACCATTATTGTAAAGGATCTGTAAATGGAAGCATTTGAAAACAACAAAAATACATAAAATTTTATTGTTTAACTGCATTTCAATAAATTTAAATTTTGCTACGATAACAATAATGAACTTTTTTCTCAGTAAAATCATTTTACAAAAAATTAAATTTCCTTTTCTATACAATTATGAAACTCAAGTTCTTTTTGCTTGACATCAGTTCGTTTGATAAAAAGTCAATTTTGAGCAATACTCCCTTAAACAAGAGTTCATACAATTTCCATTTTGGACTTTTAAAAAGACCAAAATTTTAAAATATAAAAACTTATTAGCTTATTGCATTTCCCAACACCTTATTATATATGATAATTTGGTGCAAGAGGACCTATCAAAGAGTCAAGCTATGTTGTATAGAATATATGTTCCTTGGAGGATTTGTCCCAAAGGTTCCTATAAAAATAATTCTAGACTGTTGTTGTTTCGTTGTTTCTAATGCCACTCGGTAACCGAGCCCGGAGTAGAGAACTACCCGATTTTAAGGCGAAGTGAGGCGGCTTCCGTTTTTATTGAGCGCCACTTTTTAATGAGCGGGAGGAAGTCCGACTTTTGCTCGTCAGCATGACGCATCCGTTTTACAGGAAGGTTCCTTTCACACATCCATTCTCACTCACATATCGGAATTGTGATCCAGATCAAAGGCCGATAACCCCTGATCTGGTACCCCCACGGGGTATAGATTTGGTATGGGAACATGGAGGACTTTGTGACCACGACATATTTAGCCTGCCCCAGCCACCATTAGCAACAAGGCGGTCTTTAGCCGAACACAAGCGCCGACCCCGCAACCATCAGAATTGCGAGCACCTCCGAGGACAGAACCCACAACCCTTCCGATGTGAGCATGACGCTCCATCCGACTGAGCTACCGCGGCTCCTATAATCCCTATAAAATAATTCTAGACTAATTCCATCGATTATGTAACCTCCTATGCCATGTTCCCTTTCTCTTTGGCTGAGAGTGAGAAACTTTATTGGACGTTGGCAACAGTTTGCCGATAAAGCATTACATAGCACAGATAACGGTGACTTTGTCTAAAACGCGCCAAGCAGAAAATGAATACTAGGATTTTTCCAACCACAACTTACCGAAGAAATATATATAATGAAAAAATCATGTGGGAAGTGTGATTCTGATTAGAAATATTCCGAAACTTAAGACTTACTCCTCCTGAGCTGAGCAACTTTTTCCTGAAATCATCAGACGGATTCTGGAAGGTCAGCTTCTCCAGTCGCAGGTTAGAAACAGGCTGTCCTACTCTCAGGTACAAATCATAGCTGAACTTGACCTTTTTGGGCTCCTCTTTCGAGTGGAAGTAGACATCTAAGTTCAGGATAAAGCCGTCATAGCCAGACTCAGCTACCATGTATCCTTTACGGCTGTAATAGAAGATTTAGTTGTAAATGGCTTCAAAAAACTATGTTTATTACTACTTTAATGTTTTTACTATATTGT
Source organism: Oedothorax gibbosus (assembly GCA_019343175.1). Lineage (NCBI taxonomy): Eukaryota > Metazoa > Arthropoda > Arachnida > Araneae > Linyphiidae > Oedothorax > Oedothorax gibbosus. Next base: position 541,081 of record JAFNEN010000176.1, read on the forward strand.
TTACTACTTTAACTTTTAATATTAGGAACAGGACATCTCATTTAAAAATCAACTTTGGGATGGATTTTTGGATGGTCTTACTACTTGTAAATGAATATAAAGAAACATGATAAATAAATTAAATCTGTTAATTTTTAAATTTGGAAGGTGTTAGAGAATTAACTTCGTGCAGAAGTACAGTACAAGTGTTTATACCATAGTGAAAAAATGAAAATAGTAAATCGCCCCACAGTAAAATAATCAACTAAATAGGTACCACTAAGAAAGATTTAAAATAAGCATTTAATACTTATAAAGCATGTTTTTTTAAATATATGAGGCAGAGAGCTAGAGGAGAGGAGGGTATTATGGAATATCATAGATATTTTTAAGAATAACCCTTTTGTTTTCAAATAAAAATCCATGCACTCATTTTAAGTACATAACATACCATAACTAATGGTAATGAAGGGCCAATGGTGAAACAAAACATTTTTTTTTGTTATGAAAAATGTACTTAAAAAAATTAAAAATGGAGGTTAATATGGGATAGTCGGGTCATGATATAGTTGTTTAAACCGGCTGTACCTTCGGTATTTCATATTCCCAGACTATTCAATAATACCCACCTCTCCTCTATATGAGGATAATGATAACACATTGAAAAGCCACTAAGGCTGGAGAATTTTTAAGATTGTGCTTAGTAATTTAATTGTAGCAATCATCTTAAAAGAAGTGTTTTCAGTTAGACTATACTTGAGAGTGCTCTCGCCAAGCTAGGCGATGTTTCTTTTATGGGAATGTCAATATTTTAATGAATATGTATTTACTTTTAGTTTTGTTTAGCAATTGTGATTCTGATATGCTTGATTAATTACTGTTAGCAAGGTGCACAGTGGTCTGGGAGCGGCCAAAATACCACATTTCAAAGTGTTCGCAAAAGTAAACAGATGAAAAATAGCCCGTTTTGAGGGTGATATATTGGAATTCAAAATTTAATCTAAAAGTATTTAATTATATAATTTTTTGCATTTCTATGTGTTCCATAAACGGTTTAATTTTATTTTAGCTGAAAAAATTTTGCAAAACAAAATTTTAAATAAGTTTGTGTCTGAATCTAGTTTATAAAATATCATGTTTTTACTTATTTAAAAATATGCAATTATCTTGTGCCAACATGTGCCAAAATTTCATTACTTTTATACAGTTTTTTAAACATTATTTTAAAGTTACAACTAAAAACCAGCTGCTATCACATGCAATCACTATAGTTATAAGTTATAATCAAAATCGTCAAACATCAGCTGTTCAAAAACCATCGAAAAACGGTCGCTATCTATGCTCAGTGATCTAGGAGAGGAAAAATCGTAATTTTAAATTAAAAGAATACTTCGATGGAAGAATAACAGTTTTATATGGCATTAAATACTTATTTGTTTGCCTTCTTTGGTGTACATTCATATTTGTAAAAACTATTGAAGAAAAGTAACACTTTAATAAATAGGTATCCAGAATCTGATCAAACATATTGATTCAATACATTAGCACACATACATATTTTTAATAACTATTTTATAACACACAGTATTAATAAATAGAAAATAGATATAAAATAATAACCACAAATAATGTTAGTTGTATAATATCAGTAATAATAGGTATCTTTGTAGTCAGTAATAATATCTCTATTGAATCTTAACTTCTAAATGCAAACAATAAATTACAAAATTTCAAAAGCTTTTTATAAATTGGATTCGTTTTATGCAATAAAAATAAATGCAGTAATATGACAAACATGACATGTTTTTAAAACAAAAAGTTTAACCTATCAAAAATTTAAATGCAGAACCTATTTATTAAGAACTCATTATTATTTTATTTTTTCTCTGTTTGGTCTTAGAACGGTAGTTTTGAAACAGTTTTTAATTATTTATTACTTTTGAATAAAGTTTTCAGTTAAATAGTGCAAGTAAATAAGTGATTTTTTACTGTTTAAAAATGCATTAGTTTCCTTTATTTGTAATCAAAGTTATACTCAATAAGTCATATTTTATCACTCAAAAATACACTTTATTGTCAAGTCCCGAAGGGTCTTGGATGACTTTTTACACACATCCCTGAATCTGACTATTTTATACCATAAATAAAATTTTCTCTCATCCCCTCAAGTTCAAAGTTCTAGAAAGTGTTTCTTTTAAAAAAAATAACACTTATTAATTTTATTGATTGAACTACCATTTAATGATTTTGTAAGCGTTTTGAAGCGTGAAAACACAAATAGCATACTATTCGATAAGGATATTATACGGTATATTTTCATAAACTTGGTGGTGACTTAAAATTGGTTAATTCTACAAACTCAGTTATGGTCTAGATCGACTCGGAAGGGTTTTAAAAACCTATAATGCTGAATTTTGAAACGTTTTCATAAAGAAATAAAAATTTGCAAGAATTTTGGAAATTTTTAGATCGTTTCCGACCATGTGCGGTGTTCCGTTGCCATTACTGTTTGTACGGTGTTCTGCACGAACAGGATTAGCACCAAACAAAAATTGCCAATCTCCAAGGGGGACCCTGAAGTATAGTTTTACCGCGTTTTCAGACTGGGGGAATCAGTGGAAGAATTCTCATTTTTCCTTTGAACACATATCTAGAACATTGAACCGCTCACACGAAGACATCGAACTTCCTATTAGGATGAGGCGATGCTTTGCTTCAACCGATGATAAGTAACTAAACTAAACGATGATGAGTATTTACAATTTTCCCAGAGGCTGAGACCTTCTTTAAAGTGCGATCTTAGGGACCAGGAATTTTTTTTCCAATGAAACCTGTTCAAGTATGACTTACCTGCCAGTTTGTCACATGCGTTTCGTAGTATGGTAAAAATTAAAATACCGGTAAAAACACAACTCGAACAAAATCGACTAACAAAAATAAATGACGTTGCCACTCTCTAAATACTTGAAATAATATCAGTCAGAAGCTGTTCTGTTTAACTGAGGATCTTTCACGTGACGTAACCTTCTAAAATTTCACTTCCCGATTTTCTACCACAGCTAGTTTGCACCGTGGTGGCTTGGAACAGGGCCTTCTGGTATGGGTTTGATGAAGATTTTTATAGGAATAGGAGGAGCCGTAGGTTTTTTTTACTTTATATCGTTTTTTTCACCAACTTGTACGCTTCACTCAGTAAGGGTTTAGTAATAGAACAGTAATTTAAACATCGAAATAAAGCTCCTAAAGGAGGCTAGAAATAGGCAGCAGGAAACGATTACATTACATTACATCGAAATACAGAACATGAATTATTTCTTCAAGTGAGTGGAGAGAGATTGGGGATTGGTAAGGCCACATTTGGAATATGATGTTCAGCTATGGTCCCCCTCCCTCAGAAAAGATATTGATTTGCGCGAAGTTCAGCATAGGACTACAAAAATGATTAAGGGTTTTTCAGGTATCGATTATAATAACAGTTTAAGTAAAAAAAACAATAAATATGTCTATCTAAACAATCTTACCTGTGAAGTATCACAGATCCCTCTTAATTTCTGATTACATTTTACAAACTGCACAAAAATTAATCACGTAACAGCGATCAAATGAATAGAAGCAAATATTTCTAATTGGACACAAAAGCAAAAGGCTAAAAATTATCGCCTGCAAAAACGTTAAATCGTAGCTCAAACTAAGAAATATGGAGCGCTGCTATCTTTGAAAATATTTATACTGTAGAAAAATTCCAATTGAATATAAGCCATCGGAGGTTGAAAAAAACAGCGAATTTTTTTACTAATTCGAATTTTTTTACAATATTTGGTCAACCTAAATTTAAGGCCATTTGCTACATTTTAGAAAAAAATTGGAGTTCTAATCTAAATAATTTATTTATATACTTATTTATTTATATATTTATTTATACATAAATAAATATATTTTAATAATAAGAATTATTTATTTCAAAATAATATATAATTATTAATAAATAAATATTTATATATTTATTTTTATAAATAGATATTTATGTATTTATTTTTTATGTATTTATATATTTTTATTTTATATTTTATTTATTGTCCTGTATGCATTGTGTATTATTAGTGTGGTTTAAATGCATGTATTTCTTCTATTGTATTTGCACCCTTATACAAAGGGTTTGAAATTTCTAGTACGTGCATTTTATATAAATAGATAAATAAAGTTATGATTAAAAAGATCGTGAAACCGAATAATGATTCCATGAAAAAGATCTTAATAGATAATTATATGAAAATAGGTCCAGATAACATATAAATTATACATTTGTTATTTTGATAAAGGGTAACATGTTAGCTCTTATACACTGTCTTTTTATTTTGTGTTTCTGATATACGACTGTTGATGATGAGCATGTAAAGTAGTGTTTGAGCTTCAATGAGAACACATGGAGATAGAAATAGTTTAAAACTTTAATTTCCAGGTTTAAAATACACAGGTTAAAATTCTAGTTAAAAACAAGTTAAATATTGCGGTTGATTAAAAGAGAAAAGGCACAATTGTTGACAGATCACAGAATTATATGTAGTAGGTAGGTACATATATTCCGGCTTGTGTGCTGATCAGAACCCGCTTATAAGCCTTCGTCAGTAGACGACCAGAAAGAATTTTACTGTCAAAAGAAAGGAAGTACACCAGAGCGAAGGCGGGAATCGAACCGCCCCGTACAGCGCGCAGACTGCTACGTATGGTTGCGATGCAAACACTCGGCATCGGCCCACAGAATTTATAGATTTCAACAATCTTAGAAAGCAAGAGTTGAGTTGCGTCTGCTGCACGCAGGCAGAACCACAGCATACACACTAGAGCTGTCTAAAAATATATTCCTGCCTAAACAACGACAAAGATCTAGATCAGACTTGTAAGAATTTTCAATTTTATTTTCAAAATATGAAATACAAGGTAATGAAAGTAATGCGATAGCAAATTGGAAATGTTTTATGTTTTCTAGACGTTCTGGAAGGTGTACGGACTTCAAATTTGGTACACGAGTTCCAAGTACCTGTCGGATGTCATAATAAGGTTTTTTTTTTTTAGAAAATCGCGCATTCGCAAAGGGTAGCTGCCACAGATTTTTTTAACTTAAGGTTTTAAAGTTATTGAAATTTCCGTATAAAATATAATTAAGGGAACCAGACGTACAGCATTTCGCAGTACAATACTACTTTTTAAGTTTTGTCCTACCTTTTTCAAAGAATCCTAAAATATATAAAATGTCCTAGTTTTTGGATTTGAAGTGCAAAATATCCCGCAATTACCATGATGATTAAAATTTCTCCATTAGAACCATGAGCAGGAGACTTTCTTTGTCGACAATCCAACCAGAATAAAATGAGAGAACGTTATATACTTTCAAATTCTTCAATCAATCAGTAATGGTTTAATTGCACTACTTTACAAGAATGAGTTGATTACAAGACAGAAGCTACAATAATACTATAAAATAAACATGATGCCTCTGCTTATTTGCTTTTTTAACATTTTACTACATTGTTTTTGAAAATATATGTTCGCCGTTCGCCCAGGTATAATATAACTTCTAAACGTATTAACTTATTGAGTGGTAATTGAAAGTCGTGCGGAGTTACACCTCCTAGTTTTACTCTATGTCCAGCCCTAGTTCCCCTAATTGTCTGCTAATGATTATCTGCTGTATGATATGAGCTAAATCAATCTAGCAATTCGACATTAATGGCATTTTCAAATATCTATAGCCTGTTCAGTAACTTTTTAATAAAAAAAAGTCAAAATTTTCCTTTTTATGAAAGTGTAGCTGCCTCAATAACCCACAATCTACCAAAAGGATCTTCGAGGTGGAGAGATGAGTTACCTCGGCTTTTATACTACTACATCCGTTGTTACTCAGAATATTGGTAGGAACGCAGTGTGTGGTAAATCTGCGCCCTCTAGCGTGAGAATATATTGAGGTTGCGCGTGTGGTAACCGCCACGCTATTCCCCCTCCTGGAAACAACGTGGTAAGAAACCGTGCGCAGGTCGTTTCGCGATGTTTAAGGAACACTAGTACGTATATTTTATCTACGTCCGTTAAATAACTCTCGGTATGATAGCATTATGTTTAGTGCAAAAAGTTGAATTCAGGCATAAATGATAAAAAAAAATGTACAGATTTTGTGGAATTTCCATTAGATAGAATTCTTTATGTAATTGTAAAAAATATTTCAAATAAAACCCAACTTTATTTTCGAACAATTTGAAAATTGGAATTGTAACATTTTTTGAGAATGGCACATATGGTCTATCAACTGTAAAAAATCCAGCTCCTTTAAAATTACTTACAACAAAAAGCCTAATTTTCCTGGGCTACATGTTCCCATACCAAATCATTACATCTGGGAGTAACAAGCCAATTCTGGGATCCTCTGGTTTGCCTGTTTTTTAAAATTAGAAGGAACCACTTATGGTCAGTAGTGTTGCCCTCTATCATGTTGCTTTCGAACGAGGGAACCAGAGTAGTAGACCCAACAGATAGTGGTAGAAATGCTGCGCTCTATCACATTGCTCTCAAACAAGAAACATATGTAGTAGATTCAAACGATGAACTTTAGATTTGAACAAGAGAAGCGTGGTAGTGTTGCTGCCCTCTTCCGTGCTGAGGAAGCAATGGAATCTTCGGCTCTGTGTTGAGGGTTATATAATAATCGTTATATATAGAATTTAATGATGTAATTAGGGTAATTATTAAGTTTTAAAATTTTATAGAATTACATTTGTTAATAAAATAATTAATGAGGCTTGTAAATTTTATTGTATCTAGATTAGTGATCAAAAATAGTATTTAAATAGACTTGAACAGGAATATTTGAGTCCCAGTAGACGAGTTAAAGAACAATGAAGTTAAAATTAATGCATTTATCAATAAAGATTTAAATAGTTATTGCCATTAATAATATTGGTATATTTAAATCAAAAAATTCAGCAGAGGTGTGAAGTGATTGGTCTTTTATGAATGAACATTTATAGAATGAACTCCTCTGGATAAATTAAATTGAGAATGCTTTGAAAGTTGTCGCTAAAAACGATACAATCGTCAATATACGAGGGCTGTTTTTTTTCAACCTCCGATGGGCTGGAACAAAAAGACGGGTCAAGATACAAAAAAGATTTTTTTACCAAAAGTAAAGTACAATACTGCTTATTTCTCCATAATAATCACCTTGACGATTAAAGCATTTGTCATATCTGTAAACAAGCTTTGAAATACCCTCTTCATAAAATGTAGCCGCCAATGATTTGAAGGGAGTTGTGACGGTTTCTTTGAGCTCCAAGTCAACTTGGAAGCTCTACAATCCAAACCACTATGCTTATCAATAATTCACTTATGGTAAACCTTCGAGTTTCCCTAAACATTTTGTCAACTCGCTGAACAATACTGATGTTCATGAAGAAGGGGACCAAGGAAGCAAGGCTGTTGCTACAGACGGTATTGTTCAGAGAGTTGACCAAGTGTTCAGGGAAACTCAAAGGTTCACCATAGGTGAATTATGGACTAGCAGTGGCTTGGAGAACAGAAAAAAATTGACGTAAAGCTTCCACATTTACTTTTTTTAAACGAAACCGTCACAACTCCTTTCCAATCATTGGCGGCTACATTTTATGAAGAGGGTATTTCAAAGCTTGTTTACAGGTATAACAAATGCCTTAATCGCCAAGATGATTATGTGGAAAAATAAGCAGTATTGTACTTTACTTTTGGTAAAAAAATCTGTTTTGTATCTTGACCCGTCTTTTAGTTACAGCCCATCGGAGGTTGAAAAAAAAAACAGCCCTCGTACTTGAAAACTGTGATAAGGAATGAATTAGATTTTTCGTAGTAATGAAAAAAATAAAATTGAATTCCAGTAATACAGAGTGAATTTTATTGAAAAATTCTGTACAATTTTCACATAAGCTCCATAAAAATATTCCTGCAAATTCAGAATTTGCCACCGAAATTACTGGAAAGCTCAATTACATTTGCATCCTGCAGTACAGAATCATTTTCTTGCAATAATCTCTCAGTTTCATTCAATGGATGCTGCTTTTCTGCTTCTTTGCCCTCTGTAGCTTCATTTTCATTATCCCAAACACCGGTTTCAGTTTTTATTTTCTTTGCTCGTGCCTAATAAAATTAGATATATATATATATATATATACATATATGTTAATGACACAATAGGTCATAACCAGTTGCCAAAGATTTATCTTCCATAAAGTTGCATTAAATAAAAATATATAATGCTTTTTATAAGCATATCATAAGCATCCCCTATTAATAATTACACAAACAGACGACATTTCCCCTACAAATTTAATTCGCTTTGAAATTACTGTTATTTTAAAATATTCAAACAAATTAGAACAGATATGTCAAAAATGTTGTGTAAATAAGAGAGAATATGAGTACATAAAAATGTATTTCACTTTTTGTTTGATGTAGATTTTGAGAAATACAAATGAAAGATGTCAATAATTTATGGGTAAATTTTCACTTGCCAAATATCAAGGAACTTAAAGTAAAATTTTTTTAATCAGTTTAGCGTGGTGAACTCGAATATCAATTAATCAGTTTATTAAACATTTTAAAAACAAATAATGTGTAGAACATATAAACAGAAAAGTAAATAACAAACACAATGAGGCAAACTATTGAAAGAACAGTTAATCATTGTGGGGCGCTGATTCGTTTGATTTTTCATATTATTTCTGTTTTTATTGTTTTTATTCGTTTTTTTTCCAACGGTATTCTGGGACAATTGGGATGATTTCTTGACTGTATGTCCATCCCAAATAGAAAAACAGCGTTGTCTTTTTAATGGTGCTAATTGATGCTTGTCCCTTGAAAACGTGCTCAATCCACCATTTTCATCTTCATTTAATATATATTTTTTTTTATATATATATATATATATATATATATATATAATATATATATATATATATATATATATATATATATATATATATATATATATTAATATATATATATAATCTTTTTCATATGCAAATGGATACAGTATTTGTTCATTAAACAAGTCCAATATCTATGAAGGCAACACACTATTCTTTTGCTTTTAAAAAGAGAGTAGGAAAACCAATATTAACACTTTGACTGCTAATGAGGCGCCAGCGCGTTGCAAGGTTCCGATTCACCAATAACAGCACATTCTGATGAAATTCCTAACCGTTCGTTTGAAAACTTGATAAACATGATGGTCTAGTGGTTACACAAACTACACGATCTAGCTCTTTCATCTACCCTTTTGTATGATATTTAATTGACACCAAGTAATCCCAGATGTGACTGATGAATTTCCATACAAAGATTTTAAAGCTTATGCAATTTTTGTGTTATTGTGAAGTGTATCTTTCGCCTATTGACGACAAATATAATACAGCCATAATTATGTAGGGATATTAACACCTATATATGAATTATGTTAACACCTATATTTGAATTATGTTAACACCGCAAACAAATTTAAGGTTACTTGGTGATCAATTTGAGGATATAAAATGTAGAATATTAGATTTTACACTTTTGCAAATGATACTGCTGTGCTTGGAATAATACTTGATGATTTGAAAGAGTATATTCTATTTCACATTACGAGAAAATTAAATCTTTCGTCTCAAGTGTAGGGCGACCAGACACCAGACATACTGCATTTCGCAGTGTGGTTTAGTTTGTTATTCAACTATCTAGCTATAAAAAATTGCAAATAGTCTGTTTTATTTTTTTTGTAGTTTTTTCAAACAAAAACCCAAAAAATATGAATTATGACAATTTAATGATGATTTCATAGTCGAAAAGTTCATCACTGAAACAAATCTGGTTATTGGCTTTCAATTCAATAATTAGTGACAGATGATGAGTTATCCGGTTGGAAAAGGCTAGGAACATTTCCTTGTATTTTTACGATCAGCTGTTGTGTAGCTTTAGGTAGCGACCTTAATTCAACCTAACCTTGTAATTTTACAACCTCGACCTAAGATTTTTACTTTTTCGAAAATGAAGAAGAGTTAGTTCATTTCCATGGTAACGAACTGATTTAAAAAACAGGATGTTCTTCTACTTCACATCAGCCTCTATCGATGAAAAATTTCCATCGCTATCATCGCAGTCAACGTGTAAAGTTTGTCAGCTTAATGTTTATTATACGAGTGCACAACACAGCGATAAGTATCTCTACTGTTTGCTAAATTATTCACATAACATAAATCTTTACAATACCTCTAATCAAAAGATTATACAATATCTATATAATCTAAAGATTTATAGAATATCTAATCTAAAGATTTTAGGTCATCTGACAAATCTATTTAAGGAAAATGTAAAGAAATAAACACAAAAGACAACTTTTAATATCAATCATGATAAAATCAGTAACATAAAAAGTTTCATCACAATAAGTAGGACCACAGAAGTTCCCATAATAGATCATTACGTTAGTGTAATGTGCCAAAATAAAAAAAAAGTTTTACAATACATTTCCATTATATTTGAAAACTTATTAAGAAATTTCAAAAGAAAAAAAAACAGTTGTGAACAAACTATTTGCAGCATGTGATGAAATGCATGGTGTTAGGTGAAAGCTGCTGAACAAAAATTATAAGAACTAGATGAAAATGTTGCAATTAACAACAGACTTTCAAATGACTAATACTGGTGCTCATTGAGAATTTTAATTTTCTTGTTTTTACAATTATTCAAACAGTGCCAGTTTTTTAATCTCATCCAAACATAACATGTTCCAACATTTTATATGTAAACATTGATTTTGAGAAAGCCTGTTGTATTGGTTATTTTAAACAATCATAAATTAACAAAAAAAAACAATTTGGGATTCATATCCGGATGTTTGTATATTTGAATATACATTTCATGTTAAGTTATTAGATGATAGTATGCTGTACTGTTTTAAACAAAGATTGAAGAGCTAATCAACCATATTACATACCTCATCTTGTTGGACAAACTTGTCAAACATCCTATTAAAGGAATTCTTGGCTTGTAATTGTTGCCTTTTAATGCCATCTTGGCAGTGCAAAATGCACTTCTTTGCATACTGATTCTTAGGATAAATGTAAATTAATCGTTTGAAGTCTCTCAAAGCTTCTTCGAAATCCTTATTGTGAATATTAGCCTGCAATTTTAAAATTTATTCAATTTATAACTAAAATAATGTAGAGAAAAAACAACCACCATAGTCAGGGCTCGAAAAAATGCCCATCCTCGGCGGCCAAAAATTCCCCGCTGACAACAAATTCCTCAAATCTGACATCCACGTGGACAGCCATTTCCCTGTTAATGTTCATGATATTATACATTTTTAATTTTTGTTATCTTAAAAGAGTCTAGCGCCTCACTTCTAAAATGACCCTCTGATCAAGTAAACCTGTTAATTTTTTCAACAGACCAAATGCTAATACTCATGTAATCAAACTGCACCGGTTTAAAGGAGCTTTTTAGCACTGAACTTACCAAACACATTACATACTGGTCTTAAACAAGAAGCGTTAAATGCAGTTATGAACATCTACCTAAATGCATTATAGAATTTTAATTTAAAAGTATTTATTAAACAGATGTGCTGCAAAATTTTAGGGTTTTTTTTGCCAGAAAGAACTATAGATTTTAAACAGTAAAAAATGCTATTGTTTTAATAATAAAATTTAATAGTAATAAATTAAATACCAATACTTCTGATTTATAAACAGACACAAAAGTAACTTCACACAAGTAATTTGTATTTACAGAAAATTGCAAGATTCTCATAAAAAAAAAATTCCTGTGCCAATTGAATCTCTATTCGAACTCGTGAAAAAGGGGGCTCAAATTTTAAAGCAATACTTTGACATATAGTGGGATTATTAAATATAATGTCTTACGTTGATGAGACTAGCCATCCTCTTAAGACCTTAAAGTGCTTGGGATCGATTTATTAGTGGCAAAGTTTAAGCATATCGATTTTCAAACTAATTGGTATTAGGTATTGATTAGGATACATAATGAGGGCGGTATGCAATACTTTTATCGATACATTTTATATCAAAGTCAGAAGGACAAACATTTATTTTCTAAAGTTAAGATGAGAAGAGCAAAATAGCTAATATATACACACAACTTTTTTCATGTGTCTAGAAGGACTTTTAACATTACAAAAATAAGCAAAAAACCTGCACTCTAAAAAAATTATCAGTAACAAGGGAGTTGGCTGATTTGAATTTACACTTGAACACAAAAACTTAAATAAACATAATTAAATATTAGTTACCATTCCCCTTCGACAAAGAGCTTTTTCATTATCAGGGTCCAGTTGGAGGGCTTTATTACAAAACTCGATTGTTTCTTTGGTTTTGCCAAGCTTTAAGAGGCATAAAGCCATATTCATGTATCCACTCTGAAGTAAATCATTTCTTAAATGCACTGTTTTAACATCAACTCCTGGCTCATCTTGCAAACAACGAATTATCCATCTGAAGTGCATTAATGCAATTTTATAATTTTTGGCCTAAAAATACAAAAAATTATGTAAATACACATATATTTACTATAAGCAGTCAATGCATACAGTGTTGTACCTGAGAGCCAGAAATATATTATCAATATTAACTTCATTATTTTAAGTACCGAACAAAGATGTGCTAGTTTTCTAACAGGTGATTTAAATAATGAATATCTTATTATTTTTTTTGAAAAAATACTAAGAAAATGTATTTAATTCAGCTTGTGCTAAAGTGCTTCTAACACATTATATTAAAAAGACAGCAAAAACTTTCAGTCAAGAGAGCGCCAAATAAGTAAGCTAAAACCCAGGGTGGATGGTTAAAAGATAATTTATAACACCATGTAGCATACAATGTTGTGTTGGGTGCCTGCTCAGGTGACAATCTTGTCACTTAACCAGGGTTCTAAACTACGAGGCATAATTAGCTGTGTTAAGCTCTGCATGAAGGCTAGAAATAGACAGCCAAGAAACAAACAGCTTAAGATACTTTGTGAGTTTAGGGATGGAGATTGTCCAGTAGTAGAATATTTGGCAGTGTTCTGCACTGTGAAATACAGAGAGCTAAATTTTTATGCACACAAACGTTGTTGACTAAGTTTAAATATATAAACTGTATCTAAATATATACACATTTAAAATTAGCTCTACCCTTCTTTCTTTGAATAGCTTTAGTTTTTTTTAAATAAATTAGGCTTTTCTGATACAGCTGATAGTTGTATTTTAGCTCTTTAATCCCAAAATACCTTTTAAAACCAGAATATAAACCTGTACAAGTTATGTTAAGTTCAGGTAGATTTCTGAATAGACATACATTGGCACTGTTTAAACCTCTAGAGAAATTCAAATACTTGTAATGGCTTTGTAATGCTTTTTTTCAATCAGGGAAAGTGTGGTCCAGATAAAATAGCAGTAGCATAGGTTGAGGTGGGTTGGTCAGAGTATGCTCTACCTGCTGTCTTTTTTTTAAAGTTGTTCTTAATCATTTTCAAACAAACACAGTAACACAGTAAAACGTGAAATATTAATTAAAAATATGCAGCATAACTTAAACCAGGCCAAATTTGCAAAGTAAAAACCATTTTTCAATTAAATTTTTTTATTCAAGCATTTGAATAGCATAGCAAATAAAAATGTTAATACTACCAATTGCCTAAACAGTTACCATTTATTTCTAAAAAATTAGTTGTAAAATATTTTAAGACATTATCAACAAAAAAAAATATCTGAGGGCATTTCCACGCGTGACTTACACTACATCGGACGATTTAACAAATTTCGTTTGCGTAGTTCGTAATTAATTTTTTACTTATTAAAAAAAAATATTGTACGCCAGTTTACCCCTGAACATATACTATTTTTAGAAATCATAAAAAACTATTTTCATTTAGTATTTCACTAAAAAATAATAAAAATGTCATACTGTGACTTACACTACATGAAAGGAAGTCGAGTTTTGGTTATCATTTAAAACTCTCATTTCTTCGTCATAGTGCAGTAAATTAACATTCTACTAGTGCTTAATTTAAGTACAAGGTTTAAAGCTAAATAATATAATTGCAAAAAAGTGTGGAAATATCATAGGAAATAATTTATTAACAGTTTTGTGCGTGACTTACACTACATTCAATTTGTGACTTACACTACATCATGTGAATTGTATCACAGATATGGAAATTTAGGCAATAATTTTGAACATGGTAAGTTAAGAATTGCATACATGGTAAAATCATAGTTAGAAAAAGTTACACAACGTCCCCTAAAGTTAGTTTCTGGTAAGTTCTTAATTCTTTCTTCAAAAGAATTGTCTGAAAAACCTTCCTTCTCAGGCCACGCAAAAAGACTTCCTGACCATTGCAGATGTTTCAGTTTTATTGAATAAGCATCTTTACTTAACATTTGCCCCACAAAAAATATTTAACGATAATTTTCCTACAAAAGGAACTAAAAGCTCTTTTTCCAGCATCAAATTCATTTTCAGAATTTTGTTGAGAGGTATTTCCTTTTACAACATTTAAATTTGTTCAATCAGCCGTGTAGTATTTTTGGGGATTTAATAAAACATTGGCAGTTTTAAGTAGGTATTTGTTTAATTTTAAAAAGCAGAGCAATTTTTGAGTGTCAGGAATCGGAAATATTTATTTTCCTTTGATGAGCAAATATCATTTAACCTACCTATTTCGCCCTTTACACAGTTGTAAGAAATGTATAATAGTGATATGTTTCAGCATATTTCCTATGTAAAGTGAAAAAATCTTTAGCAGAATGTGGGTCAATTTTCCTGGAATGTGTGACTGCTTTTATCTCCTCCTCACTGTATCACCAAGGCCATCACTTGGTCCTTTTTCATGACTAAAGGTAAAGATGGCCAACATTGGTGGCAGGGAAATGCCATTCAATGTTGTCTAATGGTTGGAACATTGCAATAGAGATGGTGTATTTTTAGTTAAAGTGTTGTCCGTAAAGTGGTTTTTGCTTTCATTTTCTTTAAAGGTTTGAAATTTACCACATGCTTAAAGTCTTTCCCTTTGCTCTCTTTTTTCTTTTAGCTGTTGATATAGCCATCTTAAATCAAAATTATCAAAATATAAGAAATCTACAAATATTATAGCTAATCTACAATAGATAAATCATACAGAAGCTGTGACTACGTTGTGACTTACACTACAAAGTTAATGTTTTATAAATAGAGAAAATGCTTTTTATTTTAAAATTTAAAGGTGTAGAATTACACAGAGGTTAATATAGAAAGAAAATATCTTAAAAATTTTGAAGCAAACCCTTATTTTAAAAAGTTGTAGAAACTTTTAGATCTTTTCGTGACTTACACTATAGCCAAAACAAGGGATGTTTGTCTTTCTAATTAAGTAACTTTTATTTATAAATGCTGATTAAAAATGTGTTTTCAAGATAGTTATTATAGTGTATTTTAATAATTTTACCAAAAAATCTGATAAAAAATAATAATTAACTTAAAATTAAAGAATTCAAAATGATGAAAAACCATAACACATGCTTTCAAAAAATGCAGCCACTTTGAAACTTCTGGGTTGCCACAGATAAAAGCAATAATAGTTTTTGATGTAAAATTTTTGCAGTTCAAACTTTTCTAAATCACATATAAAAGTTTCAACTGGAATAAAAAATATTTTTAAAATTCACTTGTGGTATGTATTTACGTGGAATTAACCTATAACTTAATTACTGTTTGAAAAAAGTTAAATTCAGGTGATATTTTTTATGTTGTTCTCATGTCTATGAATAGTAAATACAATAAAATATGAAGAAATGAAATAAAAAGTCACTAAATTCCGTCAAAAGTCCTGACCACAGCCTCACCTACTTAGTAATTAATTTCTTATGAATGTTAAGTATACAAAGAATATTTTTTGTCGAATTAAAAACAATTGATTTTATTTTTTTTAATTGCTAAATCCAGATAAACTAAAATGACTTACATAGGTTTTGTTGATCATAACAAAATTTAATTATTTTATTTGCAAATAACTTTTTCTTTGTTTAACTTATGAATAGTTAAGTATTTAGATGTCTCAAAAACCTTTGACCATGGGTAAAATTTTATTTCTCAATTAAATAAAATTTTCTAAACTTTAATGATGTAAGAGGTTAGTTATTGATTGCATTATATTTTTCTTATATGATATTCTAAGAAACACCCAAACACTATAATTTAATTCCCCTTACATATATAGTTCATATGTTTGATTTTATGACAATCTTTGCATAACTTGATAACTTTTTTTAGTCCAGTCAAAATAAAGGTTCAACCTCGGAAAAATTCCCAGAAAGCTGAAAATTGATGGACCATAAGAACATCAATTATAAATGACCTGTCAAAAGTCCTAATTTAATAATGGTGCTTTATTATTCGCGTTGTTCACAGAAAAAATTGTAAGTATAAATAAATTAGGCATGTAAGATATAATTTTATCTGTGTTAGATGGCTTGAAACATTGTTGTAACTTTTAAAAGGCTCAAAATTAATCTATTAATGTTACATTTTAATTACAGACGCCATTTTGAATTTATTTAGCTGGAAATTAATAATTTCTAAAAACGAACACCATGGGCATGCGAGGTGTCTTTTTATACGTTTGTGATGACTCTAATCACGTTTTAGACATCTAAAATACATTTAGGGACATAGAAATTAAAATATTATAGACTTATTTTAATAATGGTGCTTTATTATTCACATTGTTCACAGAAAAATAATGTATTATTAGAAATTACAGTAAAACAGGCAATTGATAGCTAATTTTGTATGGTTTAACTAATTATAAACTCATTTAATTTATAAAAAGGGTTTATAATTAGTTAAACCATACAAAATTAGCCATCAATTGCCTGTTTTACTGTAAACTCATTTAATTTATAAAAGAGGCCCAGTGGCTTAGTGGTAGTGCTTCACATTGCCACGCCACAGGTCCGGGGATCGAATCCCGGATTGGGCGAGGTTGACCCATCCTTTCATCCCTTGAGTGGGTCGATAAAATGGGTACCAAGCATGCTTGGGAACTAAACACTGGGGGTTTCGTGTGAGGCTGACCACCTTACCGGGACATATGCCTAGCACTAGGTCACGAAAGCTGAAATGGGCACGGCAAGCCTTGGCCCAGTAATGGGCTGTTGCGCCGGGGAGTTTAGTTTTTTTTAAAATTTATAAAAGAAAATTCTATGAGAAAAAGAAAGTGTTACAATAATATTTATATTAAGAATCATATTTTGTATCATTTTTTTAAATTTAGAACACTTAATTTTACAAACTTTTTAAAATAACAGTGTAAATACGATGAACATAAAACTTACTCCTAGATGTATAATCCATAATTAATTTTATTATTGGAGGTGGTTATAATAGTGGTGAAGACATATCTTTATAAACATCTTCATCTTCTTCTGCAATCGATTTGACATTGCGACAAGATTGATCCTGACAAGTGGTGCATACTTGGGAGCAAAACAATCCGACTTTTCTACATCCACAGTTGTTATTGCACCCTTTTTTAAAATCGCAAAATGTTATTTAGAATTTTTTTTAGGAGCAGGCGGAAGTAATGTCCGAATAATTATTTGCTTGGTTAGCTTAAATATTAGCAGCTGCTAATTTGTCGGATAGCATGGAAATAAAACAAGTCTAGTTACTTGTATTAGATAAAAATTTCTGCTGGTCTGATTGAATAATCATGGATGGATCAAAAAGTATATCACAATAGGTGAAGATATTTTGGAGTTCCGGCGAATTTGCTCAGTTGCTTTGATATTCTTTTTGTAATCATTAGAGCCATCAAAAACTATAATAACGTTCAGACCATAATGTTTATGGACATAATACATTTCTAAAGAGGGCATCAAATGTTTAGCGGATATGGTGACAATTGATATTCAAAGAATTTTTCAAGATAACGTTCAATTGTCTTTGTAATTGTCATACTTTGAAATAGTAATAAAGAATCATGGGTACCTTTTTATTGTGAACTTTTATGGTGTATTTGAAAGAATTGATTTCTAGAAAATGGGTTCTCTCTATTCTAAAGGCTACAAACATCAATCAACAAGGTATTTATTATTTGTTATATTAATGTGTCCCTAAATGCATTTTAGATGTCTTAACCGTGTTTAGAATCCTCAGAAACATATAAAAAGACACCTTACATGCCAGTGTTGTTCGTATTCAGAAATAATTTACAGCTAATTAAATTCAAAATGGAGTCTGCAATTAAAAATGGGACCCTGATATTTTAATTTTACAGCTTTTAAAAGTTATAACAATGTTTCTAGCCATCTAAAACAGATAAAATGATATCCTACATGCCTATTTTATTCATTTTTTATGTACCAGCTAATTAGCATATTTTTACCTTTGACCTTGAATAAAAAAAATTAACTCCACTCAGAATCATGGGGACTTTTGACAGGACATTTGTAATAATGTTCTTAAGGTCTCCACCAATTTTCACCTTTCTGGGAATTTTTCCGAGGTTTGGCCTTTTTTCGTCTATTTTGACTGTACTATTTACCCTAAACTAAATACAGTCGAACCCTGTTAACACAAACTCGAAGGGAGCACCGAAACATTTCGTGTTAACCGTCAGGATTATTTTTTACTTTGAACTATTGAACCTGTAGTTTAAAAAATTAAAATCAAAATAATATGCATATTTTATAATGTAATACACTAATAATACAAGCTAAAATTAGTAGTTCAATTAATTATAGTTCATTTGAAGTAGCACATACTACAGAAAAATTAGGAAAATTCTTTTCTTGCAGGTTCAAATTGGTTTATTGCATAGGTCGCTTCCATTTTATCCTGATTTTTTAAAATCGTTGAAATGGTGCTTTTAGCTATACCATATTTAGACGCAATTTTTGGTTTAAAAAAAAAACATTTGTCGTCAATATCATTTGAAAATTTTATTACTAAAGAAATAGACTGCTGCTTTCAATTCATTTTGAATGAAAATCAATAAGTTTAAATGCGAACCAATTCTAATTTCATATGTTCTTTATCTTTGACCTCTGTAAAGAAACACTACGCTTTTTATGACGTAAAGGATCATCCTATGCTTGCCGAATCATTCATTGGATTAAAATTGACGAATCATGAATAATCTCGTGATTTTCTCAGAACCAGAAGTAGAAGACAATATATTTTTAGAATGTTCGTTACCATATTTTTTTTTCGTGTTTTTGTTTCATTTGTTATTGGAAACTTTGAATAACTAAGGACAAATCATGAATTTTTTGTTCAGGTTAAGCGGGATTTCGCCTAAAGCGATTTCGCGTTGATATTTTTTTAGCATTAGCTCAAAGCTTTTTAGTCCAGGGAAATGCTTTCAGTTCATGTTAAGCAAAGTTTTGTGTTAAGCGAGTTTGCGTTAACGAGGTTCGACTGTAATTTAGCATGCATATTTGTTATTTTCAAACTGTTTAGAAAATTAAAAGTTTTTTTTTAAATTTAATTCTATGGTTTAAAGTAATGAATCAATTTAGGCATTGTTTCATTATGCTTTTAATAGTTTTATATATGTCACTTAATTTGAAACTTCAACTAGAAAAATTATATAAGCTAATATAAAAATATAAAATATTACCAAAACAAACTCTACTCCTCTTTCTCTTGAAAATTTTGCCTTTGTATATTTTTCATCTGTGTTCATTTCCCACAGTTCTTTTGCCTAAAAAAACATACAGGATTCAATATTATGTCAACATAATATAAAGTAATACCTTCAAGTGGAGTAACTTAACCTGTTCCACCAACTTCAACTTGTTTTCTAAACACCTCCAAGAGAAATAAAATAGCAATCATAACAAAGTTAGACATTAGATAAAGTTTCGAATACAGGTCTCTTATTATAGGAAATTGCAGTTAAATAAAATTCAAAAGTGTCTGATTGTGAAAATAAAAACATCAAACTATTGGTGAGAACCATAATGAAGGACTTAACTAAAACCAAGAGGAACAAGCTGTTTACAAAATGTACGAAATTTAAAATATACATTGCAGAAGAAACTTGCAGTTATTTTGCATAAGTTTGCACAAATGAGGAAGAAGTCTATTTTGTTTCGCAGATATTTAATTTTAGGTCGCAAATTTTATTGTTTCTAACATGCTTGAAATGGAGTTGAGGTAAAATTAATTAAAGAGAAAATGTTCAATTAAAACAATGTTTATGGAATTCTTAATTATTAAGACAAGTGACAAAATAAGTGGCAGTAAAAAAATGATTATGTTTAATTGATTGACGTTCATGTGCTATTTAGGTTCTTATTTAGCAGAGAGGTAAACAGACAACATTCTTAGAGATGCTAACTCGAACGTTTTATTTACAATACTGAAAGAACTCTTATTTTACAAGTAAGAAGTAAATAAGTACTACGCCATCTAGCGGCAGAGCATATAAACAAAAACAGTTAGCACAACAGTTACAATTATATTCTTTAACATAATTCTTTCTGCATACTATGTTTGTATGTGATCTTTTAGAATAAATTTAAATTTTTAGATAAATTTTTAAGAATTAGTTTTTATAATAATCAGGGAAACATAATGTTTTTTTTTTCCCTAATGGGGCTGCAATATTGGCAGTCAAGCCTTTTGCAGACTCGACATATTCCCCAGAACTGAGAGCAATTCTTTGTGGCACCATATAGGCGACTCTCGCTACCAATTTTGACGCCCAGATTACAATGAATCTGAGCTCTCTGTGGATGTTAAAGTACGCCGAGATTTAATTTTGCCGAGAGAACCCAAGCCAAATGGGCCCTCAAGGGATCTTTTACATGCCACATAATCATATGACATGCGCGCCCAAGATTTTCCCATCCAGAAAATCCGACGACTCAGCCGGGGCTCGAACCCGCGATCTTGGGCTTACAGGCGGACACGTTTAACCTCTCAGCCAGAATGTTAAAAATAATAATGTCACATTTGAACAAAATTTTAGCTAAACAAAAAACAGTTCTGTTAAACAAATACTACTAAAAATGCATAAGTATCAGCTGTATTCCCATTTATTTCATATTCATTTCAGTACAGCTCCAGTGACCATATTGTCCACACTTTCCTCTTTGCCCAATCTGTGACCTCATTATCACGTTAACGTTTGCATGTGACAGAATCCATTTGCAGGGTTCCCACCAAGAAACGAAGGTAAAAAAAGTGAAAATAGTGATCATTGGAAAAAAATAAATGACCAAAAGAGTGACTAAAATAAAGAACTAATCGGCAAAATATCGAGTCAATATACTAATATCTGAAACTCAAAGTTAGGAAGTCTGACCCACAAAAGCTCCCTAACTACTAGACATTGAAGTTTACAACACCAAAAGTCTTTCTAAAAATCACATGGCAAATGTAACCAGTTTAGTTTTTAAAAAAATCAATGTTCTTTGGTTTAAAGTTTTGATTTTTTTTAATGAATCTAAAAGACTTAACATGGGAGTAGTAGCGTTTAGTTTCCACAGAAAATTAAAGCAGCAATTTTGTTTTTCGATTTTTAATTAAGCTTTGAAATTATCTATATTTGTAAAAACAATCCTGTTGCTAGATAAATTTAATTTAAATAAGCAGACAATAAACAGGGGTAAATATTAAGTTGATCAACTTGTTGAAAAAGCGAGTACTTTTAGTCTGTGTCAATCCAATGCAAGCAAAATTACTTTTCTACTAAAAATTACTCTAGCTGCATTGAATATTTTTTACAAATGTTTTTATATGATAAATCTAGCTGTCTTATATAAGTCACTTGTCAAATATAAGTAATTTTACTAATCATACAAACTACTTTCCAAAACATTTTGATGAGAATTTTCATATTCATCTTTTACCATACATATATCTTGAATCCTTTTCTCTCAAATCAGGATCCTCATCAAGGACAGTCATGCATCCATTTTATTAGGAATGAATAAATGCTTGTACCATTCCAGTACTTATTATGGTGTTTTCTGCATTAAATTACAAGGAACTTAACCCTTATGGCAAACAAATCCCAGAAAGCACTCTTTAATTGGTAGTATTCCTAATCCCAAAGATCTTCACACTTCAAATGCTCACACATCAAAACGATCACAACAGTGTTTTTAATCTTGTCGAATAAAAGAATACACAAGTTCAAAATATAATGACGAAGATTTACAGCGACAGTCAAAACGGTAATTCCAAAATTTCCTTGTTTAAGTGATTTCAAACATTATCTATGTTTGACTGTAATTCACAGACATTTCATTCATTTGAAACTATATTCACTGAAACAGAGAATGTTTTTTCGATTTATACTTTTAAAAAATCTAAATATTTCTCAATATTCACAGAATTTATGAATGAATGTTTAAAAGGTGTAGAATAAAAAAAAAAATAGTGACTTTAGTGACTAGTTTTGGCCAAAAGTGACTGAAGAAAGTGATTTTTAGTGAGAATAGTGACTTGGTGGGAGCCCTGCATTTGTGCATGGAAAATCAAACATAAATGGAAAAATAAATTTCGTAAGAGGCAAAATGTTAAGGTTAATAGAAAGAGAGAGAGAGTTATGCTTATGCTAACAATTTTTTTTATCAAATCTAGTTTAGGTATCTCAATGCAAACTGGCGAAAACTCTGCTACTTCAAGGTGGAAACACAACAAATTGTCATGCAACCACATAGCCCATCACTAACAACATTTAAATTAAAGTTGCTGAGGGGGTAAAATTTATCCTATTTTATTGTACTCAGTATTAGTAGCATTTATTCACACACACCTCCACAATTCACACAAATAACTTATTTTTAAGTTATATCTATATCATGGTTAACAAGAACTATACCTTAAATGACATCACTCAATATGGCAACTGACATGGCTGGGTGATGATTAGAAAAAAAAGTCAGTTTGGTATTGGAATGTGAATGCTTTATTTAAAAGGCAAAATAGCTGATGTACCCATATAAAATACTGTCTACATATTTGTCATTTTATGTTTTTACTGCAGTTATTAAATTAGAAAAAGAATAAGTCGTTTTTTATTTTGCATGTTAGTGCATGCACAGATATGATTAAAAGACGCAAGGGAACTGGGTAGTCAAAAATTGTTAAAATTTCGAATTTTCAATTTCTACTGTCCTTCTTGGAGGACATTCAGACCTTTCGAATGATATCAACTTTTTGTTAAAATTCCAACTAGAATAGTAAATATCATATTTAAAAATTACTATTTTAGTTTCGGTTTCGTTTTTACGAATTTATTTCGCTTCTTTCGAATTTCTTCTTAATTATTTTTAGTTATATTTACACATTTTTGTGCTTGTGTTGAGCTAAAGTTTAACTGGAACTCTTTAACTGTGGCAAAAGTTTGTTGTTGTTTATTTACCTCGTGCGTTTGAAATTCGTACGAATTTTTTTACAAAATATCGTTATTGAGTGAATTTTTTTCAAGCAGCGTTTACATTCATTTTATTACTTTTGCAAAATATGGATCGTGAAGAACAATTCAGTAAACATTTATTTTAATTCTTTCCAAATCTACCGTAATTCTCAACAATACCGAAATTCTCAACAGTATCTTCCAGTTGAAACACCTTGCAATGTTTTGAGAAATAAGGTAGTGTTCGAAAAGATCAAACAGTACATACAAATGTGTTATTGAAATTAGCTTTGTTTTTAACAGCCTGGAATATATTTATGAGAACTCAATGTTGTGTTCTGTTAAAAAAAACAGTTCAATAAAGTTAGTTTAACCAAAATATGTGTCTTAGAATGTAACATGACAGCTGCAGGGCCATACTTCTAAAAGTGGCATAAACTCATTCGAAGGTAAAGCATTAGATGTTAAGAACATGTAAAAATACTGTTTGTTTTGTGTGCCGCAGTTTCTCATGTATGTCAGAATAATTAAATAGGATCCAGTGGTAGCATGAAAGCCCATGGAGGAATAATTTTTTGGAGGGATACAGCAAGTGAAATGTGTTTGGTATAACACTATTACTGTGGAACACAGACTAAAAAGCATTCGATTTAGTGTCAGCAGCACAAATTCATAGTAATTAGGTCAAAATCATGAAACAAGAAGTCATTAGTCACTTTTAAAAGCTTATGGAGGGTAAAAGCTTTGTTGTCGACTACAAGAAACACACAGAATCTTTTCGACGGTGAGCCCCTGTCGAGAAAAGTTGTCCCTTTGTTGGCATCATAGCTTAGATATTGGTGTGAGGGATAGTGTCATATCTGCTTTAATGATGGTGTAAGCCGCAGAAAATTCGTAATACAAAATTTAAGAATGTAACCTGGCCCCATATGCTTGCATGTTTAGAATAACATTTCAACGACAAGTTGCTGAAGCTTAGTGATCATTGCAAAATGCAACCAAATAAACCAGTAATAAGAAATAGTAACAACAAAATATAGCAGATATATCTGCAAAGAAGGACACTTCTCTCTATGGATTTTAGTTTACATTGAAATCAGAAATTTAGGTAAATATTGGTAACTTTTTGTTTTTTTGGCGTTTTTTCAAAACGATAAATTTTTAACTTTAGGTGCGCATATAGAAAAATGTTTTGAAGATACTAACTTAAAATTTTGTACATAGTTTTATTGATCATATAACTGTATTTTAAAACCATTATTTTTAAATTACTACCTGAATATTTTCTTAAAGTTCCATTGAATAGTAAAAAAAATAGATTTTTTTGTACTTTCTGCTATTAGTAGACATGAGACTGGGTAAGAAAAAAAAAGCTGAACTGACTTTGTAATATATTTACATATAAACGCACCAAGCCATTGTGCGCATGAGCAGAGCGTATCAGCAAATTGTTTAATTGTATTATAATGTAATTTAATGAGCAATTATGTTAAAATTTAAATTGTTGTAATTAATTTATTTTTAAAATTGTTTTTGCACAAACTGGTGGTTTCTATCAGGTCAGCAGAAATAAAATTACCATATAAGTTTGTTACCATTAAAGTTTTTTCTTTTTCTTCTGGAGTTGCTTGGATAAAATTTCCAGCTTCCTCTTTCTGTGGGCAAGCATTGCTTTAACCTCATTATTTTCAATAATTTTCTTTGATGTTGTCTTGTTTTCAAAACTTGTATCTGGCTACACTTGCTGATAAAAGTTTGGTCTTTTTGTCTTGAAGATTACGTCTCTATCTACGTTGACTATCTATTGGCAAAGTTTTCTTCATATGCATGGCACAGTCAACATAAGCTTTTTTTGCTTGGTCTAAAAACTCACTTATTATAGGATCCTTCACATTGGTGCTGTTAGAAATAATAATGTTAGTTCCTGCTCCTAGAAACATGCTCTGCCTATGTAATGAATTTTTTTTGCAAGCCAACATCAATTTCAAGTAAATGTTTAACAGTATTTTTTTGCAGCAGCTCTGGCTTGATAAAGCATGCTAGAAAATCCTGAAATAGCTGTTTTTGATTATTATATAACTTATGAATTAAAGGTTCTTTTGATTGAAACAAGCACACATACTTCTTTAGAAGAGGAAGAGTGGCAACATAGAAGTTCATAACTAAATGAGTCTTTTTACCGTTTTCAAACATTTTTGACACTATCCTAGTTTTTCTTTTCTTTCCATCTTCTGTCATGTTTTTGTTTTCAAATTGTTTAAAAATCTGTTTCAATTTTAACCTGCCTTCATCTGTCACATTCCTTTTGTGGTAAACTTTAAGTATAATGTGATAGAATACAAGGCAGTCATTACCATTCAGAAAAGAATAATAAAATAGTATCAGAGAATCAAAAATACGTAAATTGCTTACAGTTACATCATAACATGATAACCAACGATGTTGGACCATATTACTAATTTTGCTGAATTTCAGTCCTAAAATTAAACAAACTTCTGAAAATGCTTCCCGTATATCAGCAGACCATTTGAAATCATTGAACAGATCAGTGTATAATTTCTCAACCCAACCTCCAAAAGGCTTGCAGAACCTTTTAACAGCATTATGGATGTGGTGACAGGAGTCCCCATCAATGTCAAGTAAATGAGGTGCCTTTTCCTGTCTAATTCTGATCTCTAAACCAGTTTTAGACCCTCTCATAACGGCACAAGAATCCATAAGAATTGAGACCAAATTTTCCCAAGGAATTTTGTGTTCATGAAAAAAATCCTGTATTGCCCGGTATAATGTTTCAGCATTTACTTTTATCACATTTAAAGAAACAAGATGTTCTATTACAATCTTGTTCATAGCAGGAGAGAAATAACTAACCAACAAGCACAAAACTCTTTTACTGTTGGTACTTGTAGCTTCGTCAATATTTAATGAGAAACTGGTATTTCTGAGAACAGTTAAAGTTTCCTCTAAAAACGTTTTGGCTAAACCAAACCTCATTTTGTATGAAGCACTTGTTCTGTCCATAGAAAGCTGGGATAATGCTTTCTTGTCCTTTGCCAATGTTTTACTGATATTAATCAGAACAGGAGCCTTAGAAAAAGAAAGACTATTTTCAGCTAAAGTTCCTAACACTAATGCCTGAGCATTAGTGATTCTATCACAAATTGGCACATTCACTGGTAATTTGGAAAAAACTGCGGTTGCTGTTGAACATTTTGCAGTTTCAGATTTTTTTCTGGTTAAAAGAATTGCTAGGCAGAGAATAATTCGTACTCCTGATACTTTCTTTGCTTACATGTTTTTTGCTTTTCAAATGATCAGTTATAGCAGAATATCCTCTTTTGCCATAGTAAATTAAATTCGAACACAAACAACACAAAGCTTTGCCACTTACATCTACTTTCTTTATACTTTCACCAACATTTATCGTAATATCTGGTTTTGAGCTACACACTTTAACGTTTATAGACTTTGAAAGCCAATCATACCGAAATTAATTTTTTTCTTCTTTGTCAATCAAACGAGATCGATCTTCCTGATCGACCATCAAAATATTCGCCATCTTGAGTATCGGCTTTCCCTTCACCCTAGGCACGAAGCGCAAATATCCATGTGAATACTTGACGAACACAGTCAAAAATACAGGAACACATCCAATTTCATCGACGTCACAAATGTTAAATAATAGAAGATTAGCATGTACAGAACGTGCATTAGCTAGAGCACATAAAAATAAACTAAGTATTCCAAAAAAAATTCAGCTTGAAAACGTGGGAAAAAAACATCAAACGCACGTGAAACTGCAATATGAGTGGCAAAATAACAGCCACAGAGAGAGAATCCGAGAATGAGATAGTGCATTGACCTTCTCCTTCAGAGCAGGGAAAAGAGAAGAAAATAGTTCGTACCGGTACTGCTTCACAGAGTTTGTGGCGCCACGATCGGTTCCAAGCACCGGCCGGAGCCAGCGCGGATCCTCCTCAAAGGAACGTTCGGTTTCACTTTTACAGACCCCCCCCCTCCCCTATAAAGGGAAAAGAAAATTATTGCTTTTCTGCACGAATCACGTGAATGATTAAAATTGGTTCTAAAAAAGCGGAATTCCTCGTTTTCGCGGAAAAATCTCATGTCTGTATTAGGAGTCAAATATCATAAAAAACTAATAATTTTTTTTATTATTTTATATTCAATACCAAGTTTCAACCATTTGAACAAAAACTAAACCATAAAAAGATTTAAAAAATCATAATATTTCCTTACGTGCGCACCAGAAACAAACTCACTTTACGATAACCGATTGAAATGCATGTGTAGATTATTGCTCATAAAAAAAACCTGGCAATTCTAGACTGATTTTTCTTATTTATTCAAAACTATATATTTAAGCAGTATGTATACCAAATATTACTTTAAATAAGTAAATATTAAATGCTTGGCATAACTTTTTACATGATTTTAAATTCCACCGTTTTCTCCTGTTGCAGACTACCCAGTGCCCTTACTTAAATTTTAAATTTAGTAACTTTTATCCAAATACGGAGCAAACTTTTTTTTACATAAAATACAACTAGTCAACAAATAACAAGCATATTGCCTGAAAAAAAAAACATTTCAGTGGCAGCATTTAAAATGATTGAAAATTTAATCAACAAATTTTATAAAGGAATGGAATCGCCTTGAATTGTTTACTATTTCAATAATAAATTCATATTGTGTATGTTTAAAGTTATGAAGATTTTTATGACTTATTAAATATTTTGAAATAGTTTGCAGTTAAAGTACATAACCTTTAAGAACATGAAGAGTAATGTTAATTAAACTTGTATTACTTATAGAAAACAAACACCAGACAAAAACATACCCTTTTAAATGTAAGCATTATTACTTCATAAGAAACAGGAGTTTGGGGTGGGATACCAATATCTGGAATTCCTTTTAGTATTCCATGCTTATCGTTCAAATAAATCACTGACTTTTCACTTTTTCGGAGCTTGTGCAAAGCAATTTCAAGTCCATGTGGAATACCATGACAGCTTCCTTCCCCAAGCAAGAAATCTTTAGTACCATTTTCAAACACTTTTCCATTAACCTTGCCCACAAGATGAACTAAAAATATTAAAACATTGACACCTTAATGTTAAACTTATTTAATATTTTTTTTAATATCTAAAATAAAATATATGTAGTTATTTTGGAAGGTGTGAGATTTAAAGTAAAATTTATGGAACTAAGATTTCACTAGAAAGTTATAAATTTAAAAAGTAGTTTCTGGTATTGATACTGAGAAATAGTTCTTATTATGCCAATCAAGACTGCTGTTTTACAAACTGGTTTAACAAGAATACTTAAAACAAAAATAAAAAGGAAAAAGACACTACATTAAAGCTGCTAAACATCTACTCTAATAATCTGCTGCTACATCTTATACTTCTTAAGTATAAAATTGTGTTTGATTAATTTTGAGTGTCGCATATTTGAGTGGTAGCAGCCTCTTTAGGTAAGCCGTTAGATCATTTATTTCCAGCATTATAACGTTGGTTTTAAATGAGTTGTACAATAGGTGATGAATTTGAAGTTTTATTATAGAATTACATAATAGGTGAAAAAAATCAGTTTCAAATATTTAATAAGTATGCAGTCAGAACAATCCAGTAAATTTGGATTTACTGGATTGTTCTGACTGCATACTTATTAAATATTTGAAACTGATTTTTTTCACCTATTATGTAATCAGCCAGTCAATTATGAGCCAGTAAAGTAGTTTGATTTTACTTCTAAATTTATAGACATAACTCAATCGTTATTTACCTATACAATATTTTAATGAATATTTACCATAGGCAATATTTTAATAATTATTTATGTTTATTCAGATGGGAACACTTAAATAATAAACCAAAGTATATGATTATTATATTACCATAGATGTAAAATAATTAAGGAAGATTTGTCATTTTTTTTTAATATTTAAGTAAATGATAAATATTTATTAAAATTATTTTAATTAATCCTATTAAATAACATTTTGTAATTAATTGTTGTTTCAATAATTAGGTTTTTCCCAGGACGGTAAATACTGGTTTTTAAAAAGGTATTTACTAAGGGGAGGGGAAAAAAACCATGCTAACCCTGTTCTCTCCAAATAGTCTAGCCACTTCAAAATTGTTGAGATTCTAGAATGAAACTAGAGATTCTCCGAAATGCTTGGAAAATTTTGAATGGTAGATGCTTTGTGCTTACAAATTAAAAAAAAATTCCCTATCTGCTGCAGAGTTTCCAAAACAATAAAATACTTTAAATTAGGTCATTTTGTACTTTGTGCAGAGAAGACTTACCTAAGAACACATACAACTCAAGAGAGATTAAATCACTGAGGTAAGTTAAATATATACAAAGAAAAACTTCATAAGTTAAATTTGGAATCGAGTCCTAATTGATTGGATTGCTGTTAGGGAGAACATGTTGCCAAACGAGTTATTTTGTAAATATGTAAAGTAAATTTTGCCCAGGGTTCGAAATTAACAGTCCCTGGTCGCAAAATGCAACCAGATCTTTCAATTTTGCTATAATAAAATAAATTTAGTTGCAGTTATAGCAAATAGTTTTTCAAAATTGTCATAACTAATTTTTTCATTGTTTCCAAGAATCTTGCCAAAAATAATTATCTTGAAATAAAAAATCTTTACCGATCCTAAATTCGTCAAACTATTGCTGTGATCATTTAATCACAAAAATTTGGCAGTCTTTTAATAATTAAAAAAAATGAGAATCACTGATTGTATAAGGCTAGTTGACAGTTTCACTAGTTGCCCACTAGTGAAAAAAAAACGATTTTTAATCATCATAATATTAAAAATAGCTCTATAGAAACTGGCCTCTCCAAGTTTTTTGAAAAGTTGCTGCCTATGCATGAAAATATAATAAATTTTACGAGTTTATGTATATGAGCTTATAGTGTTTTGAGATAATAAATTTACAAATAAACTTTACAAGTTTTCTCTTTTGATTACTATTACTAGTATGTTTTTCGCCAAGGTTGCAGACTATTTTTGAGTTTTGCTTACCTTGTTGTAGACTATAGGAATATATTCTGCTACACTAGGAGTATGTGTACATTAAAGGGTGTTGTCTAGACACCATTACAACTATAACACATTAATATAAATTTTGTTCAGAATTCAAATAACTTCTTAATTTGTACATTTTAAAAACATAGTTAATTAAGAAAGATGCAATAAATTACAAAGATAATAGCTGAAAATAAGATATATTACCTGACACTTTGGATCCTTCATTTGGGACAAGAGTACCTTCTCCTTTCACTAGCACTTTTCTTAATATGTCCCCATCTTTCTTTGGGGTTAAATCTTCTAATTGACAGTCAAGCATCTCAATTGTGAACACAATTCGAGTGTTTTGTGGAGCCTCAGATTCTTTTGTTTTTGCCAAGTTGTATGGTGGATGGCGAATAATAACCGTTGAAATCTCGCCTTTTCTCATAGTGGTAACTGCCAAATCCATTCCTCTTAAAATATTTTCGTCTAAAATTTGTAAAAAAAAATTACAAATAATTTAAAAATCAAATCTGTAAATGGATGAACAATAGTTAGAAGGTTTAAAGAGTATAACACTCAACTATATATTTTACCAATTGAATTCTTTTCTAATGTCCAAAAAATATGCATTCTTTAAAAACATTTTCTTCTTAAAATGTTTTTTTTTTATTCGGAGAGTAAAATTTCATTTGATTATTATAAACTATTCAATTTAAATATAAAAAATTCCAACTTTACATTGGGTAACTTTAATTTAAAATTGTAACATTTTGTTAAAATGTTATAATTTAACCCTTTCAGTCCCAATGAGAATTTGGCATTATCATTTTAGAAATTTTTTTGTGATCGTCTATAGCCATTTATGATATCAAAAAGAACATCATTCGATTCTTCAAACTTTTTTCGATTAGAAAATCTTTTTTATTAATCCCAATAGATGTCAGCCCTATTATTATTTTTTATTATGATCAGAAAAATGATGCCAAATGGCATCACTGGGACTTAAAGGGTTAAGCGCTTACTTTAGTAATTTTTAAATTAATGATTCTAAGATTTAAAAAAAAACCAAGCCATGTCTTGGAATTGTTGGTATGATCAGTGGTTGGCAACCTTTTTAATTGAAATGGCTGTTAATGTTAGTTTTTAAGGATTAACCATTTTATTTATTTTTATTTTTCAAAATAAAAATACATATTAGATAAACCCTTTAGAATAAAAAAATGGCAAAAAAAACATAGAAAATTACAGTTGAACCTCAATAAAACTCGAACTTGCTTAACACGGAATTTTTCTTAACATGAACTGAAAGTATTTCCCTGGACGCTTTGAGCAAATGATAAAAAAATCTCTTCACCAAATCGCTTTAATCGAAATCCTGCTTAACCTGAACAAAAAATTTATAGAATTTGACTTTTTTTCCCTTATAAAATATGACTTTTTTCCCTTAAATTATAATTGGTTCGCATTTAAACTTATTGATTTTCAGTCAAAATGAATCGAAAGTAGCAGTCTATTTCTTTAAAGACGAAACAAAAAATTTTGAATATTAACGACAAATGTTTAAAAAAGCGGAAATTGCTTCTAAATATGGTGTAGCTAAAAGCACCATTTCAACCATTTTAAAAAATCCGGATAAAATTGAAGTGGCCTATGCAGTAAACCAATTTGAAATTGCAAGGAAAAAAAATGCGAACTGGAAAACATAAAGACATAGAAATAAACTTTATTGATTGAACTACTAATTGTATACATGTATTATTAGTGTATTACATTATAAAATTAGAATAATTTTTAGATGTTATTTTTTAAAAACTATTCAATGGTTCAATGCAAAAAAATTCCTGAAGGTTAACACATAATGTCTTGGTGCTCCCTTCAACTTAGCCTTAACGGGGTTCGACTGTATTTGTTTCCAAAACTTGTTTTTTTAAAAAAAACTTTTATAACTATAAATATCAGCTATTATAAAAATATTCATAGGTGGCAATTTAAAACATATAACTAAATTAAAATTATAACGAATAAAACTAAATTGTAGAATAAAAATTTATATTACAACCTTATTTATATATACTACTAGTTCAATAATATGTATAAGTTTGTATCATAATTTATTATACGAGAAATATTTTTTGTAAGGAGAGCGTAACACTTAGTGACATGGGGGAAGGGTTGAAAATATGGTGAAAAAGTTTGACACTTATGGACAGCCCCTAAATAAAATTGACAGGAACATTCTGTTTCTTCAGGATGAAAGGACAAGTAAACAAAAACAGAAGCAACGTATTTTTATGTATAAATTTAGTTATCTGAAACAAGTGTCTGAGTTCTCAATATTTTGAATAATCTCATAGCAACAGAGAAATCTTAGTTTCTATTGGATTCTACAGGCCGATTGGACTACATTTTCGGATGTCTCGGATAACATAGTGTATGCAATTTCTGTCTTTACTCATTTCTGTCTTTACTCATTTCTGTCTTTACTTTTCAAAATAAAAATACATATTAGATAAACCCTTTAGAATAAAAAAATGGCAAAAAAAATTGGTTAATTAATTAAAAAAATACATTCACGAAACTTTTAAGTGGCTAACGGTTCAAATACCAAAAACAACTAGAACCTACCTTTTCCAATGTAAAATGAAACTTCAACTTGTTTTGAATGTGGAATTAATACCCCGTCAACTATCAGGTAGTGGTCGTAACGAATCATTACTATGTCTCCATACTGAGGCATAACTCCTTGTCCTTCCTTGAGTGTTTCTTTGATAACACCTTGATTTTTTTCTGGAGTGATATCTGTAAGGTGAGATGCTAATGTGAGAAGTGGCAGGGAGACGAAATGTCTTTACAAAGTTCTGTGTTACGATTGTGGGAAAAGTTTATTGCTAACAAATCTAAAACATTATTCCCAAAATCATGCAAGATGCAAATATTCCAACTTTTATGAGTTTATGCATATTAGCTTATAGTGTGTTTTGAGATAATAAACTTAACAAAAGGTAAGTTTCTCATTTACTTACTATTACTAGTATGTATTTTACTTACTATTTCTAGTATGTTTTGTCGCGAAGGCAGCACTATTTTTTAGTTTTGCTTGCCTTGTTCTAGACTATAGGAATATATTCTTCCACTAGGAGTATGTGTACATTACAGGGTGTTACCTAGACTCCACTATAACTGATAACACATTAATATAAATTTTGTTTGGACTTCAAACCACTTCTTAATTTGTATTTTTTAATAACATAGTTAATGAGAAGGATGCAAAAAAATACGAAGATAATAACTGAATATAAGAAATATTACCTAACACTCTGGCTCTTTTATCTTCCAATTGACAATCAAGCCACTCCATGGAGCATACCTTGGAGTCTCCATATGTGAAAGTAGCAATTTCATTTAGCACCGGCAATTGTCTTACTATGCCATCTTCATTCTTTTGACTTGAATCTCCTGGTTCCCAGTCAAGCATTGCGATGTTGTACACCAGTTGCGTGTTTATTGGGGCCAAGGGTCTTTTTGTCTTTGCCAAGTAGTATGGAGGATGACCAATGATAAAAGTTGAAATTTCTCCTTTGGTCATAGTTGTAACGGCCAAATCCATTCCAATTAAAATATCTTCTTCTAAAATTAAAAATAGAATTTTATAAATAATTTACAGATAAAATCTGAAAGCGAATGAACAATTTATCACAATAAGTTTCATGAATCAGAATAATGCACGAGAGAAATTGAATTATACGAAGAGACAACTCTAAAAATAATTCTCAGTAAATTTTAATTCTACGGCACTGCTTGGCGCGGTTCCAGAAACAACAACTTGGCGAAACTCGCGTGTTTCAACATTGCCAGATTCCTTTCCGCCGATGCAGTAACCCTAGTTACTTTTGAAAAAAAAAACAGACTCAGGGTTTTGGTTTGCTTTGGGCAACACAAAACAAACTTTACACTACACAATGGGCTAGTAGTGGCAATCCAGTTTAGTTTAGTTTGAATTATCGTCGCACTAGAGCTACACGAGTGGCAATCCAGTTTAGTTTAGTTTGAATTATTGTTGCACTAGAGCTACATGAGTCAGTGGCAATCCAGTACGCACACGTTTTGGTCTCCGGGCAATTATTTTTTCTCTAAAAAAACATCAGTATCCAACATGGGGCAGTATTGTAGGGCCCATTGAAAGCCTAAATACTCGTTTGGGGCCCCGGGCAATTTTGTTTTCTCTAAAAAACATCAGTATCCAACATGGGGCAGTATTGTAGAGCCCATTGAAAGCCTAAATATTCGTTTGGGGCCCCGGGCAAATTTGTTTTATCTAAAAAAAACATAAAATAACCATTCCGACGCGCACAACATCCGCGCAACCTAAATTCCACGAAGTATTACCAGCGCCGACGATGACAAAAATTAATTTAGAACAAAATAATTTCCACGCGCATAACATCCGCGCAAGTATAACCAGCGCCACCTAGCCATAACAAAGACGCCACAAAGCATTTTGCACCAGAAAATGCTGTATCACCAAAAGAAATTGTTTATCGCTCCCTACAAAAGCGCCAAATCCCTTGGCGACAGAAGTAGCGTCAAATTAAAATTAACCCACAACTCTTAGAGAAAAAAAATCATGTAAATAAAATAAAGATTGAATTTACAATTTCCAAATTGCCCATTCAAAAATGTAAATATGTCAAAAGTAATGCATCTGTATGAAGAGGGCTGATTCCATTTGTGACAGATATGACACAAGACATTTTTCTTGCCCTTTTTGAAGTACTAAATATTAATTGATTAATAAAAAAATTGTAATTTGGTGATACAAATATAGGCCCTGAACATAATAACAAGTAAGATTTTGATTCAAGAGAATTAATTGGGTTAAAACCTGCTGTGACAGACATGACTTAATTTAAACACATATCTTGAGTGACCATACGTTATTACCATTTGCTCTTAATCAGGATGCATGTCAAATCTAGAATTTTTTGGGAAATATGACTTTGATAAGTCCAGTAGAAAGAAAAATTTTAAGAAATTTGTTCATCATAAAATATTATAAATTATTTATCAGCATGACAAGGTATTGTGAAACTACCTTATATAGAAAATATATAGCAAAATATGTAGTTAAAAAACAAGAAAAATTTTCTAGTACAGTCGAACCTCGTTAATGCGAACTCGTTTAACACGAAATTTTGCTTAATATGAACTGAAAGCATTTTCCTGGCCCATAAAGCTTTGAGCTAATGCTAAAAAAACTCTTAACGCGAAGTCGCTTTAGACGAAATTTTCCTTAACCCGAACAAAAAATTCAGGATTTTACTTTTTCCCCCTTAGTAGTTCAAAGTTTCGAGTAGCAAACAAAACATAAAAAACGAACATTCTAAAAATAAATTTCTTCTACTTCTGGTTCTGAGAAAATCACGAGATCTTCCATGATTCCTCAATTTTAATCCAATGAAGAATTCGGCAAGTGTGGGATGATCTATTACGTCATGAGCAGCATAGGCGTTTCTCTACAGAGGTCAAAGGTAAAGAACATATGAAATTAGAAGTGGTTCACATTTTAAACTTATTGATATTCATTCAAAATGAATCGGAAGCAGCAGTATATTTCTTTAGAAACAAAACAAAATTTTTTTAATGATATTGAAGACAAATGTTTTAAAAAAAGCGGAAATTGTGTCCAAGAATGGTGTAGCTAAAATCACTATTTCAACGATTTTAAAAAATGCATTCTTAATTGCTGTTCCTAAAAAAATTCCTAATTTTTCTATAGTATGTACTACTCCAAAAAAACATTAATTGAGTTACTAATTGTATATATCTATTATTGTATTACATTATAAATTTAGAATAATTTTTAGAATTCTTTAAAAAAATTATTCACTGGTTCAATGCAAAAAAATTCTTGATGGTTAACATGAAATTCGGTTAACACGTAATGTTTTGGTGCGCCCTTCGATTTTGCGTTAACAGGGTTTGACTGTGTTTCCAAAACTTGTGATGTGTGTATGAAAAATCTTCTAAATAGAAATATCAGCTATGATACAAATATTCACTGGTGGAAATTTAAAACATACTTGGGTAAAATAACTAAATTTAAATTATAAGGAATAAAAACTAATTCCCTATAATTTAAAATATAAGGAATAAAACTTATTCCCTATAATTTAAATTGACTTGGCTTAATTTGTATAGCTGTGAGTTGATATTTCTATTTAGATAAGTTTTTCATAAACTTAACAAATTTAGGAAACAATGACAGTAACATGTTCTGTTTCTTAAGGATAAGAAAATAAACACAGAAGCAACCGATTGTTATGGATAAATTGAGTTATATGAAACAGGCGTCTGAGTTCTCAATAATTTGAAAAATCTTATAGCAACAGAGTAATCCTAGTTTCTATTGGATTTTACAGGCCGATTTGACTACATTTTCGGATATCTCGGGTAACATAGTGTATGAAATTTCTGTCTTTACTCATTTGCTTCGGTTGCGTTTCATTTGGGATTCAAAAAACAAAAACCAAACATAAAAAGTTCAATTTAATTTGGTTTATTTATTTTAAAAATACATTTATGAAACTATTAAGTGGCTAACGGTTAATACCAAAAATAACTAGAACTTACCTTTTCCAATGACAAATGAAGAGTGAACTTGTCTTTCACGTGCAATGACTTTCCCATCATTTAACAGGTTGCTATCGTAACGAATCTCTACTTTATCTCCATACCCTGGCTTGTCACCTTGTCCTTCTAGCAGCAACAGTTTAGTAACTCCTTGATTATGTTCAGGAGTTATGTCTTCTGGAGTTATATTAATAGCAGGTACAGCTACTGAAGACCTTTTCCCTTCATTCTTAGACTTTACTGGAAATGGAATTTTAAATTCAGGAGTTATATTCATAGGAGGTTCAGCGACTGAAGTTGACATTTTCCCTTCACTCTCAGACTTTACTGGAAATGGAATTTTAAATTCAGGAGTTATATTCATAGGTGGTGCAGCAACTGAAGTTGGCCTTTTCCCTTCACTCTCAGACTTTACTGGAAATGGAATTTTAAATTCAGGAGTTATATTCATAGGTGGTGCAGCAACTGAAGTTGGCCTTTTCCCTTCACTCTCAGACTTTACTGGAAATGGAATTTTAAATTCAGGAGTTTCATTCGTATTAGGTCCAGCTACTGAAATTGACCTTTTCCCTTCACTCTCAGACTCTTTTGGACCAGGTTCCATCTTCCAATTCTTTTAATTTCTTAAGTTCTTCTATTAATTTCTTCTCTTTCTTAATTTTCTTTGTTAGTTTATTTGGAATGTATAAGAAAAGGATATAGTTAGTTGGGATTCTACATGACAATTATCATTCTATTGGCAAAAGGAAGAGGGGACGTTGATCACTTCTTGGAAGCAGTAATAAACAGAGTTTGTTTTCGCCGGTTTCCCAAAATGAAGTTGATCGCAAAACATATTTTTAGATTAGCTCACTGTTTTGTTTTGAAACTACTGTGTTTCACATATATATTTTGGGTTTCAGAAACAATAATGCGTTCAATAATAAAACTAATATGATTATAAAAATGTCTAAGAAACAACAGAAACTAATTGTCAAAAATCAAAACAAAATCTATAAAGTGCGAATTTCGGTATTCTAGAAATTGGTGCTTGCGATTTCACATCTACCGGAGCAAATGACGTCAGAAAGACATAATCGAATGGTAAAAATTGTAGCGCCATCTATCCCATCAGTTCTTAAGCAGAGACCGATTTGAAAAGTTCGATTTAAAATGAAATATATTTTTTTATAATCATTTTTCAATTCGTCTCCACCTTTTCAAAATTCTTTCGACTAAACAATTCTGGCAATTACAGAATTATTTTTATAGAAACTAGTCAAAACTGATTACCATGATTTTTTTAATTAATTGGGCTAATTCATTCAGTTTTATCTTTAAAATTTTCTATAGATTTTAAAAAAATCCTTTATTTACACCTACTCTCCAATATTAGTTACTTTATGAAAAATTTAAATGTGCAATTATTTTTTAGGTAAAAATTTGTATACTGCAAATTATGTATATAAAATACTGGAATTTTTTTTTCAATCTTTAATTATTATATAAGATTAAATATATATATATATATATTATATATATATATATATATATATATATATATAATATATATATATATATATATATATATATATATATATATATATATAATATATATATATATATATAATAATATATATATATAATATATATATATATATAATATATATATATATATATATATATATATATATATTATATATATATATATATATATATATATATATATATTATATATATATATATATATATATATATATAATATATATATAATATATATTATATATATAATATATATAATATATATATATATTATATATAATATATATATATATATATATATATATATATATATATATATATATATATATATATATATTATATATATATTATATATAATATATATATATATATATATAATATATATAATAGATAATATATATATATATATATATAATATATATATATATATAATATATATATAATATATATATATATATATATATATAATATATATATATATATATATATATATATATATATATAATTGTAATGAAGGATTTTACTTAAAAGTATATTAAAAGTAATTTGAAGCATTTTAAAAATTTCTCTCTGAAATAGAATTTTTTTTAATTGTTCCATTTATTTAAAAATTTTAATGAATAAAACAGTTAGTATTTACAAAAAACAATTTAAATCTGGTACTTCATTTCTTTTTTAAATAAAAAATGGAATTTGTACTAAAAAATAAAGTTATAAAAGGTTTATTAAATTTACTAGCATTGTGCCTGCATAGTGTAATACATTTTATTTCCTACGGTTAAAAAAATTATTAAATGATTGAAAAGCCAGATAATTTTCAAGCAAAAAAAGGTACACAAGATTTTAATTTAAGACAAAATTTTATATTTTTTCTAATAAAATTGTATACATATTATACATAAGGTTGCAAATTTAGTATGCAAAAAGGCACATATTATACATGAGGTTTTACAGGCGTTTCATATGAAAATTATATATATTAAAATATTTTTAGTTTTCAAGGATATATATATTTACTTTCTCTTATGAACTTAGTTTGTAGTGTTTTTTAGTTTTTATTGAATGTTCAATTTTTTATAAAGTAAATGGAATGTACTTTTATTTTTTCATGATCTTTATGAAAAAATATGAAATTGAAATGAAAAATACATATCTTTCAGTACAATCGTTAGTACACTAATAATCTAAAATAATTCTATGCACAATATATAAAGAGACAAAGAAAATTTCTTTTAACAAAAAGGAAAGAATAACATTGAATTGATGACCTTGTAACAATGATGAATGAAAATTAATAATGTAAAAAATGTCAATGAGGCTCAAATTTAATAAGTTTATAATCTGGATATATATCAAGCTTGAAGTTGGTGAAAAAATGTAAAATGTTACTATATATTTATATTCATGATAAATAATATAAAATGTGATATATAATATAATTATATAAAAATATATTATGTATCATGTAATTACACATAAAAAAGCTCAGAATTACTGACTGTTCATACAATTGTAAATGTAGTTTTCCCTACTGAAAACAACTTCTGTGATCTTTGCACATTTTTTGAATTCATTCATTGATAAAAACTACAATTAAATCTACGAAACCAGGGCCTCCTAGAAGAAGAAGCGAAA
Organism: Oedothorax gibbosus; assembly: GCA_019343175.1. Classification (NCBI taxonomy): domain Eukaryota; kingdom Metazoa; phylum Arthropoda; class Arachnida; order Araneae; family Linyphiidae; genus Oedothorax; species Oedothorax gibbosus. The sequence goes on from JAFNEN010000176.1 coordinate 581,313, forward strand.
GGGAAAAAATATTATTGTAAAAAATATTACTATTTTTTCCCTTTCCCTTCTTCTAGGAGGCCCTGACGAAACACGGTTAATGAAAATATGTATTTTTGGAATTTAAAACCTTAAATTAAAAGCTGTTGAGCACGAATATTGTGTGGTGTGGAAGCGGTTTAAGTGATATGTTCTGTTACAAACCTACTTGTTTAATTTTAACACTAAAAATTATCAATAAACGAGGTAAGTAATTCTTTTTAAATTCAAAAAATATTTAAATTAAAATACATATTTCCAAAAATCAAATAAAATTAATTGTCCAAGTTAAACATACCACTAGTAGTCTGTTCCTTTGTATTCTTTAATTTCTTACAAAAAAAAAAGCCAATCTTTTAAGCACAAAAATAATCATCCGTCGTCAAGAAAATTCGCAGTGGTAATGAATCTCCTGCGAAAGTCAACTATGCACCCCTACAACAAATTCCCAGAAGCCATAAATGTGTCGGGAGAGTGACTTGAGATGTCCCCAAATAGCTGGACACTTCTTTTTTTATTTGTTTTTGCCTAGCTTTTAATTCCAGATTTCTAAATAGGCTAAGTAGGCTGTAGCCTAGAGCGGCAAATTTTTGGGGGCGGCAAATTTTACGACAAATTAAAACGACCTTCGACATAAAAAAATTATTATAAAGAAACTAATATTTTTAAGAAAGAAAACAAATAATTTACATTAATGCGTAAACAGTAAACGTATATATAGTACTAATATTTCGTAGCAAACATGGTCGCTGCAAGGGAATGTGCACCCCTCCTCCCGGATTTCGAAGTTGAAAGAAAATGGTAGAAGAGTTTAAAAAATTCGCCTATTTCGCTTTAGTGTGTAAAGATGATTCTAATATGTGTATCTATTTTAAACAGCACATACCACCCTATTTTGCAGCTAACCAGCTACCTTTCCCCGAAGTGGGAGAATATTGTGACTGGGGCGACAAATCGTAGCCTACAAGCGGCAAATCTTTAAATCCGGCCCTGGCTAGTGGTAAGCTTATGCACTCAAGTCAATTGATGGAGTGTACGAACTACGATTGAAACGAAGCGAAACATTTTGCCAATAATAATCTTTGTATAGTCCTTTATAAAATGCCTATCTTTAGTTTAAACGCGTTTACTGAGAAATGTAAATTTTGCTTTAAAAATTTTCACGCAATGCATGATACCTTAAAAGGGTTATGTTTTCCCGGCATCATAAGTTCGTTTTACCCCGACGGCTAGCCTTGCCTGACCGGGAGCTGAGTCCCCATAACCCCCCGCTGCCACAATCCCTGTCTGAGATTTGAGAAAACATATTCATTAGTTTGGGTTTAACTTCTTAAATATAAATGCTAAGATTTTTTTTGCCATTGAAATGATAGATGGCGCCACGATTTTCGCTATTCGTTTACGTTTCTCTGACGTCATTTTCTCCGGTAGATGTGAAATCGCAAGCACCGAAATTATAACCGCTTGTAATAGAAGTTGAAGTAAGCAACCGCAAAACGAGTACAATATTAAATATTAAAAAAAAAACTTTCTTTGATAAAACATTGAAGTACCAAATAAAAATATTTTTTTTTAATTTCAAAATCATTTTTGGGAAAAACAATTGAACTATTATAATAAAAAAAATATATTTTACAATTTTTTTGAGTCGTTTTGTTTTTTTGCCGAAAACTCACCCATTTTGCGCGAACAGGGCAGAAAAGGTTGGTTGGGTTTGAATTATCGTCGCACTAGAGCTACACGAGGGCTATTGGCGACAGGCATCGTATTTTAGAACCACAGTCAAGTGACGAGCCGACACCTGAATAGGCACCCAACGCCGTTAAGGGCGACATCGTACTCAGCGTTAGAACTTTGAAGGATATTTACACGGGGTATTATTCGTCGGACATTTTTGGCTGCACGGGCCGTTTATAGGTCGACAGTAATTTTGTCGATGCCTGGACCCGAACCTGGGACCTTTCGCATGCTAGGCGAGGGCCTAACCGACTGAGCTCCCAGCCCAGTATTGGCAGAAAAGGACTATTTTCCCTACACTTGTATCCCTTAGCATTGTTTCTCGAAATTTGCTCGATCGATCATCGATCGTTCAACGGATTCAACGAAAACTCACCGGTGATCGCATCCGTATTCCGAAAGTGCACGAGGCGATATCGGCAATCGGTGAACGAAATTCTATCGATAAAAGTCATCGATTCGATATCGGCCTAAGGTGAAAATTCAATCAATGTACGTTTCATCGGAAAATTATGACGAATCGATATCGCAACGATAAGAAACCGAAAAATGTGGCTTTTTTTTATTTTAGTACATACAAATTGCGTTAAATTATTTCGAATACTCATATCCGAAAGCTATTATGTTCAAACTGGTAATAGTTATTTTTTATTTACTTACACAGAACATTTTTAATTGCTTGCGAAGATAAATATTTTTACTGTGTGATAACTATTTCTTTTATTTACTTGGAAATTAATTTTTAACTTTTTGGCATTGATTAATTTTTGAAAACTTAACTTAAAGAAAATAGATTTTTGAATAAATATTATGAACTCAAACAACTTTTCAATACGTAAGTTACCAAGAGTTATTTTTAAATTAAACATATTTCGATTAGTATTTTTAACTTAAATTAATATTTAAAAGGAATTTGCAACTTGCAAAAGAAAAATCAAAATTAAAATTTCCTAATTTATAACATAAAACTTCTTTAACGATCAACCTTTTGAGCTCTTTATTTAAACGCAATCAGCCCGCAAGCCTCCATAGCCGAGTGAACTAACGCCTCGTTGCAAGTCAAAAGCGCGGATCCCGAGATTGTAAGTTCTTTCCTCCTCCTCCTAAAATTCGAAATATTACCTGACTAACAAAAAAAAATAGTGGCGCCATCTCGTTTAAACCTTTTGTACTAACATGTCGTAAACTGTTCGGAATTTTATCGGAAAGTGTTCGAAATTCCATCGGACGATGAGATTTCGATTACTACTCATCGGATTTTTATCGATTTCTTCTTGACTTTTGATCGGAATCTCATCGGAAAAACTCATCCTAGGCTGCTCGATCGAGCGGACAGAACCGAGCAGTTATCGAGCAATCGGGCAATTTTCAACGAAAATCCGATATTCGAATTCTCATCGGCTCACCGGTGAACGATGAAAATTCGATTATCGGTCGATGAAAAATTGCTACTAGGGTATGCAATGCTTGTATAGGCGCGTTCACATGTGCTGGGAAATTGGCGGCATTTAGCCGGCAATCTCGTGAAACTTTATAACCCCGTTCACATGTATTAGCCGGCATTCCGGAAAAGACGTTTTGGTACGTCACATCCTGTTTGCTTGTTTTGATTTGGTGCTCGAGCTTCGAGATCTTGTCCTTGTGTTCTTTTTAACGTTTATTGTTAGCGATGTCGTTGCAAGAATTACTAAAAACAATTCTTTTGTTAAAAATTCGTGGACAGACATCTATCGATTTTATTGATGATGAAGAAAGTAGGAGGTTGTTGCGAATACAAAACTGGATTCATTTGATTTCCAAAGTAATAAACTCCACTTTACAATTGGCCTTCCCAGAAAGATATTTATGGTCATACGAAGCTAATAAAAACGACTTCAGCATGGGTCCACTTGCTCACCATTTTTGCTTTTGTTGTGAGTGATCACCAAAGCCGAAATGCATCATGGGGGGGGGGGGGGTAATGAAATCTTTACTACCCAGGCAGTGGGTACATTTTCGCCACCGCAATTTTCCCTACAGAGGGATTTTCTTTCCCGATAGCCGGCTAATAGCCGGCATTTGCTCTGCATGAGAACGGGCCCTATGAGACCCCTCTATCATATTGACTTGGGCTCCTTAATGTATTTTAAAATTTTTAGTTCGAAAGAAATTAATTTTCTTTAACTTTAAATTCCAACTTTTTAAAGAAATATCCATGTGGATGTGGATCAATCACTAACTGGCCCGTTCTCATGCAGGGCAAAGCCGGCTATTAGCGTGGCTCCGCTATCGGGAAAGAAAATCCCTCTGTAGGGAAAATTGCGGTTGCGAAAAAGTAACCACAGCCGGGCCGCCGCGAATAGTACACAGCAGCCACTGCCTGGGTAGTAACCACTGAAATCTAGGGTTAATGGATCGCGGAAAGCTCTCCCCCGCTACGGAGAGTTCGAAGTCATCGTTTTCTCCCAGGTGTTCCCCGAATTTTCGTTTTACAATGGGACTCTATGGGAAATTTGTCATTTTTAAAAAATTACTGCGCATTGAGTTTTTTGTTTAGAGATCTGCTGTAAAGTTTAAACAATCATACTTACATTGTAGATTGTAGAAAAAAATATTGCTGGGTTCTTACCTATGTTAAAATATGTTTTTTTTACCACCCATTGCGGCTCTAATTTTCACCAAATTTGGCGAATTTCTCGTTTCGGTCTTCCCCCAAAGACGCCGTCGGTTGGTGGGTTCACCGCAAATAAACTGGTTGACTTTTGACGTGCGTTTTCGATTTTGCGCTATGGTGCTTGTGTGCATGTCTTATTTAGGGAATTATTATTTTCTTAAAAATTTTATTAATCAGAGATAAATCTTTGTTTTGATGACAAATATGGTTGAATGCTTTATATTTAAAGTATATGTTTAATTGTAAAGATGATTTTTTTTGTTACGATATGGAGGAACTGACGACCTGTGGTATTTAACATTTGAAATAAGCTACAATTAATGATTTAAAAAAAAAAGTATAAAAATAAAAAAGGTATGCATTGAAATTAGTATTAATGATTTTTTTAATACTTTCGGGGGAATTTAAATGTATTGCAATAATGACATATTGTTACTACATAATTGACTGTTATTAAAAAAAGCGAAAATAATTTAATACATTACTTTATATCTTTGTGTAACTTTTTTTACAAAAGAAAATTAATTTTTTTAAATTTTGGGATGATTTTCTTTTTAATTATAAAAAAAATGTTTTAAGATTTATTTTGTATAATAAATTGTAATAATTAAATATTTATGCATAACAAATTACTTAGAATTTATTATGTATAGTTTAAATTAATTAAATATGGTTTTAATTAATACTTAACCCATTAACGATGACTGTGTGAATACCATTAGAACCTTCATTTCTGAGTTTAAATTCTAACTTAAATTTTTTGGGGGGTAACTTAATTTTCTCTACATAAATTGATCAGGTCTATAGTCATCTTTTGTCTTATTTATTTAGATAAACTTTAGCATACAGCTCATTTTCACACGGTAATTTTTTTTGCCAATCGGCGCTAATAAATTAAACATAATTTTGATTACTTAAACATAATTTAAATAATTAAACATGATTAAATTGGTGTAATTTATTATAAAACTTGAAATGGAGGAATTATATTTAATTAAAATATATCACATGAATGAATATTAATAAAAACTACCAAAACTTCAAACCTTTATTAGGTATATGATCTGGGTAAATGTTATAATTTTTATTTTTTTTACAATATATATCGGTATAGTATTCTATATTTAGATAATAATTATCAAATGAATGACCCGTTATTAATATCAATGATTAAAAATATTGCAAAATAAAGTAAATCGACCCCCCATACTCCAACAAACAAATACTTTTGCCACCCCAGGCATCATCTCCCACTGACATCTGGAGATCGGAGATCGAGATGAACATTTGTAGCATCGACGCGATGCGTCTTTTCTACACATCGAAATAGTCCTAAAAGGCAATAACTTTAGTGGGTCCAAAAATGAGCAAAAGCTCGAAATAGTTCGAAAGTTGCGGCATCCAACTTGGAGACGTCAATAGGCTCTCTATGGGGAGAGCAGCTCTAGCATGGCTGCCATCTTGGCGGCCTTGTCGGTAGCTGCGCTGATCTTCGCAACTTTGCCGAGGAAGGAAGGGACATCTCCGAAAATTTCGGCAATTGATGTCTTTAGGGTCATCAGGGCATCTAGGAGAGAGGGCAGATCGTCCATCTTTTCCGGTGGCCTCGTTCTAGGTGGGAGCGCCCTCTGGGGGTCGCGGTGGAAAGCTGGCCGGATGGCTCGCTGGGGGACCTTCGGACGGGCAGGGCATGCCGCCGAGGAGCTGGGGTGGGCGCCGTCACAGTTGGCGCAGTGGTGGGATTGATCATGCTTGGTGGGGCATTGCCGCGAGTCATGCGGTAAACCGCAGAACCGGCAGCGGGCTTCCATCTCGCAGAGTCTGGCTGTGTGGCCCCAGTTTTGGCAATGGTAGCACTGGGGGATTCGAGTTTTCTTCCGAAAAGCCTCGACGGAGACTTTGTACTGGATCAGGGACTCGAGCTTGAAGACGGCCTTGAAGGCACCAGTTCGGATGATCTGGGCTTGGAAGATAGGGATCAGAGTTTTTGTCCTAGGAGCTGGTAAATTGGACAACTCTGTTGATGATGAGCCCTTCTTGGGAGAGGGCATCTTTTATAGTCTCGGGGTCGGTGTCGCAGGGAAGCCCTTTGACTACCACCTTAATGAATTTGGAGCTGCGGTTGTCGTGACGAAAGTGGCCGGTGTTGTGGTCTCTGATGATGGCTAGGATACTTGCTTCCTCCTCAGCTGTTCGTGGAAATAACTTAACGAACTTATGGAAGGTTTTGCAACCTATGCTGCCGCCAACGACCTCACGTACACGCAGGCAAATAGAGTCACCGACTTCTCCTCCGAGGAAGAGAATCGGATTAGGTTTGGGTGCCGCCGGGGATGGGGCATCCGGGGTCTTATCATCAACCGCCTCCGGGGATGGGGCATCCGGGGTCTTATCATCAACCGCCTCCGGGAATTGGGCATCCGGATTAAGCTTGATCTTCTTTGCCGTCGGGACATCCGTGCTTCCCTCCTGGGACCGGGCATCCGAGCATACCTCCGGGAATGGGGCATCCGGGGTAGCAGTCCCTGCCGACGGGAATTGGGCATCCGACGGCAGCTCTATGGACTCAGCCAAGGCTTGAAACTGATTGGAGACGGGGATGTTCGCCACGGCTTGCGGCTCTGCATCGGTCTCCATCAGGGGTGTCTCCGGCGTCGACTCCACGGCCATAGCTTTTGGCTTTAGAGCGAGCTGAGAATTCCTCATAGTTTCCATCAGCTTAGTGAAACCATTAACCGCCGAAATCCTTTGAAGTAGGACGGCCAGATCGGGAGTACTTCTTCCTTCCATCTCGAAATCGATGAATGATGACCACTCCACTGACATCTGCCCACCCCCCTCCATTTAAAAGGTTAGAAGTCAAGCACTGATAGAGTTGCCTAATGATCTCGCGGTGGCTCGCGTTGACCCCACTGATTTCTAGGGGTTGACACATTCTTTGGCCACGTGTAAGCATATAAGGATTTATGACTTCCGCACTCTCTGCAGTCTTTTCTTCTTTGGGGACTTTTTTGGGGGAGAAGAAATGGGATTGGATAAACTTAGTATTTTGTGGAATCTAATTTTTATTTAAGTGCATAGTTATTTATTAACTCTGAAGATTATTTTATAATTAATAATTTCCTTAAAGATGATGCAAAGATATAAAAAAAAAATACCAATTTGTTTTATTAAAAAAAAAACATTTTGAACTAATTACGTTTTTTCAATTAAACATTAAAGCTACTAATAATTATATTGCTAGATATTTATTTAATATTTATTAACCAAAAGAAAATCACTAGTAACAAATAATTGAAAAATTAATTTATTATGAAATAAAATATGACGTGGGAAAAGTTCAAATATTTATATACAATGCAATCAATCCTGTGTTCGATCCTTATAACACATTATACAATGAAATATCAATTAAAATAAAGCAATTTGAATTTCTAAGAACTAGGAACTTGAAAATAAAAATTACGTATAAAAAAATTAAATTATTAAAACTTTATAGTAAATTTATAATTGTATTTTAAGAAATTAATTTAAAATTTTGACTTTTTGAACCCTCCCTCCCCCTATGTCACGCTGCTTCACGTTTGATCGAACCCCTCCCTCTAAAATTACGTCACGTTGTTGCACCCCCCCCCATCTTAAAGAAAAAGTTAATTTTCATATTTCCCTTTGTTTCTGAAATTTGAAAGAAATGCATATTTTTATATTTAAAAAAAAAATTAATTTGGAAAGAAAAAAATGTAAAATTTATCGTGGTTAAATAATTTATTCATAGGAATATACGTTGTCTAAGGTCTAACTAGCCATTCGCTAATGTCTTCTAAAAAAAAGGGTTTTGAGAGTAATCGGAACTGTCTAGTCTAGTTCTGGGCCTTTCGGTGTTCGTCCAGGTAGCTGCCAGTCCTCTAATTGGTCAAGATAGTGTCGCAATTTTGCGTGTACGAAGTACCGTTACGAAAAGGTCTGTAAAATGTATTTGACTATAATATGCCGAAGTTGTTGCATATAATAATCTCCCCATCCTATTTCTGAAATAAAATGTTTCTAATAAAAAAAGATTTCAATTTTTTTCTCAAACTTTATTTTATGTAAAACAGATTTTCCTTGCAAAATTAGAAGAAATGTTCGAATCGTTACATCACGCAAGCGATTACCCCTACCCTCCTCCATGTCACGATCCATCACGTTGGCGCATATACTAAAAATAATATTAATTTAAAATAATTTTATTTTAAAATAATTTAAAATAATTTTAAATTTAAAATAATTTTTATTTAAATAATTTTAATTTAAATAATTTTAATTTAAATAATTTTAATTTAAAATAATTAAATATTTTAATTTAAAATAATTAAATATTTTAATTTAAAATAATTAAATATTTTAATTTAAAATAATTAAATAATTTTAATTTAAAATAATTTAAATATTTTAAATTTAAATTAAAATTGTTTTAAATTTAAATTATTTTTAAAATAAATTATTAATTAAAATTAAAATTAATAAGAATTAACAATATTTTAAATTAAAGTTTTAAAATAATTTATATTTTAAATAATTTAAATTTAAAACAATTTAAATTTAAGATAATTTTATTTTAAAATAATTCTAATTTTAAATAAATTTAATTTAAATTTAAAATATTTAAATTATATAATATTAAAATTATTTATATTTTAATTTAAAATACTTAATTATTTTAAATTAAAATTATTTTTTCAAATTAAAATTATTTTTTTTTAATTAAAATTATTTTTTTAAAATTAAAATTATTTTTTTTAAATATAAAATTAATTTTTTAAAATTAAAATTATTTTTTAATTAAAATTATTTTAAATTAAAATTAAAAATATTTTAAATTAAAAGTATTTTTAATTAAAATTATTTTAAATTAAAATTATTTTAAATAAAAACAATTTTAAATAAAAATAATTTTAAATAAAAATAATCTTAAATAAAAATAATTTTAAATAAAAATAATTTTAAATTAAAATTATTTTAAGTTAAAATTACTTTGAATTATAATATTTTTAATTAAAATTATTAATTGTATATAATTTTTTATCTTGAAGTTAAATACACAGATATGCAATTATATAAATGTGTATAGATATTTATTCGTTAGTGTTCCTTTTCCAAGTAAATGCGTTTAAAGGTAGATTTTTGTGTCATTTCTGCATTTGGCTTCTAGACAAAAGAGTAGACCTTATGAAGCCATCTCGAGATTCATGACTACATATTTTAGTTGAGGCCTGTTTTACAAGCTTAACACAACTCTCGACTGATTGAATGTGGTAGGACTTCTTACTTTTACTCATGAACTCAGTATAACACTTAATAAGTGATAACATTTCAATGTTACTAACGTTCCTCAAAATGGGTGGTGGATATAATTAACATGCATCTAAATTTATTAATTCGGTATAATCTGTAGCATTATAGTTAATTTTGAGCGTTTAAAATATCAGATTTTTTTTATCCTTCGATATTAGTTTCCTTACTATTATTATTTTATTGTAGCCCAGCCTTAGAATATCTTTGCGATCATCAACGTGCTTTCATAATAGCACATTTTCATAATGTGCAAAATAGGTTTTTTTTTTCGGTTTCAGGATATATAAAGTTTTCTGGCAAGTAACTTGAAGTGTCGATTGCCTGAAACACGTGTTTTGGGCCTTCAGTAAAAGCTTTTCTATTTCACATTTGCAATCTATACCACTGCAACACTCTAAAAACTAAATGTGTAAACTTGAAAATTTACACACGATTATGGGTATATTTCAAGAATTACACATATGAGGCATCGAATTACGCATTTGTATGTGTAAACGAGAGGCGTGTAAATTGACAAATGGTCAAAAACACATATTTATGTGTAAACATGAAAATATCAAGCATTTTACCTAGTATGGTGAGTTTTTTTAAATTTACACACATATATGTGTTAAGAAAATCACATGCTTAAGATCACTAAAAACTTTATTTTACAATTCAGCAAAAGGCTGGAGAGCCAGTCAGTAAGCCGCTTGCCTTTGTCGATCTCAGATTCGGGACCGAGTATTGTTAAAATAACTGCTGACCTATAAACGGTCTGGGAGATAAAAATTATTATTCGGAATAATAGCCCGGGTAGGGGGTGTGCACTTTAAATATGCTCCAAAGTCACAAAGCTGCAGATGACCTTGACCTTAGAAAATTGCGTTGGATGCCTTCTCAGGTGTCGGATCGTCACTTGACTGTGTTTCTCAATTATGACGCCCGTCACCAATAGCCCTCGTGTAGCTCTAGTGTGACGATATTTCAACATAAAACCCTAACAATCCACTGTTAGTTTGAATTGGCGTCGCACTAGAGCTACATGAGGGCTATTCCTAACAAAATAACTGCCGACCTATAAACGACCCCTGCAGCCAAAAATGTCCGACAAATAATGCCCCGTGTAGGGGAGTGCACGTAAAATATGCTCCAAAGTCCCATCGCTGCGTACTATGTCGCCCTTAACGGTTGCGTTGGGTGCCTACTCAGGTGTCGGCACGTCACTTGACTGTGGTTCTAAATTACGACGCCTGTCGCCAATAGCCCTCGTATAGCTCTAGTGCGACGATAATTCAAACTAAATTAAAATTAGATTGGTTTTAGTTTTTTTTTGTAAATGGAGGGTCGGCTTATACACGCTTTGTATATTCAAATTTTATGTAGCTTCTTAATCGTAGCTGCTTGCAAGTTTAGTTAGGCTTAACAAAAAAATCCATAGTACGTACAAACAGCTCGAATTTTGCATTTCAGAACAATAAATTGCATGTTTTTAAGAGCAAAACTGATTGCCTTTATTAGAATAAGTAAGTATTATAAAGATAGAACGAAATTATAGCTATTGTTTATTATTACTACTGCTTTTCAACTGCCAATTTATACTACACTCTTGAATTGAGCTTTAACGCAGTTAAAGAACGCTTTGCAGTCGAGAGACTTCAACTAAAAGACTTGGTGAAATTCGCATATTAAAAATACAAACAGCATTTTAAAAAATAAATTAAATAATGAGTATATAAACCGAACATATTAAATAATAAAGCATTATATTTTTAAAGCTACTTTAAATATTTAAAATCGTTAATAAAAGCGTTAGAAGAATGTGTTAAACAGCTCAACTGCTCTTTTTTGAAAAAGAATAATTCTTTTTTTTTATCATTTTCTCTAATGAAGTTGATTAGAATATATGGATTAGAAGAAATAATAAAATAATTGGTAAAAAAAGTTGTCGTATAATGTTTCGAGCCAACTGACAAAAAAAGAAGACAATTTCATAACATTACACTTTGTTATAATTGCAATGGACAGCTGCAAGCTCGGAAGACCAGAAAAATAAACAAGAAATTTGAAGTTCGCTATCGGTTGCTTTTTATTCTTATCTATTTTCTTTAGCAGCAAACTGTGCTCATCGCCAGGTGCCTCCTTAACTGTTGCTACTCTATTCAAATATTTTTGGTTCACCACTGGAAAATTTTACCCATTATTTGCATTGTGCAAATTATGCATTATATTTCCATAACTATTTTTCTTTGAAGGTACTTTAATTTGAAAAGCAGTTAATAAAATACATTTTTTAAAGTCTAATCTTTAGCAGCCTTGTTTCCTGTTAAAGTATAGTTGCTTTTGGGTTTAGAATAAATATGTTATTGTGATGTTTTAAAGTGGTAGTAGATTGGCTGTAAATGAAATTTTATATCCTATAGTTGTGATAAAATATTTCTGAAAGCTATTCTGTTATATTAATATTTTGATTATGTTTCAATTTATAGAATGTTTGACAAATTTAATATAAATGCTATCTAAAATATTCGACAGCAATTTTATAATTTTGTCTACCACATTAAAATAACATGAAATGAATTTGTCCAATTTTTAAAGTCTTGTAGTATTTAGATATTTTAGGTTAGGTGGAAATGGGAGCGTTAGCCAAGTCTCCAAACCAAAGTCTTCTCTCTGTGTTAATCCAATGTAAAAAAATTATATGTCAAATTACTCCAGCGATCGTAGAAATGTGGCTTCGAAAAATATTTTTTCTATTGGATTAACACAGAGGTAAGACTTCGGTTGGGAGACATGGCTACCGCTCCCATTCCTTAAGACATCAAAAGTGTCTGAAAGTAAACTTCAAGAACTCCAGGGGTCACCCTATTCTGTATTATGAAATATTTGTTATAAAAATCTATCATGAATTGAAATTACTTGATATATAAGAAGTAGTGTAGCATTATTATTGTGTTGTTCATTGTTTAAAATTGGATGGTAATTTCCAAAGTGATTAAATCTATAAAAAATATTCCACATTATTTTTATTTTTTGTTTCATATTATAACAATAAATTGTTGTTGCCTAAAATTATGTATTTAAGTGTAATCTGGTTAGGCATGTATATTGTATGTATGCATTTCTAAATTACTCAATAAAGTGTGTATTTCTCAAATACTCAATAAAGTGCGTCTTTATCAATTAATCAGTAAAGTGTGTAATTCTCGATTGCACAGTAAAGTGTGTAATTCTCGATTGCACAGTAAAGTGTGTAATTCTCGATTGCACAGTAAAGTGTGTAATTCTCGATTGCACAGTAAAGTGTGTAATTCTCGATTGCACAGTAAAGTGTGTAATTCTCGATTGCACAGTAAAGTGTGTAATTCTCGATTGCACAGTAAAGTGTGTAATTTTTGATTGCACAGTAAAGTGTGTAATTCTCACTTACACAGTAAAGTGTGTAAACTAAAATTACACGCTTTTTTACACACATAAACAAATCATTCTAGTGGCAAAAAAATACCTGCTTTCGTGTGTAAATTTACGCATTTAGTTTTTAGAGTGAAGGCAAGTACAATTACTTACATTTTTGCCACATCCGCAAGAAAGGAATATTTCACATTTACATGCTGCAATATCAAAAAGTTTGTTTGATCTTCATTTACGAATTCATTCACTTTAGCATGATAACATGCACGTTTATTGAGATGTTTGTAAGTTTTTTTTCAATTTGCAATATTTATCATAAAACAGTTTTAGCATGTGTGCAACACGAGTGTGCGGCACTACTGGAATGAAAGCTTTGTGATAAATTTCTTCAACCTTAGCAACACTGTTTGCTATTTTTAAAAACTTTACTTTTTCATTTGGATGAGATGAGATTTCTTCTAATCAATAAAATATCACGTCTTCATATGTTGGTAAAATACTTAGGACAGTGATTTATTTCACAGTGATTTTTCTGTCTGGTACTAAACTTCTTTTACTGTGATGACATTTCACAACAATTCTTACTAAACTCAATCGAAATCAATCCTTAGAACAGAATTCGTCGATTTCTCGATATGATATAAGCTCTATATATTGGAGTATAACTTCGTGCGTTCTCAAGTGGCCAGCCAGATTTATGCGTTACATTTGTTTTCAAGTGCCGACTGACGGACAAGAAAGTTGCATATATAGTTAAATAACTCTAATTTTCCCACTTCTATCGGAACCAGCAACGCAATCTTTCTTTTAAAACTTCATTACTTCATCAGATTTTAATAATAAAGCAAGTAAAAAGAAAAATAATTGAACTTTAAGTGTAAAAATTAAGTTTACTGTTATTTCTTATTTTAGAATTGTCATGACTGGTTAAAACATAGGATTTTAAAATTATACTTCCCTTGTGCAAAACTTAAAAAAAGTTTTCATATTTATTCAAAGTTTATGACCGATAATTGATGTTTGTCGAATGATGCATTGACGCTGGAATAGGTATTTCGGCTGTCATACGAACCTTTGCCCAAATATCGGGCATTGATTACTTTTTTTCCCCCATACCTGTTTCAGTAGCCAGCCCAACCGTTGCATTAACCGGAATTCTTTTGAAATAGATAAATATAGATTAATTTAAATGTTTTTATCCATATTCAAAGCTAATTTTCATATTTTTCACTATCATTTGGATCCATCATAATAAGGGGTAACATAACAAGCCCCGCACCACACGCGACGGTCCTGACTTTCTAGGGATATAAGGCCGATTTCCTGCTAAAATCGATTTCATATTTTATAAATCTTTTATTTTAATGTAGTAAAATGTTTTTTGTGGTGTTGACTGCAATATTGCTTAGGTTTTGGGAGCAAGGAAAATCCCAAAATTTCTTCAAATTTGTACATTTTCAATATTAACTTAAAATTACAAACAAATACGTTTGAAAATTTTTTTCGTAATAACTGAAGTATTTCACACGTAAAAAATGCAGTTTGGAAGCTAAATAAACTATCTGCAAATTTTGGCTGATATTTCGGTGTTAGTCGTTTTTTTGCCTTTTTTAGAAACTTCAAATCCACGGGGGCCGGGGCCTGTTATATTTATAACTTTACAATTTTTTTAGTTATTTTCCCGTTAATCAGCATAACGATACGCAACTTTTGGGCCCTATTTGTTTGAAGTTGATACTCGAAATTTTGTTTTTCGAACCGCCCTATTAGAGATACCTTTTCATAATTTAACACTTTTTATGCATCCAGATGTCAGCACTAGTAGAAACAAAATGATGACGTTTTTTAAATGATCTGTCTAAAAAATCTGTCTAAAAATATAAGGAAATTCACTTTAATGCACGTTCAATGGTCTAATTTCTAATTTTTATTGCTTGAATTGTATTTATTTTTAATATGATAAATTAAAAAACACGATATCCAAAGATTTTTTAAAGATTTAGTAACACTCCTAGTTCAAAAAATACCAAACAGCCTGTACAACCGTTTTAACTCTATTACTTCAAAATATTACTGCCTATTTGTTTCAAATTTACAACTTAACGAATTCAGTCTTTCTGAGATAAATTTATCAAAACAAGCTGTTCTTTTTTGCACTTTAGTACATATACCGAAAAAAAAGTAGTACAAACAAGTAAAAAGTACAAACAAATAACAAAAGGAGTACAGGGCAAAAGGAGTACAAACAATCAAAATCGAGGTGATGCTGGTCTAGGATTCTTCTAGATTATATATTTTTGCATCATTAATCATTATATTCAAAATACAGTGCTAGTGAGAAATATATTAGAATCTGAAGAACTAGTGGATTGGATCTCTGTTGAAGTTTGCTTTGAACTAAGCTTCCATCTTATCCCCATTTTGAAAAAGTTTCAAATATCACAGGAATAGTTGTTCAAATCGTTTAATGTACAATCAATTATTCTTTAAGCGCTGTATGGTCTAAAAGAACTTGAATACCTTCTTATACCTTTAACTCTTCAGATTTATAGGAGCTAATTAAAAAAAAAACAGTTTTCTTTGCTTTTTTTATATGACTTTGTACAGACAAAATGAACTTTTTGAGTGACTCCTCATAGTGTGATATTGATGCCGAGACACTTGAGCATTAATTAACAAAGGCGAGGCTCCACCAGCTTAGACTGTTTCGGAGAGTTCCGCACATTGCTTTTCTTTTCAGAAAAGGATTTGCGGTATTTGAATGCTCTGAACGGGGAACACTAAAAGTCGTATCTTTTAGGATTTTCGAATCATCGATATTTCTACTAGCCCTCAAAATCATTTGTGCTGCATAAGTTTTGGCTTCTGGAGTGGCTTTTATACGTAAATGTTCAGTTTTCCTTTGTTTTGAAATTTCGCAACTTTAGAGAAAATCAGATGATGTCGTCCTAAACTTTTGTTTACAAAATATGGCACAAGAATTTTCTCGTCTATCAACTTATTTTTACAATATATATATATATATTATATATATAATATATATATATATATATATATATATATATATATATATATATATATATATATATATATATATATATATATATATATATATATATATATATATATATATATATATATATATATATATATATATATATATATATATATATATATATATATATATATATATATATATATATATATATATATATATATATATATATATATATATATATATATATATATATATATATATATATATATATATATATCTTTACTCTATGTACAACTGTTCATCTCATTGTAAAGGTTTTCCAAAATGATTTTGGATTTTTTATTTTGATTTCAAGGAAAGATTCATCCTATTTTCTAACATAATGTGCTAATTTTTTCCATAATTTATAATTTATTATTGAAGGACGATTTTGGAAGCAATCTTAAAGTATTTTGTAGAATTTCTCACTTTTATCAATATGTGATTTACTTGAGAACCTGAAATGGGAAAACTTTTTCCGCATGTTTCAGAGAGTTTACTAAACGTTATCCTTTTATCAAGTGCAATGCGCTTAACGCTGAGTTGGGCAGTAATACCCAACATAAGGTTATTGTCACCAAATTTGAAGTCCTTAGCTCTCTTAGTTTGAACCGTATAAGGGTTTCAGACAGACTGACGGACCAATGTTCAATAACCACTTTTTCGGAGTCAGCGCCCTCCAAAACGCTTAGAAGATACAAAATCTCCATTTCGGATTTTTGAACCCCATCGCAATACTTTCATTACCTTATATTTCATATTAGGTAATTGAAAGTAAAACTAAATAAAATTCGTGATTTTTCCTCATTACTTAGAATGTGCTGGCCACTTTCCAAGCTTGTGGTAATTTGGGCACACCCTAAGACCGGCCCTGGCATGAAACACAATAATAACTGTGCCTTGTTGATTCCATTACTATTTAATTAAAACTCAATTTTTAAAAGGGTAATTACCCCCGAAAACTCATCTGCTAGATCCGCATTTGGCACTTTAAAAATGAAAAAATTAAAACGAAACCATGAAAGCGCCAGAGATCAAACACGATCAGCAACCGAAACTTCCTGCCTACCACCTGCTTTCGTGATGGCGAAAAACCGAAAACGCACGAATCCGAAAGTAAAACGGGTAGCACTAGAAACACTGGGTTTTTATTGAAGAACGGGTGTTTTGAATTCGTGTTCTTCGTATACTTAAGGGCGAATGAGCCTGAATGTCAGCGGCTTTCCAAACCAAAGTGTAGTAATCCAATTGAAAAAATCATTTTCTAAGCCCCATTTCTCCGGCTGTATTGAGTTTTTTTACAATTGTTTTTCTATACGAAACATGTAGCTTATACTTACAGGTCTCTATAATCCCACTTTTTGAAATTGGTTCGAATATTTTTAATATATAATTTTACAAAAAATATTTGAACGAATTTCAGAAAGTGGTGTTATCGAGACCTGTAAGTCAGCTACATCTATCATATGAAAAAAAAATCCCGTTTGTAAAAATATTCAATGCAGCTGGAGAAATATGGCTTAAAAAATAATTATTTTTTCATTGGATTAACACAGAGGCACTTTGGTTTGGAGACCCGCAATCGATCGGGCTCATTCGCTCTTAAGGTTTGTGCGTCCTGTCACTTTTACTTTGACATGGCTTGTTTCCCTTGCGGTATGCGGTAGATTGACTTTGTTTGATTTTCAGTTAACTTTTGATTTGGTTTTAACTTTGCTTGATTGATTGAGAAAATAAATAAAACTTTCAATTAGTTGAAGTATGTTTTTTAAATAATTATTTGGGTTTTTTATTCTAAAAAAAATAATAATAAGATTTTTTTTAGTCAACCGATTTTTTTTATTTATTCATTAATTTGAGACGTCCGTGCGTTTTATTATTGGAAACACTTTCTGTTATTTAGAGGAAAAAAGAATTGATGCAATATTTACAATATTTATAAATAACGTCATTGGATATTGACCAAGAACACATTGAACATCTACATGGATATCATCATGGTTATAATCTGGAGGGATACATTGACAAAAGAAAAAACTTGTTTCCATAAAAAAATATCTTAAAAACTGCAGAGAAGCTTTTAGAGGCCTGTCAATGTTGTCTTCGCACAAGTTCTCGTGAATTTATAGAAATTATATTAGATAACTTTAATTCAAACTTAAATAAAACTTTCTTTTACCTAGAAACTATCTATATAACAATTACACATTTATTCAATCAATTTAGAATAGATTGAATAATATTCGGAGATAGAAAAAAAACACCTTAATATGTTGTCCTGGCCATCTGTCAAGACAATTTTATTAAGAAACTCTAAATATTTTTTCGTAATTGGGTTACATTAAAAATTAGCCATTCTGAACAAAACCTTGAACTTTTTAGAACTGTCCTGAAAACAGGTAAGAAACACCATTGGTTTCTTTTCTTTACCATTGCCATTGGAAAGTTACCTGCGATACCTGAAGGCCGAAAAGGAACCAAACGAACGGGGTTTTAGGTGGGGGGATAAAACAGGACACCATACTGACATGACGTCACGCCACACACCTGTGCATTGTAGTGAATCCGTTCCGCCATTTTACTTTAACCTCGGCTATGCAGTGAGGTGTGCGCTCGAAGTGAAGTTTGCAAAGGTGGTTTGTTTGTCGACAGTGACCGTTGTTTGCCAGTCTCATGGTTTCCGTATCTTCGGTCTCGAATGACCGTTCCCGCCAGAAATGGTATCGGCGACGCCCATTTCTGGTAAAGGCAGTGTTTACCGATCTCCAGAAAGGGAGTTATGCTGCGGCAGTTTATTCCATCGTAAGTCAATGCTTAACTTTATTTTTAACAACCATTAGATAGAATTTTAATCCTAGTTCATGCATATTATTGTTGGAATGGCTTCTTAACCGCATAACATTTATTCATTTCCCAAACGGAAATTATTCTGCGGGTAGTCTATTTCATAATAAGTTAATGTTTGCGTTTAATAAATAGCTGTTTAAATATATTTATTTACTGTTAGAGGACATTTCTCATTGCACTGTATGTCCATAGTTAAAATTATTGTTTAAGTTTTGTGGATGACCATGGCAGTCTTGGAGGATCTCCAGAAAGGGCGCTACTGCCGTCTATACCATCGTAAATCAATATCTACCTTTAATTACAATTATAAGAATTTAATTAATTAAGGAAAGTTGGTATTTCTAATTGCACAGCATGTTTAATAATTAAGTTTAGTTTGTGAGGTTTAGTTATGAACGTCACGTGTTGCGTAACTTTCCGTGTGCATGTTTGTAAACACAGCTGATGTTGCGACACACGTTTCCTTGGTGAAGATGGGCGGGGTGGTGGCATCTTAACGTTTGATGGATACGCAATAACTTTGAACTTAAAATTTCATTACTGTAAATTGTTTTAAATTTAATTCCTGCAAAATTGTTTTAAATTTAATTTCTGTAATTTGTTTTAAATTTAATTTCTGTAAATTGTTTTAAATTTAATTTCTGTAAATTGTTTTAAATTTAATTTCTGTAAATTGTTTTAAATTTAATTTCTGTAAATTGTTTTAAATTTAATTTCTGAAAATTGTTTTGAATTAATATTTCTGTAAGTTATTTTACATTCAATTTCTATAAATTATTTTACATTCAATTTCTGTAAATTGTTTAAAATTTAATTTCTGTAATTTTTTTAAAATTTAATTTCTGTAAATTGTTTTAAATTTAATTTCTGTAGCAGATGGTTATGACTGATACATACTTTAAAATTTAATAAAATTATAAATTCATAAATTTAAAAAAATGTGTGTTGACGGAAAATCTGATTGTCAGGGTTTTACGTCTGTATCCCTCAAGAGGGTTAAAGGGTTGCTGAGGGCCATACATAGGAAACTAATAAAAAATTTTATATCTGTTATAAATGCACTTTTATAATAAAAGTCAAGAAGGATTCCGATTTTAAACTCGTAGAAAGGTTTTAATGACTTTTAGAGGAATTGTTAAGGTACATGAATAATGTTTTGTAATTTAAGTATGCTTCCATATTGATAATTATAGACAGTTATAATTATATGAAAATAGTGACTGAGCAATTACAAACTATTATATTTATCAAATTATGATAGAAGTTCTTATCAACCTTATTTAACAACAGGATACCCTTTTATATTTAAACTTGTTTAAATGTTATTTTATTTTAATGTACTTTTGTAAATAACAAAATAACTATTTTCACCTATATGAAAGAATGAGAAATGTAGTTTTGGAAGAGAATAATATTGGCTTAAAATTGGTAACACGAAATTGACATGTTTATAGAAGCTTTACACCTGTTACAACATAATAATTTTCTTATTCAATCATAACTTGCAAGTTAAATTAATTCAAGTTTAAACTTTTAGCATTTTTTTTTTGAAAAATTAAAATACATATTCCAATATCTAAAGGATTTGTATAAGTGACTTTTGGAAAATTAATTTATTGTCACCAAATTTATTTTGTAAATCGATTAAAATATTATTTTTTAAAAGCAAAAATTTTATAATCTAATCGTACCTTTTAAGAAGAACAGTATTTGTAATTGAGTGATAATTTCTAGTTTATGCTCGCAAATTTTCACTACAATTAGAAAAGATTTAATTAGTATTTAGGGGGCTGTGGAGCCCGGTCGGTTAAGGCGTTCGCCTTGCATGGTATTTAAATGTATTGCATTTATAACAATAATAATAGTTTAATTTTTCATATTATATTTATTTAGTTAAGTTATATTTATTTGGAACTTCCAGAATAATTTGACAACAAGTTTTTAATTTGCTTTTTGAAACATTATTAAGTAGAGTTCTTGAATCCTAATGTGAACAACGAAAAATAAAATGTTATTATTTTTTTATGATTGCTTATTTTTAATATTTTTTTTTTATTTTTGCTTAAATTTAAGAACAGTTAATGATATAAATACTGTTTTCTTCTCTTTAAAAAATATGTGTATAATATTTTAAATTCTATTTTAGTAACAATAACCATGGTGTATTTGTACGTTTTTAAACAACAAATTTAAGTTTCGCACAAGAACTATAAACACAGCAAAAAGTTTAATTTTAATTAATAAACCATAAAAATGAAATTTTCACCATTATTGAGCAGCAAAATCATAATATCATATTATGAACTATAAGATGAAAAAAGAAAAAAAAAACTTCATCAGAACGGTGACTTCACATCAACGATTTCAGTGATTGTCGATTTGATGGCATTTATAATGCGATTTGTGTGCATCATTATACAATCATAAAAAATACATCATAAAGATCAAAAAGCAATGACACTTATTTTTTTACTTGGCACATCTTAGGTTTTTTTCAAGGATCAAAGATGTTTTTTTTTCAAGGATCAAAGATGCGAAACTGATTCGTACCAAGATTTTTATACTATTCGCTTTCTGGTGAATAAACTTTAAGTTCTATTCATAAAAAAGAACGTAGTAATGGCAACGTTATGGCATTTCCGAAATTGCTCTTTTATTTGTTGCATTTGAAATGGACGAAAAATGGTTTTATATGTTTATTGTAGTGCTAAAAAAATTCTTATTTCATTTAAGAAAAAAATTCGTACGTTTAAGCACTGAATCAAAAAGATATTACATTCTTAATTTAAGCTAAGAAAATGTTAACTTACACAATCGTAAGCAAAAAAAAAGTTTTCAATCACCCCCCCCCCCCATTTCAAAAATACATTATAAATTCAGGTGCATATTGTTAAATTCAAGGTAGGTAAATTTTACTATTCAGTAAAATAATTAATTAAAAACTGTAATTAATTGTTAATGAACGTTTAATTTAGAATTTAGTAAAAATTATATATTTTTTAAAGTAAAGATTTGTAGCAGTGAAGTAAAAAAAAAACATATTTAGTTAACTCTGTACTTTTTTAAAAAAAGTGATACAAAGTTTAATTTATTACACATTTAAAAATCAAAGACGTAATGATTGTTTTGGAATTTGAAAACTTCGTGAAAAAATTTATAGGGTAGCTTGTGGTAATTGGTACACAAAAATGAAACATTCCCCATACCTAACCAATTAATGGTCGGAATTGATTGCATTTTTAGGTAACTTCACTATTTCTAGAATTATGAGGCAATTGTTTTTTTTTTCATTTTTGTTAGTATTCTAATTAACCAATATTTAAAAAAATTATTTTGGAGGGTTGCTAAATGTTTAAGTGATCAAACGTCATAAAATCCTAAATAATTTTTAAATACAGTGCTTTTTATTTCAGTGCTAGAAATTTTAAAAAAAAAATCAATTTTGTAGTGTGCCATTTAGGTTAAATTACTATTTGATCATAGAAGCTCCGCAATTATAAGATTAGACAAGTTCGGCAATTTGAAAAAATAAAGGGCAATCTTTTGCAACGACAATAACATTTTTTCATTTAAAAGTTTTTGCACTTCTTTATTAAAAACTATGTCCTAAAATAATGAATATTTATAGCTTAGTCTCGATTGGCTAGTTGTCTCGAAATTACTTCATAAACTGTTATCTAAAATTTCTCTAAGAACTCCTGCCTATACGCTTTATCCTAAGAACAATTATCTGCGCATTACCCTAAGCACTGTCGACTAATTACCCCTTCTTACAAACTACATGAAAAACTCTCTATCATAAAATAATTAATCTGAATAAGTTTTTTTAATAATTCATTGAAAAATGTGGGTTACATGATGATAGGATCTGTACAAATATTACAATTTTTGAAACTCCATTTTTCATACACTTCAATTCAGTAAATTTAGAAAGTTTAATCGAAGCCAATCAAAGTTTTTTTTCATTGTTTTCAAGGATAAAACAGCATGAGTATTGTTTTTCTACAAATTATTTTCATACTTTAAAATTTTAGTAAGCTATAGTATTTGGGTACCAATTGACGATATAAGAGTGGTTTGATTTTATAAAAAAGGTGTATGTATTAAAGGACCAAAATCAATATCCCAAATAAAAATTAACCCAAAATACCCCACAAATCAAAACACACTGCTAACATTAGATTAAAGCGATTATTTTCGTAATTATTTTATACACAAAACCGTTATAACTTTTTTGTGTGAACATTTCCTATTCGTTAAAATTTTTTATTACATTATTAACTTAGCTTAAAATCTTATTTGCCAAGAATCTTATAAGCCAATAAAGTTTATTAGAATGGTGAAAGCTTTCCCAAATATACACAGTAGAATACATTTTTACCTCTTATTTATGCGGTTTGAATGAGATGAGATTTAGTGATAATGAGATAAATACACAAGTTTGGTTGGTGATATTTGTTAATTGATACACAATTCGTTTTATGAAAAATCTAAAATTCACCGTAGTTCATTATTTAAAATTGCCAGTTAAATATGTTTCAGGTTTGTAGGGAAAATATTTATAAACTGCTATTACTTTACTTACGAATCTAATAAAGAACACTGTTAAAAAAAACCTGAAATTTCAGGAGAAAAATTGCTGATTTTAACGGAACTTTCCCGTAACGACTGAAGGGTTTTTTCCTTCTGAAAACGGGTTTTTCCTTCTAAAAACGGAAAATGTCCGTAAACCACAAGCGAAGATATGAAAACGGAATTTTCCCGTTTTTAGAGCTGCCATACTTTTATTACCATATCGTACAATTGGCGTTAATGCACTAAGAATACACACATTGAAACTCGAACATCAAATACCTGTATTACCAGGCCCGTCCGTGGCCGAGTGGTTAGGGCATCAGCCTAGAGATTCAACCTTCTCAGGAGTGCGGGGGTTCGAATCCCACCCACTGCCAGTCATCCTATAAATTGGATTTGTGCTGGAAATAGTAGAAAAATCCTCAATTCACGGATGGGCCCGAGTACACTGGGACAGACGTGCTCGTTAAATCTGTGGAGTCCAAAGTCCCGACGGCGTTAGCGAACGATGTCGCTCGAAGTTCCGTTGGGTGCCCGCTCGGGTGTCGACCTCGTGACTTGACCAGGGTTCTAAATTACGAGGCGTTATTGGCTGTGTTAAAGCTCCTAAGGGAGGCTACAAATAGGCAGCCGGAAACGATTACCTTACCTTACCTGCACGGGGAAATGCAAAATGGAATTTTTTTTAATAACGGAGAAATAAGAAACAGAACTTAAATAGAAACACGGGAAAATGGAAAACTTTAACAACGGAGAAATAAGAAACGGAACTTCTGTAAATACACGGGAAAATACTTAACGAAACGGGAAAGTCCCGGCAACTCTGCTGCCGGTACTTTTCCCGTTATTTTCAGTAATTTTTTTTTACAGTGAACTTTAACTCTTCTATTGATTACCGAAACATATGTTTACCTATTCCGAAATTTTTTATTTCAATCACTAGCATTTATATTAATACTTCGGGACATCCTCTTCTGTCATAACTTTCTCAATAGAATTCAACAAGCAGTACTACTCGGAGAACAATCCAAAACCCGAAGAAATAGTCATAAAAACTATTTTGTCACCCATTTAAGTGTCCGAGACACCCATAAAATAGCAGGACCTTGAAATTGTGACAAATTTATTTGTGTCTTCTGATTTACATTCCGTTCCAGGCTGTTGACAACAACGCCGTTATGTTGTTCGATATGGAATTTGGGGAAATGGGGAAAGTAGGGATATGCGCTTCAAAGCCTTTTCTATGCTTATAAATTTTGTTACCACCATTTTTTTAAATCGTGATTTAAAACGCTTTCTTGTTGAATTGGTTTCACTTTCATTATTTTATGAGATTTTTTTTTGTATCGAATGAGGGAACGTTAGTTATTGTTCAAAGAAACTTAATTTGATTTAGGAAAATTTTTAGGATATTTTATTGTTCTATTTCTTTAAATGGTATTCTATCATTTTTAAAGATTTGTCTAGACATTTATTAAAAAAGATTTTCTAAATGTATAAATCCTAAAAAAACGAACGTATTCGTAAATAAAAACCGTTTTTGCCTTCAGAAATTGTAAAAACGGTGACCTTAACATACAATGATTTTTGTTTGTTTAGACGGAGGTTTGTACAACAAGTAATACAATTATGTTGAGTTTTTAAAATACCAGTTCTCATGATGATTTTTCCTTTAGTTTAAACTAAATATGGAAAACTTAGCTTCATGATCTCAGCGTCTCCACAGAAGTGTTCTTTTTCATGAGCGAAGTCACGTTTAACGTGAGAGTTTTACATATTTATCTTAATCTTGTTTTGATATAATTAAGTGTTAAGATAAATAATCTTCTTATTGAAAATAAATGATTGCGTTCTTGTTTTTTGATCTTAACAAAAGAAATTTGATGCTGTAAAATAATTCGTTAGATGCTCTGTGGAAGAAAAAGTATATATAAAGTATATATAAGTTAATCTCACTATTCTAAAGTTGCTACTGACACGATTTGTTAAGAGGAGAAAAAAAAGAGAAATTGTAAAGATAAAAAACTGATGCGATTAGAGTTTGTTTGGAAAAAATTGATGAAGCTATAGAAAAATGGAGCAATGGTCTATAAACAAAACTCTGTGTAGAAGCAGTGTAGAAAACATAATAATTTTAAATATATATTAGTTAGAAAAATATGTTTATACGATGAATATAGCTGTAGGAATTTGCTGATGGTCACAGGAGGATATTTCGGTAGATTTTGGGTCCTTTTGAGTTTCTCCATTTTTCCATAGCTCCATTAGTTTTGCAAAAGAAATTAATACTTTAAAATCATCATAAATTCATTCATCGCTCATTCTTCTATCCATTATTTCTCATTTTCTGCCCAATAGTTCAATTCTGTAGACAACTTTGTATTAAAAAAACTTGTTTATGGATATCACATATGTAATCCCTTAAGTAAATTTTATTATGAAACATTTTTCTTCTATAAAGGTTTTCATCAAGTATCTATATTTAAATTCTATCTGTACACCTGTTTATTTTCACGAGAGGTCACCTGTTAATGTGAACATGCAATCATGCATTACTTACAACTGCGAAACGAATATCAAAAGAACAAAGTGAATATGTCATGCTTCAGTTGAATAGAATAGAGTATCCAAATCAGTGAGGCGTGTTTCATTTTGTTTCAATCGCTAAATCGTTGTAGTAAATGAGCTTTCCGTATGAAGAAACGGATTTTTTTAATCAGAATAATAACCTTTCACATTGCGTGTTTAATGTACGTTTAATTGCTCTAAAAAGAGATTTTCTCTTTAATTCCATCATATCTTTTTTGAGTTCAGCTGCAGCTCATAGATTCAGCGATTGATTTTAAAAGTAATTAATTTAAAATTTGAGAATGGTTTTAATAGTAACTAATTTTGTAATTAAAAAATATTTCTCTATGTAACCGAGAAAATTGTCGTTTCTATAGCGTCATCCCGCAGAATCGGGAAACTTATGTCTTAAAGGGCTATAATGACTTCCAATCATGCTGATTAAAAAAACTTTAATATTTTTTAATAATAGTCTGCGTTTTCAAATCCCAAGGAAAACAAGTTAACTCTATTAAAAGTCCAATCCTCGACTTAAGATGCGGGTATTTTGGTAACAGGGATACTCTTTTTTATTTAATTTTTTGCTTTTTAAAAAAAAAAGATTATCCACAGTGAACTAACTGTGTACAAACCGCTATTTTGAATAATTAACAAATAATGAACTATAAAAAAATTGCATTGTGATGTCATTTCAAACTGATTTATGTAAAAAAGTAAATTTTCGTTTTAAATAAATAAAGCTTTTGATGCAATTGTTGATCAGGCAGCAGTGATTTTGAATTAGCAAAAATTTAATTCTTCAATTCTATTTAAGTGGTTTAAAATTTTTATATATTTAATTAAACTTTAAATATACTTTTTGTCCGAATTTTTGAATAAATTTGGAATGTAAATTAGCCTGTTTTTAGCCATTGGCAGAAATTTTGATTGTAAATAAACAGAAAAAACAAGTAATCAATGATAATCCTGTTTTCCCAAAGACAAATAAAACAATCGTAAAATTTAGGTTCGAATGAAACGTAGTGTAACACAACCTCAACTAAAAGAGATTTTTAAAATGTGAAAAAGCAGAAACTTTCTAATAACAATGCTACATTTTTACTATTGTAAATCTTGCCAACACTAATATCAGCCATTGTTCACTATAATGCCGATTGAATGGGCTATCGAACTGAAAGCAACAACTATTTTGGTCAATTTTCTTTCCTCGTGTGGCATCTATCTCACCAAAAAATCTCTTTGTCTCTCTATTTAAACCAGGTTTTCTAACACACGCGGCTGAAGATATAGGGATGTAGAATTATGCTCTTATTTGGTAGCGGTGGTCATTACAATCGTTTTTTTACGAGGTATATCAACAACATAAGTTCCGTTTGGTTATATATAAAAAAAAAACGTGTACAGATACAGAAACAAATTTATTACAAATATCTACAACTCTTAAACTGCTTTTTTTACATAGCTTCCAACATTTGGAGGCACTTGTCATAGCGTGGCACAAGTTTTTGTATCCCTTCCTCATAAAAGGTTGCCGCCTGTGTTTTCAACCATGAGGTAACATGTTTTTTTTTCATAAAGATTTTAATTGTTCAGTTTTTCAGTAACAATTTCATGAATTAGTGATCGTGAGATTTGCGGAAATTCTATAGCAAAACCACTAATTGTAAACTTACGGTTTTGCTGAAGCTTCTCTTCAATTGCGTGAACCAGTTCATCAGTAACCAAAGACACGCGTCCACTTCATTCTTCATCGTGCACTTGATCATGTCCATTGAACTGTCTGGCCCATCTTCTAACTATTGAAACACTCAGAGCAATTTTTCCATAACCTTTGCAAATTTGCCAATAAATTCCACTTGGTTTACTTTCTTTGAATTTAGAAAATGAA
The DNA here is from genome assembly GCA_019343175.1 of Oedothorax gibbosus. Taxonomy (NCBI): domain Eukaryota; kingdom Metazoa; phylum Arthropoda; class Arachnida; order Araneae; family Linyphiidae; genus Oedothorax; species Oedothorax gibbosus. The sequence continues at coordinate 609,360 of JAFNEN010000176.1, forward strand.
TCACAGATATGATTTCACAAATGGTGGCATTTCCAATTAAGGCTGAGATTTTAAAAAAGCACTACAAAGAACACGTTGGTAGCAGCGATCTGAAATGGCTTACATTTCTTCTCCTTGAGTCACAGTTAGTTACTGCCACGCATAAATTTGTTTCGGTATCTGTGCACGTATTTTTTATATTGCCAAACGGAAACATACTTTGTGGATATACCTCGTATTTACCACGAAACAGCTCTAACCTTTTAAAAAAAAATTGTAAAATAGAATTATAAAATGAATTCTACAATACAAAGGACCCTCTGGAGATGTGGACCTATGTATTACAGACAGGCTGGTATCAGAAAACTAAATGCTTAGTTAATATTTGATCTCACCTCATAGACTACTTTTGAATTTTTTTTACTTCGGTACTATGATTATTCATTTAGGCACCAAAACGATCAATTGAACAGAACACTCATCAATTGAACTGAACACTCATAATTCAATCTCATTTAAATTTTGGTTTATTGGCGACAAAAAAATGAAATGGTTTAACAAATGGTTCGCCTTAAAATCAGATTTTTTTGATAATTCAAGAACAACCTGTATAGTTCGGTATGCGAATATTGTTAAAATCTTTATCATCCCCAGTCAGAGATCAGGAACTTCATAACGGTCCGTTCCAGTCGGAAAGCTTTCCAGTAAGGTCTTTTAAGGGATATTGTGCTAAGTCAAGGGCCAATGATCGTCCTCAATCTCTCTCATATAGATACGTATGTTGTAGTCATGTCACGTCCACAGAACAAAAGCTGCAAAAGCTTTACAAAGCTGCTAATGCTGACTATTCTTTGCTGGTTCTTGCTATCCGCTGGTTTTTAGTACTTGATCATGTGAAACAGAAGGCTTATATTTGTAGAAACACAATTTTAGTTTTGACAATACAGCAATTGTTGAGCTTCGTCTTTACAAAATCGCACGAATTATTGAATATAAAATCTTTTCCTCAATTAATAACTAGATTGTCTCATCATAGTGCATTGTGTGAGTTAGTGCATCGTTTTCTTCTGCTTGTTTTTTGTTCTTGGTCGCATACACTGTAAAAATCACGAAATTCAACAGCACAGGGTGCAAATAATAGGGCTACCATCACCATATGCTGTGAATTTACATATGGTGTAAAATTCCTAGTCCATTAAATTTTTCCAGACACTGACGAAAATTTTCGCTTAGCTAGGCGCAATAATTAAATATATCATATATCTTCTCTGTTCAACCAATGATAACGTTTTATGATGGTTATGTGGCTCTCTACCTCATGAAAACATAATTTTTTTTTGTAAAACTAATAATTCAACGTTGAGATGTAACGATAACCGCAAAATTTTATGTAATTATTTATATAAAAAAATACAGATGTCTTACTGACAGGAAAGTAGGAAAGGCTTCGATGGGCTAATATCAAAATGCCCATGACGAAGAGCCGGTGTTGGCATCCTCTAAATACTTAAAAAGAAAATAGGAAATTATAATTGGAGACAGTGCTAAAAGAATGATTCCATCAAATTCTCTAAAGATAGAATATAACGAAATTAATCACTCAAAAATAATTTTATAGGTATCAAACAAATATTTGTTTTTTAAGAAACTCGAATCCTAATAAAAGGATTATTTCCCAATTAGAGAGAGAAAAAAAAATGTTTTTTTACCAAAGAGTATTCCCAAAACTTAAATCCCAATTTTGAGAAATGTTTGCTTGGATCATTTCCCATTAAAGGGTCTCATAAAACTTGAAAAATATTCCGCGAAATATGGGGGTTATATTTCTAAATTAAGCAAGTTACTAGTAAATAAGCAATATTTGCATAAGAATGAAACACTTTTATAATATGATCATTAATAAAATAATAAAAATCATCCTCTTTATTTTTAGAGAGTTATTGTATTTACAAATAATTCAGTGAAGGTCACCCAATTGTATGCAAACTAGCAATAATAATAAAACAATTGTGAAAAGATTTTAATGGGGATATTATAAATTAGATGTCCATTCTGGCGAACTGAGGGCATTTTCGAAGCGTAATGTAAAAATTTGTATTACATTTGCCTTGGACACCGTTTTCAACAGACAAAGAGTATATCATGTAAATTTTATTTAAAAGTCTTTTTTTTAATTAAAAACTGTTTGTATAATAAATTGAGAGCAGGGGCGTTGAATTTCCTCACATCTAATGGATCGATATCGGGTTTGTAGTAATATCAGTCATCAAATACAGTTTTATATACGTGGAAAACACATGAAATTTGTGCATTATGCGATTAGAGAAAGAGAATGTCCTATAAATTAATTTAAACTAATGATATGGTTTATCTATCAAAGTGCTATTAAAGTAGATTTTTAATGCATGGCCACTTATTAAAACTGCATTAAGTTTAAAACAAGGAAATTGAGTAAAATGAAGTTGACAATTTTTCCTTCTAAAGACTTAATTCAGTAATTAGGAATGTGTGTTATTCTTATATATAAAATTAGGCATGGCGGGAATAAAATCTTGGAACACAAAAAAAATAAGCCTTCCTTGATTAAAGTAATTTAGCGACAAATTGTTATGGCATTACAGAAAGAATTAGAATCTTATATTATCAGGTTAAGACAGTGAAATAGCTTGAAGAATTTATTATTTAAGTAAACCCAAACCCCTTTAATATAACTTTAATTTCAATGTAAAATATTTATTTGTATGAAAATACCATATATATTTACTTCTAATTTATATTTTATTTCGTGCATCGTAATTTAAATATGTTTATATTGTATTTTTATATTGTTTTAAAATATGTTTAATAATAAATGTCAAAATCTTTGGTACGAAATATTTCATGAAATTTGAAAGAGAATAGTTATGCAAATAAGTTTTCAAACTTAATTTTTTTCTCAGAGTATTTTGCAATTTTAAAATAAGTTCGAAAGCTAATTGGTGACAAAATACAAATTATAAATATATACTTTGGTAAAAAAAAATATTGTCGTGTTTTAAGAAGCGTAAACGTTTGATCATTGCTGTAGTAGTTAAAAGCTTGAAGTGTATTTTTGATTATGTTTAAAATTTTAAAACTTTATCTTATGATTTTACTAACTTGTAGAATTTTGTTTGACGTAACAAATAAAAACACGATGGATTCAAACCCTCGAGCTCTCAAATTAATATATTTTTTATTTGGTTAACTATGAGTTGTAAAGTTTTTTTTTTCAATTTTGCCTGAAACAAACACTGACAATTCTGATGATTTTAAGTTATCAAGGGTAACTCAGAAAAAGATTTTAATGTATCGCAATGTACGCGAAAAATTAATTCTTCTGTCATAAACCTTACAGGGTGCAATACAATGGGTTAAATCCTGCAGCCTACATATTTATAAGAATATAAGTTGCGTATAAACGTATAATTTGCGTATTATAATGCACATAACAACAATACAAAAAAAACGTAATATGCCGTTCATAAATATAGTTTTTATCAATACAATATACAATTTGAAGTTGTAATAGGATTGGCTAATATAGTAACATCGGAAATATTTTATTTTTGAAAAAAAAAACCCAAATATCAATACTTTAACTTATCCTACGAAATTAAATATGTTATTACTGAGTTTTTAAAATGAAATACTTTTATTTTTCTTATGTAGAAGGCATTTCTTAATTAACTTAGCTATAAGAAAGTAGATCATTCCTGATCTTTTTTATTTTCAGGTGGAATCTACTTTAATGATAATCTTAGCCATATTTGATATATATTGCCTAGCTGAAGCTCAACCAGGATCTATACATTACAGATATTTCGGAATCAGTTTCCTCTTTGTATACAGTGGAAATCAGCATGGTAATATAATTTTTATATCAGAACCGGAAATCCTAGAGTACACTATGATATACGTGCTCGGTAAATTTATGGAGTAGAAAGTCCCGAAGGCGTCGAAGTTCCGTTGGGTGCCCGCTCAGGGGTCGAATAGGTCATTTTATCAAGGTTTTAAATTACGTGGCCTAATTGGCTATGTTTCAGCTCCTCATGGAAGGCTGAAAATAGACAGTCGAAAACGATTTTACATACCTAACGTATGTTTACACTGAATTTGAAATACGCATAAAATTTGAGTGGGAATATATTTTCTGGTGCATTTTTTTTGGATAAATATTAACATAAAAACGAGGCCTTGTTCTAAGAAAGCTGAAAAACAATAGGCACGTATTTTAAAGGACGTGTCAATACTTTAGAATAGAAATTCAGCATGCTGAAACAAAAACATTGCAAATATTGTGATAGTGGCATTTATTACTATTATATTATGAGAAAAAGGTACTTAGATTTAGTTAATTTAACATTGTCGGTATGAAAGGTACCGACTTCCCTAAATGGATGCATTAAAGAAATTTAAAACTACTGTTTAACGTATTAAAGAAATCACTCCTTTATGTGGTAATTTATTCCTAGTTACATTTTAATAAAACACCAATTAAGTTTTTTAAGTCTAACTTATTAAGTACCTCTAAATTTATAATAGAACTTAGTCAATAACAAACATTTGCATTTTAAAAAAGTCTTATTGCTTCAAATGAATATTATGAAACTTAAAAACGAGTTTCCAATTTTCAAATAAAATTATATACAAAAATTCCTTTTTCAATTCTTATTGTTTAAATTAGTAACATAAAGATTTGTTAAATTTTTGTTTATAAAAATATATTTTTTGTTAACATTTTCTGTATTTGGAAGTGTGTACAGTGCATTGTAGTGTTAGTTTTGTGTTTTTACTAAGTGAATATTTGAAAAAGTCAGTATAGAAATATTTTAATATTAATAATTAAAAATTATAATATATATATTTCTTTGCAGTTCGAAACCTTCTGATATTTTGCTCAGTCATTTCCTTCATCTTTTCCATATGCCTCATACTAGCATCGGCTATTTTAATGAAAGCTCTTAAAAAAGTAAGCATGAATGTTAGAAAAATTATCTCAATTTTATAGCAAATAAATTTTTTATGTTTGAAAAAACACTTCATAGAAAATATAACTTGGAACAATGTATGGAGAATTTCGGAAAATTTATTTTAAAAAAATGCGAGTTTTACTTAGTGATAAAATTGTTTTGATGATATTAAATTGAATCATTGGGAGTGAAAAGGCTAAACTGATTAAGTGATTAATGTATTATTGATATTTTTATTCATTTAGGAATTTGAACAAAAGTTTCGCCCATGGCTCCTGGCAATGTTTTTGTTTACTGTTTGGAGGCTTATTGCAATATTTTACAGATCCATAGTTAATGTAAGTATAAAAGTTCACTGTAGTATATATTATGAATTTACAAATTATAAATTTTCATAAAACTATTGTGGGAATCGCTTGAAAATTAAATTAACAAAAATAGCATTTTTGTCAATTGTCTTGTCAAAACTTCCAATCACTTGTCCAAAAAAAAAAATGTCGTGTCAAAACTTTCAATTACTCTCTATATTTTTTCCATTTAACCCTTAGAGGGATAATCAAATTTGCCTGTAGTGTTGACTTGTTTTCACTGCCTGAGATTGAAAAATAAATCTTTAACTTTTTTAAATTATATTTAATTAGCTGATTATTATAAATGACTTGTACATCCTTGAAATTATAAAATTTCTAGTTTTTTTAAAAAAATATTTGCGTCTTTGGAAAACCAACCTGCTAGTCAGGTATCAGGTTTATACATTTGCATCCCTCAGAGGGTTACGAAACATTAGTTAATAAAAGAAATCCTGAATAATTTTCTGAATAACTAGAAAAGTTATAACATTTGCAAACTTTTTTTTCTAGGACCTATACTTTAGCTACCATCAAGCTATGCTAGTGATATGGATCATGTTGTGTGCAGCCAATGTAAGTTTACTTTTTTCCATGATGTAAAATATAATAATTAAGTTAAAAAAAAATTAAAATTTAAATAGAAATTCTTAAAAGTTATTTAATTCATAACTATAAAAAATTATGTATTCCTAAATATAAACATTTATGTATTCATAAATATAACAGTTTATCTATACAGTCAAACCTGGGCTATCTCAAATTCCATGTGACGTAAAAATATTTCGAGTAACAAGTTTCCGACTTACACAGTTTTTTAAAAATTAAAAAAAAATTAAATCCTAAATATTTTAGAAGGAATTTATAAAGTAAAATGAATGCCACCATTGAGTTATAGAAAGCAAAATTTTTTTTTTTATTTTTTAGAATTTTTTAATCTTCAATCTTTTTAAGTTTTTGTACATGTTAAACCAACATATTTTTCATTATCACGGTATAATAGGATAATATATTAAAAATAGTCTCTTATGTGTGGATTTTTGGCACTTTACTTTTTTTGTTTCTACAGTCCTCTGTTAAGTTTAGAAACTGTTTCGAAACTCTCTGGGCCAATATTTTCATTTGATAGAAAGTTTTTGTTAATTCTAGAGCTTTTTCTGCTTCTTTAGAGCTTACTTTTGATGTTTTGACCTCTTTTTGTGTTTTCATCTTCTGAAATCTTTCGAATGTTATTCTCAAAATCAACTTAGCTATTGTTGAAAATTCTTCTAAAGTAAATTCTAAATTCAGTCCAGCTGTATTTGAAAGAAGGGAGATCATTCTGGGCATACAATTATCAACGAAAAAATAATAAATTTTCTCCTCTGAAGTTGCATAGATTTCTCGTGTCATCTATATGCCTTCTATTTGCTACGTTATTTGCTCTTATTTTACTTTTAAAAAAGCATCTTGATTTAGCAAGGCCCCCAATCATTAAAAATTGAAGTTTTTTTTTGTTTCATCTTCATTTAAAGCCAACTGCAAGGTTAAGCTAATTTTGCTAATTTTGTTTTCTTAACTTTTGAGATCTAAAACAATAAATATAAAGATATAAATAACGAGTTTGAAGAAGATATAGGGCGGAGGGGTGACTGTATTACTTTATATTTCTGTTACTTTTAAATTATCTTAATATTATAATAATATATATAATATATATATATATATATAATACTATATATATAATATATATATTTTCTTCAAAGATGCCGAACATTACCTCTTAAAATGTTAAAATCTAAATGGGTTCTAAAGTTTTAAAATTAACAATGATTTGAAAAATAATATTTAAAGGATGTTTTACTAATTGTAACTAATTTAAAATTGATTTTTTAAATATTTTTTTACATTATGTAGGTCTTCATGTGGCTAATAGTATTGTCAAATTATCAGGAACTTGCCGATATAACAAGATTAGAAGACATGGCAAAATTAAAGGTACTAAAAAACGTTGAAGGTTCTAACTTCTAAGTAACAAACTTTTGTTAATTAAATGTTACAAGATCGCTTAATAATAATTATTAAGTGATGACTGGATTCTATCATACTAGTCTAAAATATTATGTGCCGTAAATATTATAACCTGCAGGGAAAATCAGGGAATTTTAAATGCGTATTCTCTGCGGACACCCTGCTTAACTTTTAAAAGAAATAAACTTAACTTAAACTTGTTTAATTGTACCCGTTACAGAATTAAGTAGAGTTTATCATGCTACCAGCCTTTATCTAAGAGATAATCAAATGTGCAAAAGTCAGCAACTTTTTTTCCCTTAATATTTTTTATCAAATAATTTTTACTTATAATTTTTCACTAAACATATATTTTTTATTTAGATGGGAACAATGAGCAGCTTAAACCAATCTCATTCGATATCTCATCATTCTGTGGAGTCGATGAAGCAGCTGCCCTCATCTCGACAGTCTGACGAGTCAACGAAACAGATGACAAGGTCGGCAACACCTAAGAGCTCAGCATCTACAAATTCGGTATAAGTTTCTAGACTTAAATTTTTTTTGACAATATTTAAGGATAGCCCATACATTCATATCATACACACAGATTGCTACTTTTCTTTTTACCATGAAACACGAGGCCGAAAAGGCAATGCTCTATACCTTATATTCTGGAAAAACAATGTTTCAGGGTCACTGTAGAGGTAACAGACAATACAGATCATTAACTAATTCAAACCTCACACAATGGAGTCACAGCACAAAACTAATTTTTATTAAACATAAATCATATATATTTACAATGACACCACATCTCCCAACTGTGATTGGCTGACACAGGCCCATAAGTACAACATCAATACATTTCTATTGGTTAGCCAAGAGTGATGCAATAACTGTGTAGATGTAGATAAGTTATTGCAATATCTGTCAGGAGAAAAAAAAATTGGTCGGATACTTCTATTTTCAACTGAATCAGAAGTCAAAACGGCTACAGTCACTGCTAACCGCTAGTTACTATGGAAATCATAACTTACACTGCGTAGCTCGAAATGCGTTTTCCACAGTTACAAGTGGAAAACAGTAATTTCGGAGTGCTTTTAAACTCAGAGCGTACAAAGTGCAAGACCACGGATTGTGGAAATTATGATTATTAGTACTGTTTAGCAATAACAAAATGGAACGATCTATCCTTAATTTTTGTCAAAGAAATTTTTAGTCTTTTGTTTTGGTGCAGGTGTTTTGCGAAATTTTATATTGTTTGTATTGTTTATGCACATAAAAGGGTATTAAATCATACTATGCAATTTTTGTTGGTGAATGAAAAAAAGTCAAATTTCAATGTGCTTGTTAAATGTTTGTAGAGTATAGATCTCATTGATTGTTTAAATATTACATTATTGCTGTTGTGTGTTTTTAGAGTTTAGATTATCCATTAAGGTTGCCATTGTATTCGTTGAATTTTAAACAAAAATAATACAAGAAATATTCATCAAATTTACTTTTTATGTTTCTAGCCTAATTTATATTTGCTCTCAGATCATGATAGTTTTACCTGATGTTACTGAAAAAAACCCAGCTATTTTGGATCATGATAATTTTTTTAGTCTCATAAATTTACAATTTACATATAGACTAAATATTTTAAAAGCATATTAAACCTTTTTGCAAATGCACTATTTTTAAAACTGTTTACAATTTATACTATAAAAGTTTTTATAAATCTCTTTTCTTATGCAGTGCCTTATATTTAAATTCATTTTCATTGCTATGCTTCTTATTCAAATATTTTAACTTGTTTTTTTAAATTTCATGGCTTCGTATTGTATTGCAACACACCATCAAAATCAAATTCAAGTTTTATTGTGATATCATAATCGAGAAAATGGTATTTTTGTCGATCATTTGTTAAACTAAATACGTTAAACAAATAAGCTGTTTATCCGTCCATTTTTAGCATCATATTTCTATATTTTAAATGATATAAATTTTTATTTTATTTTTTATTTCATTTTCAGTTTCATGTACATATTTAGGGCTTGTAACATATATTTAACAAATTTTAGATTTCCTACGTTCCTAATAAATATAAAGATTGAAACATTTAAATAAAAAAATCATTTTTATTTTAAATTCTAGTATCGGAAAAAATATACATTGAAATTTTCAGTGTTTTTCTTGTTCATACTGTTAGAAGTAATATAATGAAACAGGATTTACATATATTATGGGTATATTTTTATTATATATATGTTTCTTATATTAGTACTGCAAATATTTTTGATAAGAGTATTGTTATTCTTAGTTTTTTCATTATTGTTTTTTAACACTGGTTTAAAATTCTTGAGAGTTGAGAAACAAAAAGTTTAACAAAAAATGTATAATATTTGATATTAAATTATATATTTACGAAATATATATTGATACATTTTAACAAAGAAAACTTTTTAATAATAATTTTATGCGAAATCATCACAGATTAATTTATAATTGAAACAATTAAATTAATTTAGAATAATATAGTATTATAACGAATAGTATACATACAATGCATTTTTTTAAAAATGAATTAGCAATCCAATTAAAACTTTAATTCAAAATTGCTTATTTTGTTTCAGTGGTGCTTCAAAAGTGCTTATTTTGTATTAGTACTTATATTGAATTTTAGAAGGCATGATTTTCGAATCTTACCTTTTTATATGAAAGTTACTGCTTGCTTGTTAAAATATACTACATTCTCAGAAATAAATCTCATTTTTGAGGGTTCTTCAATCATCAAGGCAAATTTCATTAGTCCTTTCCTCGCGAGGTCACATGACTCCTCAGATTTTCAAATAAATTATTTCCTCATTTTTTTTGCTCACCAAGTCGTACACTTGAGATCAGTAAGTAAATAACAAATAACCTAATTTTAATTAAAGAATTAATTTTTTTTAATAAATTTTAAAAACTTCAAAAAATTTCTAAAATGCCTGAATTTCACTGTAAAAAATACATTTAAACGTAATGAAGGTAAGTATCAATAGCCCAGTCATCAGAACGTCAAAAATCATTGAAATTTTTGCTAATTTTGATAAACCATTTCTGAGAGTGTAGTTGTTACTTTTAAATTTTATGTTTCGTGCAATATAGCTAAAAAAATCATAATATTTTACTGATTTATATTATGCATACACAAATTTGTTAAATATTTTGGTATATTTCAAATTACCACTTTTGTTATTGGATATCTGTATCCACCTTGTTGTTCAATTATGTTTGCATTTTTATGTGATTTGTGGATAAATAAATTTCCATTCTCATCAATTATTCTTAAGTTGTTATTTCACCATATTGGAAAATAATAATGGGAATATACGAAGATATATATATATATATATATATATATATATATATATATATATAATATATATATATAATATATATATTATATATATATATATTATATAAAATAGTACACATAAAGCAATTGAAAAAATATATAACATACCAAACACATAATACAAAAAGAGAGAATCTTACCAACTGGCGCTAAAGCTGCCATAATCAGTAAAAAACAAAATAACGAATACAAAAACAAAAAAAGTAAAACAAAAAAATGAAAAAGGATATGGAAAGAAACCAAAAATAGTGGGAAAGGCCATTTCATCAGGAGGTAAACACCTTACGACACTATTAAAATACAATACACTTTTCTGTATTGGGATGGACAAGAGTCAAATAAAAAAATCCCAATTTTACCCCGAAGTGTACTGTGGAATTTCCAGAAGAGAATTAAAAACAAAATCAAAATTAAAAAACAAAATCAAAAACATAAAGACAAACTTACATAAAGCAGATGAAGCGAATAGAAAACAACACGAAACTTTGAAGCCAACCGCTTCTCACAAAATCCGAACTAAAAACTTAGGTGAAACAATAGACAGTTACAGTGTGGAAAATAAGTGCGGTGAAGGAAAAAAATTAGACTATGAGTAAAAATTTAGTGACGTCACAAAGAAAATTATTGCAGATACTTCTTTATAAATTTTGGAGGGAAATTGTTGTTGATAAGTGCACGATGGAGGTCAAGTTTTTGGGAATTTTTAAAGATATTGACGTTGCAGATGATATTAATGCGATGTAGGTGATTTATAATGCAATTTCTATAGACTTTAACAGAAAGATTAGAATTCCATGGAATAAGTCGAATAACATCAAAATGAAAGTCATTACGTTTATCATAAATGTTGGTATTGGCAGAGTTATCTGAGATCTGAATTTGTATGTCTAAGAATTGTAATGAAGAAGTGGAGCTATTGGTTTTCTTAAGAAGAAGTTTGATGGGTAAATTTTGTGCCAAAGGTGTGTAAAATCAGGATAATCAAAAACAATTAGGTCATCAACAAATCGGAAGGCAGTGAAGTTTAAAAGAGTGTAGTTTTTCTCAAACCAGTGTAAAAATAAATTTGCAAGGAAGTTGAAAAGGAACTACCTTGTGGTATTCCATTAACTTGTTGGTAGATTTGTCACTATTGTAAATAAAATTATTAAAAATGCAAAAATTAATTAGTTTATTCCAATATTCCTGACTAATATTTAATATACTATTGTAATCATTATAATAAGCAGTGAGGACGTCTTTTAGGTGAAATAAAGGTAGGCTAGAAAATAAATCTTTAAAGTCAAAAGTGTCAACTGAATGAATATTCTTGTTATGCAAGTGTTCTAAAACAGGTTTATTGTTGTTAATAATCCAAGTAAAGCCTTCACCGATAATAAAATTGTAAAGTTTGTTCAGCAAATTAAAAAAGATATCACCAGGTTTATTTATGTAAGTGTTGGAACCACAGGTTATAAAGCGAAAAGCTAAAGGGGTTTGTGGAATTTTGGGAGTGATGGTAATATAGGGAAATTTAATGGAGGAGTTATTAATTTTAAAATATTTATTGAAGGCAATAATCTTTTTACATACACTTTTGTAGTCCAAATTGGAAAGTTGTATGTGTCGGATGATTTTAGTTCATTGTCAAGAAGAGACAAGTAGAAGTTTTACAAATGAAAGCATAATTATTGGAGGCTTTGTCTACTGGAGTTATAATAAAATTATTTGGATGTGTTTGACAGAAGCTTTTAAGTGTTTTGGTTGTAGTGGGAGAAATTAAAATTATAAAAGTGTTATCTATGAAGGTTTGAAAATGTTTAAAAAGTGTCCACTTCACATAGTGAACTGTTCCAAAGGTGTGTTATACTGGTAAGAAATTTTAAGGATGAAATTGTCAATATATTAAGAAAAGAAAGCTTATATTTATCAATATTTTTATGGAAGATTGGTCTGAATTTAGTGCCTTTGAAAGGACATCCTTAATTGTGGATCTTCAATTAAATTTAGGTCACCAGTGATGATGTGACTGTGATGATGATCAATGAAATCTTATAATGGGGGTCTGTGCAGCAGCAGTTAATGATATCCACGGTGAGAGACAGTATTAGAACAAAAATCATTATAGTTGAAAATGGATCTGCCAAATGGAGTGGTGTATTTAAAGGCTTTGGAAATGTTTAGGTTCTTAATAGGGAAAAGGTTAGAAAAATTATTGATAGTATTGTGAAAATTGAAATGATCAAACTTGGATGTAAAAAATCGAATGTAAAGAACTCTTATCCTTCTTATTAGGAGCAGTCATTTTCGAGGTTTTAAGCTTTAATAGGTCAAAGACCAAAATTTTAAAGTGTGTGTTTTTGAAAGGAGATTGTTGAGAGAATCGAAAAAAGTGAAGCTATTTCTTTTATTGAGGGAAAAAATGAAAATTTTGATGGCCTTCCAATCAAAGTCCAAAAGAAAATTTAGATTCTAGATTAAAGATAACATCTTGAAAATTAAGGAATATCCGGTGATCTTTTTTTCCTTCCACCTCTCTTCCACGAGTGGTTTTAAAATTAGGAGTGTGAAATAATTTAGAAGTATTGCAATTGGTGTGGTTGATTTGCGTGTGGTTGAATGTATCATTAAGACCATATGGAATGATAGTTTTGTACATCAGCATAAATGGTTTTCTTTTATAAGCCTTTCTTCTTTAGGGACAACTATGTCTAAAATGCTAATAATAGCTTAGAGAAAGGATGGATATTGAAGTGGTCAAATTCTGCATTAAAGGAGGATGGATTTAAAGCATATTTTTTTATGTCGTTCCTGGGGATTATTTATTCGGAGATTTAAGGGGGCCACTTGTTTGACCGATATAAGAAATATTACATATTGAACATTGTAGACGGTAGATACAGTTATGGACTTTACATGCAAGAGAAGATTGTGATTATTAGAAAGATTTGAGGGAGAAATGCATGGGCAGGTGAGGCATCTGGAGTCCTTACATGTGCGGAAAGTGGGATGCTTTTTGTTGTTTAAGTTTGAGAGCCTGAGAATGTGGTTGAAAGCAAAGGTTGTTTAGAATCTGCTTTGTTAAAATGATCAAAATGAATATATATATATATATATATATATTATATATATATATATATATATATATATATATATATATATATATATAATATATATATATATATATATATATATATATATATATATATATATATATAATATATTATATATATATATATATATATATATATATATATATATATATATATATAATATATATATATATATATATATATATATATATATATATATATATATATATATAATTATATATATATATATATATATATATATATATATATATAATATATATATAGAATTCTAAATACATTTGTAACTGAAAAAATATTTTTCCATAAGGGCCATCCATAAATCACGTGATGTGGTTTTGTCGATTTTTTAACCTAACTTATGGTGATATTTAGTGATATTTGGCTGGATCCCACCCCCTCCCCCGTAATCTCACGTGGCAGTTTTCAAATTCGTATTTTTATTCGAGAGTTTTGATTCGGACGCTTGATACCCGGAAAACTTCAAAACACATACTAATCGACGTCCAACCACTAATTTGGATAGTCAAAACAGTAGCTGCATCATCTGATGACGGAGGGAAAGAACATAAAAATCACACACAATGCATATTTTGTCGATTTTTTCTTGGTGAAATGTGAAAAATCTTTGAACACATTTCCTTTTGGTCTGAGTTGAAACTAATAAAGAAAATAGAAAGTAGCTAATGCCTATGTGATGTTTTTTTAACACTCTTTAATACGGCGTTTTCGGGAATCTAACAAGCTTATGGCACCGAATGGCTGGAGGGGCCCGGGTGGCCTAGTGGGTTTGATCGCAGCCCATTACGTTACAAGTCTGCGAACTGTTCCGGGTGTGGGTTCGATCCCTGCCTTTGCCCTGGGTGTACTTTTTCTCTGTGTCAGTAAAAACTCTGTGTCTGTCTTACGTGACGAAGGTTTATAAGCGGGTCCCCGATTAAGAAAACAAACCGGAAAATAAATGTACCAAACTACGTACCTACCTACCGAATAGCTGGATAGCCGTAAGTGGATTGGTTAGTTGGGTTTGTATAGCTGGTTTATATTGCTTCGCTCGCTTACTTATACCAGACACTATCCGTAGTATTTTTGAGTATGCATCTTACTTATCACGCTTCGTAAATTAGAACCCTGGTCAAGTGTCGAGGTCGACACCTGAGTGGGCACCCAACGGAACTTGGAGCGACATCGTACGCTAACGCCGTCTTGACTTCACATATTTAACGAGCACGTCTATCCCAGTATACTCGGGTATTTTAGTCGGATTTTGGCTGCATATTTCCGTCTATAGGAAAGCAGTGATTGCAATGTACATCGAATCTCAAAACCATGAATTAAGGATTCAGAGGAGAAATCCCGATCACTGCTTAGTTTTTCGCAGTGAACTGATAGCCATTGATGAAGCAATTGGTAATCTTGCATCTCCTCTCAATGGAAATGAGATTCTGTTTGATAGCAGAAGTGGGATACAGCATCTGTGAGATTGGCAAAATAGGAGAGACAATGTCGGAGTGTCCATACTTAACTAGTTTACACGGCTGTCCATATCGCATCAGATTTATATGCAGTGAATCCCTTCTCACGTAGATCTTGAGGGAAATGAGACGACGGAGACTTTTGGCAAAGGCTATTGCGGCCTCTGTTCCGTCAAGGCCTCTCACCTTTTCGGAGATTCACTCTATGATTAAACATTTGAATAGGACCTTTTTTGGATTGTTCCACGGCCAACTTCAATAACAAGGCCAGAGAAGATCTCCCAAACATGAGCGTAGACGGAAATTTTGACGTCAGTGTTCCCAGTGCCGAAGATCGAGAAACCAGTTCGGACGCATTCGGAACCCTAAAATTGTGGTCAGCCGTGAACGAGTGGTTCCGAACAGGTTTCGAGACAGGTTGTCTTCATCTTCGGAACAATGTCACTCGGAACTATGACGTCAAAATTTCCGTCCCGAGCTTGTTTGGGAAAGCTTCTTCGGCCTTAGTAGTTAGTTAAGTCGTGATTGTTCCCCCCAGTGCACCATTGGTATCAATGTTCCCGTCCTGGAGGCTCCCTGGCTCAAGGTTTTAACAGACAGGAACAAACTATTGTTGCCCGCTTTCGAAGTGGCCACCTTAAGACATTGACATTTTCTGAGGGCTTCAGAATCTTCGAGACTTGTACCAACTATTCTTCAAAGCAGGCTACGTCTGATCACATCCTCGCGTGGGACTCTCCAAGCAGGATCTGGCCGAAGACCCTTTTTTGGTTTTGGGACTTTTTGAGGGTGTATGACATCATGGACCTGGTCTAGCACTGCTGACCTATGGGGGCATGCAACAACAGTGACTGCACCGGGTTCGAACCGGGGCCAAACGCTTGCGATCCGATGTGGGCTGACATCGTGTCCAACGCTATACCGACTGAGCTATCACGCTCCCAGCAGAAAGTGGAGTGGACTATAGTAATTTGGTAATTTAATCGTTTCCGGCTGTCTATTTCTAGCCTCCTTTAGGAGCTTTAATACAGACAATTTCGCCTCGTAATTTAGAACCCTGGTCAAGTGACGAAGTCGACAACTGAGCGGGCATCCAATGGAACCGGACTGTAGCGTTTTAAGGTAAGTAAAATTACGCTCCAGACGAACTAATCTTATAAGTCTTGTGGGTTTCGAATTAACGAGGTTGAACTTTGGTATAGAGCGAATGTAAGGCTTCTTTTATTTGTATAAATCACCGTAAGATGGCAGCACAATTATTTTAAATTCAACTCTATATTCATTTCGTGAGTATCGAGAAAGAATTATAACATAATGATAAAGTAACAATAAATTTAGGAATTTAAAAAAAAATTAAATTCAATGATGTGGTAAGAATGGTACCTAATTACTCATTGTTTGTTATAACAAATTTTATATAAGTTAATAAATGCCAATTATTCAGCTTACTAATAATATGCCCACAGAAATTCCGAAATACTAAAAATCAAAAACTGCTAATTTAATTGATCTCTACTTCATAATACATATTCGCTTATTCAATTTTTTTTTCAATTTTACAATTCATACTATATTTATTTATAAAGAAAAATAGTTATGGATAAAACTGGAAAATAGTTAACAGAGAAAAATATTTTGATTCCTATAAAAAGTATATACTAATGATTAATAACTCTAAGTTTAAGAAAATAGCTTTCATTCACTATTCCCATGTATAGCAATATTTTTCGACGATGTAATGAAGATGACTTTTTATGTAACGCAACACGTATAGTTTTAAAATTTTCACCACTCCAAAATTGTGTTTATAGTACTGTCAGTTGATTGGGCTGGCTGTAGTATTTCGTATAATAATTAACTTTAACTAAAGTTTAAATGATTGTTGTAAAAATGTTCCATTTGAAAGGGGAATTATGAAATAGGGGTTTTTATTTTACAATTCATACTTTATTTATTTATAATAATTGAAAGTAACACAAGTAAAATCCTGCACCATTGAGGTTTTCTGTAAACTGTCAACATAATAGTAATTGGTTAAATATGGGGAACAATGTTTTCCCAAACCCCTATGGCCCTATTGTCCTGCCAACACTGCCACTAAAGCATTAACACACACATAACGTGTATAAAAACTTATATGAGGTTATTTAATGTTAATGTAAAGTTTATTTTTTTCATAGCTTTATACAGAAGTAGAAGTCGTTGAAACTATACAAAACACTTTTTTAGAAATTCTATCGTTTAATTTATTAACGACGACTTTGTGAATACCATTAACACCTTCTTTCCGAATAATAGCGTCCACTTTAAGTTTTTTAAATTGGTTTTTCGTGTAACTTAATTTATTCTACATAAATGGTTCACTACTATGTCCTTCATTTGCCTTAATTTTATTTATTCAGATAAACTAAAGTAGAAAACTCGTTTTCAAGTGTCAACTTTTCTAGGGGTTAATTAGAGGAAAATCATTTTCTAAGTATTCCTAAACCAATCAATTATATTTTGATGGAATTCAAAGTGATTGATTATACTAATTATCAAGTAGCTCAAGTTTTCTGATAGTAATGAGAAATTAATGCAATCATTTAAATGTTGTTTATATATTGCATCTGATTTTATGGGATACAGATGTTTAAACTTTTTATGAGATTTCCAACTGTTAAAAAATTTAGCTTGAATAAATAGTATTGGCCTCAACTGGCTTTCCTCAATTCTTGGAAGAAGAGAAGCAGAACAAATAGATTCTTCGTAAATTGAACATCCAATACTTTAAAAAATTTATAACTTTAGAACGAAATATTTTAATAATTTTTTCCCATCACTACTTAATTTTTAACTTGCATATCATTGTTTTTTAATAAACTTTAAACGTTAACATTAATATAAGAAGTTAAAGAATACCCAATCCAATTAAGTTAAAAACTAGGTGAAGCCTTTGTGAAGGTTGTATACGAATTCTAAGAGAAAAGAAATTTAACCTTCTGAAGGATTTCCCAGTAATTTATACACCCGTTTTTCTGGCTTTAAGGGCGAATGAGACCCAAGTGAACGCATGTATTGGAGACTGGGGAGCATTGGCCATATTTTCAGAATTTTATTTTTATAAATTTTTTTTTTACACTAAAAATTTCATATGATAGCACATATTAAAGGAAATTTTATTGGCAACAACTATATAATAGTGATAATATAAATAATGCATTTTTCTTTTTTAAATATATTGTTTTATAAAACTTAGAAACTTGGCCAAGTCTCCCTTATTAAGGGAGACTTGGCCCATAGTAAGGGAGACTTGGCCCATGTAAAAATGCCTAATTTTAAAGTTCAAAATAATAAATATTTCAAATTAATTTTGTAAGCATTAAATGTAAAAAAAAATTATATTGTAATTCAACACTCTGGAACTCATTTAAAAATCATGTTTACCGTAATATTTAGAGTACCTAATATATTTTTCTAGTATTGTATGAATTAAAAATTCTAATATTTGTCCATAACAAATAATTTTTTATATTTATGTTAAATATATTTTATTCAGTTTGTACACACATTAAAATGCACAAGATATAAGCCTCAGTTTGAATTTTTTTTTATTTTAACGGCACAAACTGTAAAAGTAAAAATCAAAGCGCACTTTCAAAGCTACTCGTTCGTCCCCCTTCCCCTATAAAGAAAAATCTGATAATATCTTAATATTAATCTGGAGTATTATTATACTTGAATTAATAACTTATATAGTTTTTGCAGAAAAAGTTTGATATTTGGTCATAAATGATAAGTTTGATTTAGTTGAGGTTTTCGTTTTATTCTAAACAAGTACAAATACTAATAATCAATCTATTACCTTCATAAAGTTATAATCACACGTTATTATTAACCGTGTATTTGATAAACATTATGTATAGATTTTCATAACTAGTTCACTTAGGGAGCCTTGGTCCAGTGGCCAACCCTCCCTTACATAGAGTGGCCAACCCTCACCACCTATAGACATTTCGTAAAGAATGGCACATGGTGCTTTGAAGCCTACTTCATTGAACAAACTTTATAGCTGAAATAAAACCTTAACATAACAGTATTTTAAAAATACCATATACTTAAACTTAATTGAATTGGTTATTCTGAAAAAATCTTACAAATTATGTCTAAAATGTTTACTTTTTGGGGTGAGAAACCTTCTCTTTTTATTTTCACCTCAATGCAAAAAAGTAGCTCAATAAAATTAAGGTGGCTATCTGCTGACAACAGTAGCTTTGAGTACCATCTATTGAGAAAATGCTAAAATATTTTTAAATACTAAAATTTAAAGGTGGGCCAAGTCTCCCTTATGGCCAAGGCTCCCTAGTCTCCAATATATCCAAACCAACGTGCCTCTGTGGTAATCCAATGGAAAAAATTAATTTTTAAGGCTGTATTGATTGATTAAAAATAATATTTTGTTGAAAAATTATTTATTGAAAATTAAAACAACATTCAAACCAATTTTAAAAAGTGGGTTTATAAAGACCTGTAAGTCAGCTACATTTATCATATAAAAAACTGTTTGTAAAAATATTCAATACAGCCGGAGAAATGAAGCTTAGAAAATTATTTTTTCCATTGGATTAACACAGAGGCACTTTGGTTTGGAGACCCCTTTTTGTCTTATTCTCCGTTAACAACAAATTTCAAAAGTTTATAAGTAGTAAATTTTTATTAATATTCTGCTTTTGTCATATTAAAAAGGTTTTAAGATTTCTTCAAATATAAACCAACCTTTTATTTTCTAAACAAATAAGTAATTTTTAAAAAGTTATGCAGAGGAAATAACTACCCATTTTTGCCCATTTTCTGGTTGGTAGGAAGTTTAAATTGGGTCAATTCACTTGCATTTTAGAAAATGCAATAAACATTTTCTGAATACATTTTCCAGCCACCAAACATCGATTTAGCTTCGAATATTCGAGAAATTCTCTGCTTAGGAAAATAAATAGCAAACATACAACTCCAATTCCGAACTAATTATGAGTTCGATGTGAGTAAATTGTATGGTTTGAAAGATAACGCACGTTGTTTCGTCTGGATAGAATCGATATTGACACTAACATTTACAAAGTATAACTAAGATATTGGGGCCGGCCCCTTGCTTGGCGATTTTGCCCATTTGAATTTACCCTTATCAAAAGTTGTCAATGAAGAGGACAGCCTCTATGTCTTAATTATACTTAGAAAAATGTTAGTTTTGCAACTAGACTCTCCATATTATTTAGACAGCTAGGGTACAACTACTTTATGTAAAATAGACGTTAATGATATTATCGTTTTGATATTAAAACTAATATTTTAATAACTTTTAACTACTTTAATGGTATAAAAACATGTTACATTTTCTACATTCAAAACTTAAAATGTAAAGGAAGTCAAAATACAGACTAATATGATATTTTGTAAATACAAAAATTAAAAATTTAATGAAATAAGCCGAATTGATCTACTTATACATTATTATTAATTTTCAGTTTTCTTACTTTTTCACACTATAAAATCTATATGAAAAGTATTTTTTGTGATTGTTCAGTAGAAATATATTTCAAAGTAAAAAAAGCTTAAAGAATTAATGTAAACAATTATATTGGAAAATAACTAAAAATCAAAAAAAAATAAAATTTAAATAAATAATGCATTCTTTATATACACGAATTTTGAACAATTTTCATACTATACCCACAAATAAACTTCTTAACCCTCAATTCATCCCTTTTAACAGATGAGATATTTGTTAGAATATTGGGTGATTTTTAAAGTTTCCGTCTAAAATACTTTGAATTATGTACCGGAAAAGATAAATAATCTCTCTAATGGAAAGCGAATCCAGCCCTACATTGCTCAATTATTATAAGCGGTATATCCTCAGTTTTAAAATTTGAAGTTTCATACCTAACGTGGTTGTTATATGAAAAATATCATATTCTTAGAGCTTATAAATTTTGAAACCTATGCTTATCGAGTATGTTGGCTGTTATAGAAAACAGGGATATTTGATCGATATAGATACTTGACCCAAAGCCTTTTTCTCCTAATTAGAATAAGTTTTGCGAGTCGGAAGTGGCATCATTTCTTTCCTTCAAGTTAGCTAATTACATGGATATATGGTGAATATATAACAATAAAAGCATTATTTATGTTTTTAAAATATTTAAAAAAATGCATTTTTGTGCTCCAAAAACGTTTTTGTGCTGTAAACATTGATATTATACTTTTTTGTTGTGGTTAAAGTTGATACTTTCTTAATATTCATTTTATTTGTTCATATTTTTAGCTACAAGATCACACATAATCGGGCCAATATACATTATTTTAAGTGGCTATATTTTAGGGTTATGAAATAAAATGCAACTACGAATAACTTGACCCAAATCACCTAAGAATACTTGACCCAAGCTTATGATTACGATTCAAAAGCATTTAGCAGTCATTGCATTTTTTTGTGTTGTTATAGATGCCTTAAAAATAAAGAATGAGAGTGCTAAACCCAGAGTGGCTCTTCGAAACGATTTTTTAAAATGGTTAATGGATTGGGGCCCATGTCATACAGTAGCCAAAAAGTTTTGTCCAGCTAGAAACCCCTTAAGAAATTTATGTCAGAAAGATCCAGATTGGCCACCAACAAAATATTTTGTTCCATCAGGTAAAGCAAAGCAAGTTTTTAATGAAAAAGAAGATCCACTGCCCGTCTATTAAGATGTCATGGCTATCTTGAATCATCGTTTGACCATTAAGTTAATTTAGGGATGGACAAGGAGGTGGTGACTGATAATGATTAACAACTGGTGAATTAGAAATAAAAATATATGTCAGTTCGTATATAGGTCAGTTAGATATATGAGAGTGTATGCCAGTTCGAGCAAACTTAACAAGAACATGTTTTTTTCTGTAAAGAAGTTAAGATTTACTATGTAAAGAGAAAGTAAAATAGGTTTAAAACTAAAACAAAAATATATATAAGGGAAATAACCAAAAAGTATGAGCATTAAAGTTTCGGAACGCTGTTCCGTATATTCAAGTAAAAAGTATATATAGAAGTAGTGAGTAATATTTTTAAATATATTATTTAAAAAAATATTTATTGTTCATTTAAATTTTAAAATTTGTTAATTTCTTCAAAAAACTATTTTAATTATAAACCAATTGTTTCAATTTATTCAGCAATAGTTGGCTATGTTGACACCTCTCTCCCAATAGTCCATAACCTCACTTTTGTATTTTTTAATATTTTAATGAAGTATTATTAAATATGAATAAAGTATTCTTAAGTTAATTCTTTTGTCTGAAACTATTCCGAAAAACTATTGGTGCATGAACTGAATTATGATAGCGAGTTAAGTCAGTTGAAATTAAATTAAAAGTCAGTTGAAAATTAGAAAAGCCTAACTTGGCCTTTCTAATCTTTATAGACTATATCTTTTGCTAACTGCAAAATGAATAAACAAAAGCAGGCATAAACTAAACCTATTTGTATTCTATAACTTAATACATTTTGAATTTATTTAGAACATTTCCAGAATAATTTGACAGCATATATTTTGTAGCTGACATAATAAAAACACAAAAAAGGCTTCCTTTCGAAAATCGCATTCGACATCACAATTTTTCCCCAAATGCGTTGTTCCCCAAGCGATAAACAAATTTATTACACCTCTGTTTCTCTCGTAGGTCGCATTTCTATTAAAAAGAAACGCCAAGTTTTTCCCAAAGTACTTTATCTTTTGCACTCCCAATCTGAAGCTTGTCATTCTAAGCCCATACCAATCCCAAAATGCGGCATTTTACTCGTCAGAGATTAGGTTTGAGGAAACTGTAACTACAGGGTGTCATGGAAGAGATTTTCGCATTTGAAAATTGAATAATAAAAGGCCTCAGTAGTCCTGTAAAAAATATGTTGTATTTACTGGGAAAAAACTTTCTGCTAGAGTGCCAGAAAATTCCGTATAATTTACAAGAGAAAATCTGTTTCATTTAATTAACTACTGTAAAAAATCTGTTAAATTAAAAAAATAAACACATTTGATTTTAAAACGGGGTAGCAAATTTTGTAACACAGTGACATTCAGAAAATTTTAAGAAAAATAGTGTCCTATGTGTAAATTACAATAAAATCCTATTAAAGGCAGAAAAAGATTAAGAGTTCGACAATTTTCCTACTAATAACTTCTGTATGTGTGTATTGTACATAAAACAAATAACTTTAGTAGCAAGAAGTTAAATTTAATTCAACTTTAAAAGGTGATTCTAGACATGAACTATCCATTTTATTAAGCTATTGAAATATCTCGGCATGTAGAGATTTTTTTTTTGAGTATAAATTTTGTGTTGTCTGTATTCGACTCACGTACTTTCAAAGTGCTGACTACCAGAACTAAAGTTTTAAATATAAGACTGTACATAAAAAAAATTCAGTTTAGTTTATTATAAAATAAGTTTATTTTAAAGGAGTGTTGTACTTGAATAAATGTGAGCATATTTAAATAAATCTAATTTGTTAGTAATAGTTAGTTGCCTTTTTTCCTAACCACTGAAGGTTGGTGTATAGGGACGGCATCAAGTCTGCTTAGAAGGTAGAACTGTTTTATATGCTAATTTTTCTCGTACCATCCGAAGAAGCTTTCGCGAACAGAAAGCTGATAAAGATCAAGTATTTGTTATATAATTTGCATATTTTTCCGAATCTATGAACTTTATTTTAAATATTAGAATATGATATAGATTGTAAAGTAGTTTGGGAGCTTGAGCATATATCATAGATACACATGTGTTTATTATATATTTGTAAATTTGTTTTGTAAATGAAATCCAGTTAAATACGAATATGTACTTTAATCAGCAACGTTTAAAATAGCTTTGTATTTATTAAAATAAAAAAAAACAGTTTGTCCGTTTTATATAGGTTTAACATGAACTAATTAAGAAATAACAACATAGTTGCATAAAATTAACAATAAAATTATTATTTAATTAAAAAGTATCTTGAAATATGATCAGTATGGAATGGAAAGCAACCAAATTAAGGATTCGATACCATAGCCTTGTGATGTTAGAAACACTCGCCTTTAGAGTGCGAAGTTGTACATAAATATCGAAGAAAAAGTTTTCAGTTTTCTTTTGGTTGGTTCAAAAGATCGGAATATATGCATTCAGAATTTTCCCCGAATGAACAAAATGAGAATTTTAAAGTTATCTTCCACATCCATCCACCTCGTTCTTAAGCAGCTGTGGATAAATTTTGGTTCGTAAAAGGGCAAAAATGGGGATTATATAGAGAATAAACTGTTTTGTATTATATTTTTAATTTTTAATTTCAAGTGTATTTATAAGGAAATAATGTTTCTCATTTTACATTATTGATGTGAAGAAATAACAACAAAATGTTTTGGAAATTTTAAGTTTTTATAGTTAGTTTTGCATTTAATACTACAAATTACATTTGATTTTTTTTTACCTCGATGTTCATTTAAAATAGTAACAAGTAAAATTTATTCTTTTATCTTTAATTTTTTTAAGTTTTTACTTTCAATTCCGAAACCATCCGAAATGGAGTTTCAATCCGAAATTAAGAGTTTGTGTTTTCTACACATTTTGGAGGGTGCTGATTCTAAAAAAGTGGATTTTAAAAATTGGTCCGTCTGTGTCAAATTGTCTTTCTGCAAGACCTCTACATCTCGAACTAAAAAAACTACAGACTTCAAATTTGGTACACGAGTTCCAAATACCTATCGGTAGCCATAAAAATGTTTTGCGAAAATCGCTCATGCGCGAACGATAACTGCAATAGAACTGTTTTGGTTTTAATGTTAATAAAAATTACCTAGTCCTTACAGCCTGCTACGTACTGTCACGCACCCTTAGTTTTATATAAAAATTAGCTAACTGGGGTGTTCGTCCAATATTATATATTACGGTTTAAGATTGCTTTTATTTGAAATAGCAAGAAATAAGATGAAATTGAAGAAACACAAAATGAGTTTTTCCCTTACTTTTGTTTATCCTGTTAGTAGGAACAAGACAAACGATATCAGACATAAAATAAAATAAAATTGTTTTCATAGCAGATTCATTATTTAAGTGTCAAATCCAGACGTCTAGGTTAAACCAGATTAGAAAAAGGCCAATAAACATTTTTATTGAGATCCATCAGCTTAAAATTTTGAAGCTTTTACGCTTGATTTGCTCACTTAAACTACTATTTTGGAGCAGATATTTGTCGTTAAATTTATTTTTTTAATTTTTTTATATTATATTAATTTTTTTATGTTTAAAAGTTTTATTCAGGAGAAATTATATATTATTTAAAATTAAAAGAAACCTAAAAACACACTTTAGTAGTATCAAAAAAATAATCTCGGTTGCGCAAACACTATTTTCAATTATTAAATTCTCTTTAATTAAATTGTGCTTTTAGATTTTAAAGAATTTATAAACTTGTTAAAAGCAATAAAATAAATTATTTTGATATGTAAATATTCGTCAATGCACTTGCAAGTTTTAGTTTATTTCTGCAAATAATCTACTTCTCACTAAATTCAAATTATTTGTAAAATTCGTAAGTTGAATATCTTTTTCGTATTTTTTAAGAGTTTCTAGTCTTTTTAATCGTATACTTATGATTAAACTGTCAATAGAGAAAGCGTCTAGACTCGAATTTATTGATTTCTCCGACAACTTCTTAAATTGAATCTTTCTTTGAGATAAGATAGAGAATTTAATTCAATAACTTTGTGATACACAAACTGGAAATGGTTTCTCGAACGAAATAAAACAATGTGATTACTGTTTGAATTGAAGTGTTTCTATGTGACTTTAATATAAATCTCATTACTAAATACTCGAATGAAAAAAATTGTAGCAGCACTTTTTCGTTTCACAGAATTCACATTTAAATTTGTTTTCATATAAATGTTTGCATATGAGAATAAAGTGCATTTTACCTGCCTGCTAACATGAATATCAAAGGGCATTTCCACGCGTGACTTACACTACATCGGACGTTAAATTTCGTTGCGTAGTCATATATTTTTACTTATTCAAAAATTATGACCTTTACCTGACATATACTTTTTGATCAAAACCATTCATTATATTCCTAAAATATAATGTCATACTGTGCTTACACTACATAAGGAGTCGAGTTTGTTCATTAAACTTCATTCTTCTCATTGTAAATCAATTCTACGTGCTAATTAGCATAGGTTAAAGCTAATTAATAAAACAAGGTTGACATCAATAAATAATGTATAACATTTGACGTGAAATACATCTGGATTTTTTCACAATAAGTTACACGAGTTCCTATCCAAAAGTTGGTCAGTTGTCTTCTTCAATAGTTCTTCAAAGTTGTTCTTCAATAGTTCTTCACAGTTTCTTCAAAGTTGTCAGTTTCTTCAATAGAATTGTCTGAAAAACCTTCCTTCTCAGGCCACGCAAAAAGACTTCCTGACCATTGCAGATGTTTCAGTTTTATTGAATAAGCATCTTTACTTAACATTTGCCCCACAAAATATTTAACGATAATTTTCCTACAAAAGGAACTAAAGCTCTTCTTTCAGCATCAAATTCATTTTCAAAATTTTGCTGAGAGGTATTTCCTTTTACAACATTTCCATTTGTTTAATCAGCAGTGTTGTTTTTTGGGGGATTTAATGAAATATTGGCAGTTTTAAGTAAGTATTTGTTTAATTTTAAAAAGCAGAGCAATTTTTGAGTGTCAGGAATCGGAAATATTTATTTTCCTTTGATGAGCAAATATCATTTAATCTACCTATTTCGCCCTTTATACAATTGTCAGAAATGTATAATAGTGATATGTTTGGGCAGATTTCTTATGCAAAGTGAAAAAATCTTCAGCAGAATGTGAGTCAAATTTCACGGAAGGTGTGGCTGCTTTTATCACCTCCTCACTGTATCACCAAGTCCATCAAATGGTCCTTTTTCATGACTAAAGGTAAAGATGACCAACATTGGTGGCAGAGAAATGCCATTCAATGTTGTCTAACGGTTGGAACATTGCAATAGAGGTGGTGTATTTTTAGTTAAAGTGTTGTCCGTAAAGTCGTTTTTGCTTTCCTTTTCTTTAAAGGTTTGAAATTTTCCACATGCTTAAAGTCTGTCCCTTTGCTCTTTTGTTTTCTTTTAACTGTTGATTTATCCATCTTAAATTAAAATTATCAAAATATAAGAAATCTGCAAATATTATAGCTAATCTATAATAGATAAATCAAACAGAAGCTGTGACTAACACTACGTTGTGACTTACACTACAAAGCTAAAATGTGTTATAAATAGAGAAAATGCTTTTTATTTTAAAATTAAAAAGGTGTGGAATTACGCAGAGGTTACTATAGAAAGAAAATATCGTTAAAATTTTGAAGTAAAGCTTTATTTTAAAAAGTTATAGAAACTTTTATATCTTTTCGTGACACACTACAGTCAAAAATGATATTTTTATCTTTCTAATTAAGTATCTTTTAGTAATAAATGCCGATTAATAATGTGTTTTTAAGATTGTTCTGATAATCTATTTTAATAATTTTTCCAAAAAATCTGATAAAATGTGTTTCTTAACTTAAAATTCCTGGGTTCAAAATGATGAAAAAACATGAGACCATGCTTTCAAAACAAAGCAGCCATTTGAAAGCTGCTGTGTTGCCAAAGGTGAAACAATAATAGTTGTTGATACAAAAAAATAAAATTCAAACTTTTCTTAAGCACATATAAAAGTTACAACTGTAGAAAAAAATATTTTTTTTTCAGTTGTGGTATCATTTTACGTGGAATTAACCCAAATTATTTTCACAGTAGAAAGATAAATTTAATTATTTCCGCTAGAGTTTAGTAATTTCTTGTTTATCAACTAACTTTTTTATATTTAAATTTAACTTTACTCAAATAGAAGTAGAAAGCATCATGCTATGTTGAAATATTGTTTGTTTTTATATAGAAAAAAAATAAAATAAAAAGTTCTTATTAAAATTTCGATTTATTACAGCTCGAAAAAACTTTGTATCGGAAAAACATTCTTTAAAGATTGTTTTATTTTGGAGAGATCATTTTACGATATTTTTATTTATCATTGCAAAAAATGACAGATTGCAGAAGTCACATTTTTAAAAATAAATGTTCAAATGAATTTATAAAGTCTAAAATTAAATTTCGAATTTATTGCTTAAATTTTGTTAAAAAAAATTATCTTAATCAATTTTTATGATCCACCGTACACCAGTATTCCATTCATTAATGGTATCATGTTTACAAAAAAAATAACTTAAAAAAGGATAGAAAACTCGAATGAAAAAATTATCTCTTCATTATCACATTCCATTTTTGATTTGCAGTTCCTGTACACTTCTGGGGTATTATTTTTCACTCACTTGTTTGATGCAAATATGACAAAATTTTATACATATTAGCACTAAATGAAGATCAAAAAGTTGTAGATAATTAAAATCAATGAAATATAACAATAATAAGCAAAATAATGAGGCATAAATGATTGGAACAGCATAGACCAGGAATGTCCAGTCCAGAATGACCAGTACAAAAGAATTACTCCAAGAGCATTGTGCAAATTATTTAAAATTGTATAAGAAAATCTAATACTATTTTTTAGTTGCTAAATTAGTTCAAAATTCAAACAAAAAGAAAAAAAAGAATTTAAAACTTTTACATTGGCTAAGGTCATTATAAAAATGTGTCATGACCAGAGCCAATGTTATTTTACAGAATTTAAAAACCACTTTCATATACAGGGTGGCCCAAAAGTAGGATAACAGAGTTAATGCTGTACCATTGGTAAGAACTTTGGGTTATTTAGAACAGGTATTTGACATAGTCGTGTTTAGTTTTGTTGGTTGGCTAAAATAAAGTCGTACTACAGCGTATCTTATCCAAAGAGTAGTGATTCGTGGACATTTTTTTTGCTATTATACATACTACATTTTTTTTTTCTCTCTCTCTCTCTCTCTCTCTCTCTCTCTATATATATATATATATATATATATATATATATATATATATATATATATATAATATATATATATATTATATATATATATATATATATATATATATATATTATATATATATATATATATATTATATATATATATATATATATATATATATATATATATATATATATATATATTTGAAAGTGGTTTAAAATAACATTTGCTTTGGTCATGACACATTTTTACAATTACCTTAGCCAATATAAAAGTTTTAAATAAATTCTGTTTATGTTTGAATATAGATATAGATAGATATTTAAAAATAAATTAACAGTAAACTCAGAATTTAGTAAGGCATTTCAATGTGGATAGTTAAGAGTATCGATGAGATTTTTTTCATTTTATTGATGAGTTTTTTAAATATTAAAAATGGATTTGATCAAAAATGGGTATTATCTCAAGTGACTCTACTGAAAAAACTGCAGATTTTAAGCGTGCACTTTTACTATTTTACTATGGTAACAGTTTTAAAAGGTTGATATCAGCGTATCTTTCTTTTTACTAACGCTGAACTAGCTTAATATTCATTAACGATTTACTCTGTTTCCAAGTCATTTGCAAGTTGCAAATGCTGGCATGCAAGATCATTACTGTTAGAGAGATTCATTAGTCACAGTAACTGATGAATCTTGATGAATAATGATCTTGCTCAGGAAAGTGCTTTAAGACTTAAAAATTGCTAATGTGCTAACTTGTAAACGTGATTTACCTAAGAACATCTCTGTTTAATCCTAGATATATCACAGCACAAAATTTTATAAAATTACAATGGAACTAATAAAAAATAAACTCCAATATAACGAACCATAAAAAATATAAAGAATTTACGGTCGATATTAGTCGAAGAAAATTATAAAAATATCGCAGTTGTGTTGTTCGTTAACCAATAATAGATTCTACCACACACGCAAAATATTTGACATTCCTAAAACTGGTTAAAAAAATATAATGGCAGTTTTCGTTTTTTGTAGTCTAATTTTTTTCTCCAATAATAGCATCCTAAAATGTAGAAATTCATGGAGCAAAAAAAGATAACGATAAAAACATCTGATCTGACACTGATAAACATTCAAGTAACATAGTACAAATAATTGATAATTATTCTAATTTCTATTTGTATAAAAAAATTTAATTATTTAACTATTCTTAAAGAAACGTTACTTACAAACATAAGCTTGTTTTACAATCAATTAAAAAAATTGTCTCACCAAAGACATTACGAAACATTAAAAATTCCATGAATTAAAATAGTACGGAAATAAATCCCCTCACCACTCGCACATTTCTGCCATGAAATACTAAAAAAATGATTGTATGATATTTCATCAGAGGATGCAATAGTATTTAATTTGAAAATACTTATAACCATTCAAAACGTTATCTGTCATCAAACCGTACCACAAAAATAACCATATGAATACAAAATCAAGCAAATTCCTTCGGCAACAATGCATGTAAAACATGCTCCCCGCCCTGATAAGCATCCTTGTAATGGGAAGGCGAAACTCCACTTTAATTTTGCCATAAAACGCCAAGAGAAAACGTGTTCAGGCAAAAACACAAAGTGATGGGGAAACCCCGCTCCGGACTAATAATGGTAATGAAAAAAAGCTCAATGACTAGTTATCGGGTTTTTACAGCCTAACTTCTGATTCATCGCCAAATGTGTTTCATTTATTTTAAAAAAATCCGGTAACCCAATTTGGGATCCAGCTGAGTGTAACAGGGTTAATGATTTTTTTAATAATCTATTTCTTTAATTTAATTGAATTTACTATAATTAATAATTATTGTTTGTTACAAAATAATTTTAATTTTTAGCAATATGGGCCATTCATTAGTTAATTCATACAATTAAATGCCAATCAACTAGGTCTGCCAGTACAATCAACAAATACTAAAAAAAGAAAAAAAAGAACCTATATATATTATCGATCCACTATAGTGACAAACATAAGTGCAAAGGATTTTCATTAAAGATCATACGAAAGTTTCTAAAGCCGAGTAAACTGTAATGTTATAGAAAATTGCAAATTTAGCGATACTATCTACATTTTAGCGACAAACATGAATCTCGCCAAATTTCCCCCAAATAGCAAGAATTTCCATTAAATTACTAACTGGGAATGCAAATGATTACAAACTATTCAGTAAAATACTGCTTAATAACCCATTAACGACCCACATTGGTGAATTCCATTAACATATTCAATACTGAATAATCCGTTAATTTAAAGTCTTTTATATTCGTTTTTGTCGTAACTTAATTTGTCCTGCATAAATTGTTCCGCAATATGGCCTTTATTTGTCTGTTACTATTTTTTTAGAATTTTTTTTAATAGTTATATAATAGATAGATAGTTTATTTAGATAAAATTTTGCAGAAAGCTTAATTTTGCATGGCAAATTTAAGTTAATTAGTTAACCAGTAAATTACAATATAACAATAATAACCAAAGCAACAACAATTACCAAGTAACCTATAATTTACTCTACATGGGATTGCAATGTTGGCGACACTATCTACATTTTGGCGACAAACAGGAATATCTCTAAAACAAACCCCCTATAACTACGATCTCCCCGAAAAAGGCGATACTGCGCATGCTCCGTTGCTCTTACGCTTCGGGGAAGGAAAGATCCACTCACACTGATCCGAAGATGCGGAAGATGCAGTCGTTGATCCTCTGGCTCCTCTCTTGCTCGGCCTACGCTCTGGTGCCGAGCGTGAGTAGAGGAGAGCGAGCTTCCGTGAAAGGTAAATAGTCTACATAGTAGTACTACATAGTAATAGTCTCCGAGCACTTTAGACTATTTTGCACAGTTATCGTATGGGAAAGTTAATCGTAATTGTTTATCGTGATGCTTTGAATTGGTAATGAGTAATGTGGTTTTGAGCGATGTAAAAGTGGTATTAGTTGGGAGTTATTGTGGCATGTGGTTTTTGGGTTTGATAAAGTCTCGTTTAAAAATTTATTCGACTATTTTGGTTAAATTATTTTAAATGAGAAGTTTAGTTTTTGTAAATAATTTAATTGTTGAAGGTATTCTCAACGAACGAGATTAGCATGTAAATTGGTAACATGAATTCGAATATATACTGAATGTAGTTGCCGGTTTTATAATTTTTGAAAATAGTTATTTTTTATTATCTGATTTCATTCTAACTGACAAAACGTTGATATGTTTAACCAATAAATTTATTTATTATCTATTAAAAATCTACAAAATTAGTCTAAATGATTAAAATAGCAACAACAACAATGTGTAAGAAATAAAGGTAACAAACATGTGTTTTCAGAGTTTAACGAACTTTTCATCGAAAACTTTTTGCTATGTTTTTGTGTTACTTAGTTTTATTTAATTGATTTTTATTTAATTGGTGTAAATTTTATTGAAATCACAACGTTATTAATTAATAATAAAAGCGAAATCGGCATAAATAGTTTTAATATAAATAAGCACATGCTGTTTTTGCAATTTAGCGATTAAAAAACTTTAAATAGAGTTCATAAAAATTGTTTAGCGGTTTCTGTAAAATATTTAAGCTCGCAAATTGTGTTAATAAATTAAAGAATCTAAGTTTTGTAGTCCTGTTTGTATTTTGTAAAACTGAAATTTCTGCTTTTAACAGTAACGTATAACAATAAAATGTTTCTAATGCTGTAATTACAAGGTATATATAAATATAGAAAACACCGTAGAATGAAGAAACCAACTCTTAGATTTTAAAAAAGATTTCATTTTTCACTAAACGCAAATTTTACTAAGCGTAAAGTATTTAAATTAAATGATAACTTGACAAAGATAAAGGTGTTTTGATATGAAATATTTATATTAAGTCTGACCGAGCATATGACTCGGTTACCATCTCCGTTTACGAGGCATTGAACCTGAGTTACTAATACTAGCAATTGTCCATGAAGCGCGGCTAGTTTAAGGACAAGCCCCAAGTTAACTTTTTAAGAGTGATAAAAAACAATAATTGAATAACCAGATGATAGTTTCCCTTCGATTTTTTTTATTTTGCTGTTATGACAGAAAACTCATGAAACTGCATTAAATACGGTCAACTCCAGTAAAAAATACAGTTTTTCCTAATTAAATATTAGTACTATTTAAAATAGAGAAAAGGTTTCGCGTCATTTAGATTACAGATATTTAGTGTGTTTTTTCTCGGACATTTAGTTACAAGTGAAACGTCATACCAACCAAGCCACCGATTCTCTTGAAGGAAGCTAAGAAAAATAAAGGTTGTTGACGTTAACTTGTCTCCTAAGTGACATCAGAAATAACCTGTTTTGGGGAAAACGGTTTAAACAGTAAACGAGTTTAAGGAAACGGTTAAGAAAATATTGTAAAAAATGGTTTGAAACCATCAAAAGTATGGGAAATTTCCGATAAATCTTTTAGGGCTTTCCGTATCTTTTTAGGCGTGTCAATTAAGATGTTATTATATATTTTTTTTCAAATGACATTTATCTTGTAAAATAAACACTTAAAACGAAAAGAACAAAAATTGTTTAGTAAGCAGATATGCGCAAATTTATTATTAAACTCTTAAAAAATAAGAAGTTTAATAGAACAAATATGCAATCTTGGTTTAGTGGTTCGTGTATTTTGCAAAGTATTTTTTTTTCAAATTTTTGCATATTGAAGTATGGTAAAAAAATACATTCCATAGCAAAAAATTGGAAGTGACAAGCAGAAGGAATTCTCATTAAAAATAATTATTAATCGAATTCCAATAATATTTTTAAACACATTTTCTTAGAACCATAATTTTAAAATTAAATTTAATTAGAACCATAAAATATGTATATTAAAACTTTATTGCTTCATGAACTTGAATTTTTTTATTTTCGTTTCACAAACGTGTACTCACAAATATTAAATTTATATACTTTTGCATAAATTTGAAAAAAAATCACTGTAAAAATTTGGTTTCATGTTACTCCAAAATCTGGTTCCACCAACCGTGTAAGTTAGATAAAACTTCTAGTTACCGTTAAAAATTCAAAAATAGTATTGAAAGAATAATCTGACAACCTGAAAGTTAAATTTCAACTCCATAAAATAACATACAACTAAAGCATAACATATCTAAAGCATATTATATTTGATTTGAGTCAAAATCATGATTTGGAATACCTGGAATTACCAGCGCATGATTAGAAATTTTCAAAATTGCCTCAACCTTTTTAACTTAAAATTTCTCGTTTTGCACTTCTCCTAGAACTTACACAATTTAACCCATACTTTTTTTTGTCGAGAAATTGTTGAAAACGTCCAAGTGAATGAGATGAAGCAATTAATATATTTTTTTAATGTCTTTACCTCAATTTTCATTTTATGACTTTCAGAATATATCTTTAGAAAATATCATCAAGTTTTTTGTTGATGATAATTTCCTTCGTGTTTGATCTTTGGTAGGAAAAAAATTCATGCATGAATAAAAAAACTTTTCAAAGAGTGAAAATATATACAATGATGATATATTACACTGTTAAAAATTTTGTGCTTGGTTTCACCATGATATTGGTTCCTAGTAGCTGCAACGGCTGTGTGGTGAAATGTTTCACCTTTTTTTTCGGTGTTTGGTTGAACCATTTTTCTGGATTTGGAAACAAAAATCTGAGAAATGGTGCAACCGAATACCAAAAATATGGTTTAACGTTTCACCACACAGCCGTTGCAGCTACTAGGAACCATATTTTTGGTGAAACAAAGTGTCTAATTTTTAACAGTGTATAGCAAACATAGTTTTTTTAGTTAGTATATTTTTTTACAAATTTTTACTTATAACGACAATCTTTTGAATTAAAAATACAATAGAGTGAAAAAGTGTTTAGACCGACAGTTGTTTTCATCTAGGCAGTTTATGATAATTACAGAGAAACGGCAAATCAAGTTAAACAGACTTAATTTATTTTATAATTCAACTTTCTATACCAATTTGTAATGGATATTAAAATTTGTATATGTTGGTATAACGGAGAATGGCATATAAATTTAAGTTTTTAAAGTTCAAATTAATCTATTTAATTTTTTAAGTATTCTTGAGTGGAATAATGTATATCATTTGATCATTGTTCTATCGTTTATCAATAATAATTTCTTTAATTGCTTGGATGATAATTACTGATTTATCACAATATTATTGCAACAGTAGTAAATGTTATATTAAACTACTTCCAATTCTTATCTGATATTTTTTTCAAATAAATCCAATAATAATATTTCCATTATAGTCTCAAAAATAAAATATCCGCTTCAATATAACTTGTTCCTGACATACAGGAAAAATAAAAGACTCAGCAAATAGAAAATGATCCAGACTTTTTCAAAAACAAATTTATTTGGGAGAGACCTCTCTCGATATTAAAGAAAGAGGGAAACTTATCTATTTTTAATAGCATAGTATCGAAAAAGTTCAAGTAAAGTAAAATTAAAGTATCCAAGATAAATTACAGGTTGCATAAAATATCTAAAACATAAGTTAGGCATGAAAATTGATGACTTTCAATACATGCCAATCCTTTAATGCGAGTAATATACCGAGTTACTTTTTTCTCACATTAACTAGAATCGTGAAAGTCCTTAAGAACATTATTACTCGAGCTGGTTTTGTTAAGTTTTTTTTAAGCATTAGTGAAAAATGGAAGTTAAAAAGCGTCATGACGTCTTTCATAAAGATACTATAATTTACAAATACGTAATTTTTTTAAAGTTTTACTTAAGATTTTCTTCAATAAATTAATGAACTACTACTAGTTTACATTAATCTTTTAAGAAGTTTTAAGAGATGGTATTTTAACCTTTAGACTGGTTAAACACGTAGCTATTTCTCAGTAGCTTCTTATTCAATGAGATGTGTGCAAGCTGTAATTGACTTTATACATTTCATTGTGACAATGCGGCATGAAAACCGCACAATTACTGGCGAAATCGCTGCATGTGAAACCAGCTTTACTCAGTAATCTGAACATTAAACACACACCACAAATATTAAGTTGCATATTTACTGAAATGAATTTTTATAATGTATTTAAAAGTTAAAACAGAATGCAAGGTTATATAAAAACAATATAAAAAGTGACACAGTATTGAAAAATGTATACGACCAAAGACCTTACTAAATCTAATAAAGCTTACGAAAATTAATAAAGTTACGTAATTACGAAGTTATGCAAATTAAAAATTCGTATTAATAACTATAGTTTTATTTTCATTGAATTTTATATATTTTCTTGTTTTCCAAAAGCATTCTGTTTTCTTTTTAAAATTTATTTATGAAACTTCTTTTCTGAAAATATGCATTAGTAATATTCTTCACTTTTTCCACAGCTTTAAACACAAAATACGTCGTTTTCCCAAAGTGTTGCACAAATCATGATGGCCACTGTAAGTTGTATTTCAAAATTGTTACTTAAATTAATATTTTGATGTGTTTTGTGTTGTTTGGTGTATTTTATTAAGTTTTCAAATAAAAACCGCTTTGAAATTAAAAAAAAAGTGACAATTACGATATTTTCCAAGCATGCATTTTTTTGCGTTTCAATGTCAATCAATAATTTATGTATGTCTTAAAACTAAATTTAACGTTATTTTTGTAAATGGACTGTTAGGATATTTTACATCTACTGAATACTTTTAATGACCTTAACACAGTGTCATGATTAAAGTGCTACGAAGAATATTTCTTGACGAAAAATTCAATTGTGCAAAGTGTTTTAAATTGCGAAATCTATACAAAACCTAGATGAAAAAAAAATACATTAAACTGTTAAACAAACATAAACTACAAATACTGATCTTCATTTTAAAATTCTTAGAGTTTAAGTGGTTTATGATCTAATCAACGTGCTACAAAACTTACTAAATTTTAAAAAAACGTAAACTTACATTATTAAAAAAATTAACGTGTATTTTTTATAACATTTAAAATCCAACAGACATAAACCACCTTGGTTTTTTTTCTGCATATGTGTGTAAGATATCAGAAAAAACTACCACATTTTGTGCAAAAGATAATCAAAAATTAAATAGAAAACCAATTTTTTAAAACATTTTTACGAAATGCGCCTAAATAATTACCTGTTTAGATCTATTTTAACGACACTTCACGATACAACATAAAAGAACCTATTTTCTTTTAATTTAACACGAGAAGAATTTTTCATATACGTACCTTAATTAAATTTAACGACGGATCACGAAAGACTTTAAAACGACTAAGATTATCGAAGAGAAAGGACGTCCAATCAATCCATATTTTGTGAGAGCTTAGCGTTGTTAATCAAGTTTTAAAAATATCGAAAAGCATGCTGAAAGGTTGTGGATCTGAAATATTTTGTTTTAAAACCTAATTAGCATTTTCTGAAAATCCGTTGCGTAAAAAAATAGAGAAAATGGTTCACGATATTAAAATTTTCTAATAAACAACGCGTTTATAAAACTTTATACGAATTAATTAGGGTTTGGTGTTTTTTAAAAATGGGATTTGATATTTTCGCGTTGAGAATAAATATAGCAGGAAGAGTATTTTGGGGTAATGTAAATAAATTATGAACGCTTTTCATATTTGCATCCCGCTCTAAGTGTCTATTATTTAATGCAATCATTTATGTTTGTTAATTTAATAGATAAAATTATATAATTGTTTGATAAACTACATAAACTACAACAACATCCTATAAATTATTATAGCTCTATCATAATTATTAACTGAAAGTTTACTTTAAAAAAGTGATTTATCTAAATATATGATTCACAAATCTAGAACATATTTAACAACTATTATAAAAAGTTTGAATCCTTACTTGCCATAAATTCAAAAGTATGTGTAAATTTTTGAAAAATGAAAGCATATAATTCAGTAAAGCCGTAATTTACAACCAAACTTCATAATTGAACATAAAATTAATCTCTGTAACTTCTTTTACTTTAACTTGAAAATATTTCAAAGTGATTTTTATTTTGTACATAAATGTAGACTACATAATTACATATATTCTGGGGGAGAGGGGACTAAATATTTGTCAAACATTTAATTTCAAACTATAAATATTAATTATTTAACACTATAAAATAAAATTTAAACTTTTAATGTAAAAAGCTATTTCTACAACTATATTTAGCAGTTGTTAAAAAAGATTTTGCTAAAAACCTCGTAACTTATAATGATCTTAACTCAAGATCCTATTACCTCAGAAAATGGCTTAGACGCTATTACTAACAACGTTATTTCGATACGCCATGAACTAAATCGGATTAAGTAATGTTAGAACGTTCGCGTTTTTCTTGTACACTCTTTTGTGCATTTTGTTTTTACTGAACTTATTTTTAAGATTGATATACTCGTAATTTTATTACGCGAAATTTCTGCAGTTTTCTCTGAAACCTATTAAGCTAATGGTATGAGAAAATATAGAGGTTTGTTTTAAATAAGCTTGAAATATACTTTACATTTATTGAAAATATTTTAATAATAAATCCAGAAATTCTTGTTTTGTCGAAATCTTGCACTATAAAATAAAAAGCATAATTTTTTTAGAAACTTTCCTCACTTTCGACGGTTTGAAACAGTTTCGCATAATTTATGGTCTTTAACTTTATTTAACCCTTTTATTATACTCGTTTGCAGTTGAAAACCGTTTCATCTAAAACTTTTTTCAATGTCGTCTCTTCAAAGTTTAAATGTCAATAAGATTACTTCTGGATATGAGGTGTCTAGAGATTTGGTGGCCTAGTTGGTAGGATGCTTCACTTGTAACTTAAGATTGCGGGTTTGAATAGCACTTGGTGCAAAACCATTTCTCAATTTTAAAGAGAACGAACATTTAACGAGACGAAACAGTAATTTACCATATTTAATACAGAAATTGTCCGTATATTTACGGAATTCTTTATTCAAATACAATTATCATTCATTTAAATACCCAGCATTTGTTTTGTAATAAACATAGTTAGTAAAACTATTATGAAGAACATTATTTAAAACTATTATTACTGCAACATCAAAATATAGATATATTTTAAACAGTAATTTTTTATGCATAAAAATAAACTTCCCCCTTCTGTGAATTCACTAATCTTAACTAATGTAGTAATAATTCCCTTAAAAACTTATACATTATCCGTAGAGTAGAAAAAATTAATTTGTGCTGTTTAATTTTGTAAATGAATGCTTTAATTTTATAGATTTTCTAGTTTTCCCCTGTTGATTATTGTGTAACCTTAACACCTTAATTAATTATTACCTTAAAAAATTATTGGTACAGAATTATGTCATCCATAATTTTACTTTTAAAAAGATTTTGGCAGCCTATTACAAATGTAAGATTCTTCGTTTTACTACAGGCCATGGCTAAGGCAGATACATGGCCTTAGGTGCAAGACTTTTGAAATTTTATTTTACTTATACAAAAGATATTTTATTCAGAAACTTGGAGAAATAAGTTTTAATTAGTTCATGATTTGATACATGAGCTTATAAGATATGTATTTTAATAGTGTTCAATAAAAAATATTGCAATAACTTTATTTAAGTAAAAAAAGATAGAGAAGGAAAAATTTTACACTCTTAAAACAAAAGAGTGAAATCCACTCCTATAGGGGAAGTGTATTTTCGGCACCGGAAAGGAGTGGAAATTAACTCAAACTTAACTCAGAGTTAAAACCGCTCGTTTGTTTTAAGAGTGCACTTAGACTCACGAAACCCCTTTTTTGTTTTCACATTTAACTTGCCACTAGTTTCTCCTTTAAGAATTAAAAGTAGTTTAAATAAAGGCAAATCTGAAAGGCATTTACCCATATATGTAACAACGGTCAGAACAAAATATTTTTTAAATATATGGGCGGTGGACCTAGGTACCAAGTGACCCAAGGTTCACGTATCTCCCCTATTTAAAACAACTTGGACGGGTTTGATAAAACTTGAAAACATAGTTTCCAGAACTTAAGAAATTGAATTACTATCCAATGCCCAGTAAAATTAAATTCAGCCACAAAATATTATCTTTGATAAAAAAAACAGTTAAAAAACAATTTTAATTATAAAATACATATACGCCACGCACCAAACTTTAATTAAAAACTTTACTTTTTCTATAAGATAAACACTTTCTCTTCTTTTAAGCAAGCATCATAAACTAAAACATTAAATTGTTCTCAGTATATTCTGTCCCTCCCTGTAAATATGAAAGCAAGATTTTAATTTATGCTGCACGCAATTCCAAATTTTCGCTCTTAATAAACAAGCATAATAAATATGGTTTCTTTTGAATGCAAAAGTCTGTCTTTACAAATGTTAAAGAGTTGTTCCCTTTATTCGTTAATATTAGCTGAGCACCAGAATTAACGTCGCTGTTAAAGCCGCCCAAAGACAATTAAAAGTCTAATCAAGAATTCTTCCTCTTAGTTAACCTTATGTTCGTAGAGATGAGAAAGAAATGAACATTATTTGTGTTTTCACCGGTTCTTTAGCGTAAGATTAAATGGACTGATGTTTATACCCTTCTCCCAAAATAATATTTTGGTGATTTTGTTGAAAACAATTGTTTTCTTTGAGCTTTCATTTCCAGAAATTTAACCATACGCTAAAACTCAAAATTTGAAGGCAGTTACATTTCATTAAGTTAGTGGCTGAACTTCAAATGTCTCAGTTCCGAATACCTAGATTTTAAAATGGAAAAAAAAAATCTCACGGGTATTAAAAAAAAGATTTAATTCAAAAAGGGAGTATTCCTGTTTTATGTTTTCTCTAATATCAGCAAGTTTTGAGGTGCTATAACACCAAATTTTTTAACAAATGTGAAATGTTTATGAAGACTATGGATTTTCACTGGATTTAATGTTTGAATTATTGAATGAAAATTATTTCATTTTGATAAAAAGTGCGCTACGGAAATCTTTTAAGTGGACTTTTTACTGCATAGACTGATCATAGAATAGCATCATCTAAAAACTGGTTTTTACCTAAAACTTCCTGGTCAAAAGGCT
This sequence comes from Oedothorax gibbosus, assembly GCA_019343175.1. Classification (NCBI taxonomy): domain Eukaryota; kingdom Metazoa; phylum Arthropoda; class Arachnida; order Araneae; family Linyphiidae; genus Oedothorax; species Oedothorax gibbosus. Next base: position 650,657 of record JAFNEN010000176.1, read on the forward strand.
AACGCCTTATCATCCAGGTAAGGGTATATTTGAAATATCGTAGCGTTACCAAGCCAAAAAAATCTGCAGAATTGCTTAAAAAAACTTCAAAAAAACTGAAGGGATTTGAAACACTTAGTCTGCAGAATAAAACTGCATTTTTTTACAGTTTTTCTTGCTGCAAAAAAACTGCAGTTTTTTTCTGCAGACCTAGTGTTTCAAATCCCTTCAGTTTTTTTGAAGCTTTTGTAAAGCAATTTACTCAGGTCTTAACTAGTACTCTCTCTACACGGGGTGTTATTCGTCGGACTTTTTAGCTGCACAGACCTTTTATAGGTCAGCAATCATTTTGGCAATAGTTGACCCAAACCTGAGATCTTCGCACTTTTCTTATCACCGGAGCTCTCCATTCTTGAAAATAGCACGAAATTAAAACAACTGTTCCTTAACCAAAGCCTCCTGTCTCACACACCCATTACGTTGTTCACCACATTTCCAGAAGATTCACAGCCTTCATTCAAAGCAATCCCTTAAAGGAAGAGTTATAACAAAAGGTACAGCCTCTTAAGAAGTTCTTTTTAATATATGAAAATGGTCTTAACATTAGTTTCTAATGAGAATTGTATTGTACCTGGTCTATCTAAAGAGACAGTTTCATTAGTCTTTATGATGGTTCTGCATGAAAGCTATATAATGAGGAAGTTCATCATTTTTTAGATTTTAGATTTTGTCTTGTATTTTATAAGAAAAGGTTCGTTTAAAATCAAATTCGAAAACAAAATTACAAAAAAAAATATATTTACAAAGTTGTAAAGTAAATAAAAACTTTAAAATATTGCGCATTTACAAACGGTTCCCCGGGCTTCCTACGCTACTGTTTTTGTCTAGCGTGCCCTAAGCCGAAGAATTCCTGAAATACTGTAGACCACATTAAGATTTTTGTATTTCGTAGGGATAATTTAATAATGAAATTAATTTAGTTTATTTTGCTGGAAGTAAATAGGTATTAAACAAGAGAGATAATTGCATTTAAAACGACAACGCCATTAAAAAAAGTTTTTAAAAAACTTGCCCACAATTGTAACTGATACTTCAGCACATAACTTTACATTTATTTTTATCATATATTCCTTTCACTAGTGACCAGTATACATAGTCTTCTAAAGAACACGTTCGTTATTTTTATTTAAAAAGATTAAGTGAGACATTGAAAGCGATAATGCGATACTTTTTGCGCGGCTACTTAGGCGTCGATTAGAAAGAGTTCATATTAAAATCTACTTTCTACTCTTTTAAATTATATCTTAGATTTGAAACATTAGAAATAATAATAAAAAAACTATTTTCTTGAATATTCGGCAATAATTAAAAATCTCACCTAAAACTCCCGACACTTTAATTTAAAAGTATTACATTTTGAAAAACACAAATTAAAAGCTAGTTGAAGAAAATAAATTTGTAATTTTATTGCATTTGTTATTATTTTCGCTTGTGAAATACATTCATTTATGAATGTATGATATAGCTCCTTTTCACATTTGGAATAAATCTTTCAACTTTTGATCGTTTATTTTTCTCTATATATTTTTTAAATGTGTAAACATAAATTTGAAGTTAACCATTTGCAACTCTTAAAAGCAATTGAGAAATTAAGTACTTTTGAACAATTAAAGAAATATTTCAGAAATTGAAGAATTAGCATGAGCAACGGGAAATTGGACTTTTATTGACTATATTGTGGTGTACATGTAAAAATAATTTAATACTATTCAATACATCTACACTTGTCATCTTAAAAATCCTTTTTTTTATATATAAAATTTTAAAAAAATACAGGTTTAATTTTTTGCGTGAATTCTTTGAACTTTCAGTTATACACTGTGACAACTGAAGTTAAATTAATCTGTTTTATCCAATAAAACAAAAAATAACTTTAATTTCGATGTTTTATCGATATTTGTTTTTTAAACAAATCTTAAACGCGTTTTTTATATTAACTCACTTTTCTGTAGATATACTTTAATTAATCGGAGAGCTGGCTAGCTGATAACGGCACATAAAGATAAAATAAAATTCCTTAAACGAAATTGAAATAATAACCAACGATTAATTTTGAAATCACATTTAGTTACCAATTTTCAATGCATAATGCAATCCATTCACGTCCCCTTTCTGTTTACTTTTTCTTCATTTTTCCATTAAAATAATGTGTTTGAAGCATTTTCTTACACTAACTAAATTTTTAAAAATACTCATATTTATGTAGTAGATAATTTCACCTTCTACGATATTTTTACTACTACTACTATTACATATATATTCCGGCTTGTGTGCGTGATCAGAGACCCGCTTATGAAGCCTTCGTCAAGTAAGACAGACACAGAAAGAATTTTTACTGTCACAGAGAAAGGAATATACACCCAGGGCAAAGGCGGGAATCGAACCCGCACCCGTTACAGCGCGCAGACTGCTGGCGTAATGGTCCAAACCACTCGGCCATCCGGGCCCCATCTACGATATTAAAGTACAAATAATAAAAACTACATTATTTCATCATTTAAAATGCTCTTACTCAAGTGGGTAGTTATTATTTGTTGGAAATCACTTAATTGAATTTCTATCAATGTTTTAAAATACTTAAAATAAATAAAATATTTGTATAAAAAAAAGAGTTATGTATAATGTGGGAAACTAATTTAAAACTGTTCCTCAGAGGACAGATAAATTTAATTGAATGCAAAATATATGCTATTTCGAAAATGTATTATTCTCTTTTTATTCTATTCGATTAAATTAAAAGCATTATAGAAATAATTTAAAACTAGTCTTAAGAGATTTTGCCGTCTTTCGACACTAATTAAACTATTATTGATTGATAAACTTTAATTCCTAAAGCACAAATTGAGTTAATTTATTTTACAAAACATTTCAAAGTGGCTTACTATTAAAAAAGATTAAACTTATTATAATATACATGAAATATATAGAGTAAGCACTTTTTTAATAGATTTCACTCGGTTTCTTATTTTTTCAATATCAGCTTGATCTGTTTATTGGTTTAAGCTGAGTTTCGATTGAGACACCGTCTGATCATCGAAGAAAAGGCTTATGTACACTGTAAAACTTTGGTGTAACGTTACTCCATAAAACTGGTAGAAACTATTTTTATGGAAATAGTGACCTACTACAATTTTTTGCATGAGAATAGAAACTGTTCACTAGTGTGTTCCGGTACATGCTGACACCGTGTTTGCGAAGTAACTTTTCTACCAAAGTTTTACAGTATACTTCTCTGTTAGTGCGTGTGCTATATTTTTGAATGTCTATCTTGAAAGAATGTCTATCAGATTTGAAGAGCTTAGTGGAAGCTATGTGCTATGTGACATTTTCGAAAATTATGATTTTTTTGTCATTGAATATATTATTCCCTCCTAAAGATAACAAGTTACCTCTTTTTCATAAACTTTTTTATCTTTCGTAAATACCGTTTTTAACGGATCTATGTGCAAACTCTAAAATTTTTAAAACTCACTGACTCGTTTTCACTTTTTTGTCACATAACATGTTTTTCCACTAAGCTCTTCATTCATGACTAATAATCATAGTTTATTATACAAAGGAAATTAAATTATTCGTGGTCCAAATATCCTATCACTAAAGGAAAATGTCGTCAAATGTTAGTCGTCTTAGTTGTTATTTTCAAATGACTATTTATATAGTTCCAACAGAATAGAGTCTCTCTTACAAAGAAAAACTGAAAGATTGAAAGGTTCTAAGGGCAACTTTAGTGGAATTTTATTTTAACTACCCACTTTTCATTAAAGAAACTGGTGCCACATTACAAGATCATTTTGCTACCATTTCGTTGAAAATAAGTAGTTTACTATGCTTTTTTTCCCACCGGAAGTGACTGATGTATGCAATGTTTGATTAAATTTCAGTCACGTTCTCTGTCTAATCTACTTAACTAAAGCTTCTTATTGAATCTGGACAGATATTTCTTTCATAACTCTTCGGGCTAGAAGAAACGTGGCTAGGGTACCGATTTCTTCTGCACTCCCTTCATGCATATGCTATGGAAATTTCAATTCATATGCAAATTTTAAATACAAGAATCTTCTTTTGAGTAGAATTTCTTTTCCAATTTGAATGTAGTAAATAAAACTGACTAAGCCATCAGAATTTCATTCTGCTAGAGCTGGCTATAATCAAATTTGGTAAAAGTACATGTTTAGACGTCTTGTCATTTAACTTCAACCTTGCTAAATAAAATGGCTATCTATCTCAATTTCGAAGAAGTTCTTATATATTTGTTTTAATTGCTTAAAAATATATTTTGCTTGCATATACTTAAATTAGAAATTTGAAGTGTTTGATTTTTTTATGCGTGCTCACATAGATTTGTAGTGTGCTTTTAATTAAATTTATCGTTTTCTGTGTGCGTATTGTATAACATAAACTATAAGTCAGAAAAAAATCAAAAATTATAGAGAGTTTAAAATACTTAGCTAAATAGGATAATATATCGCATTAGAGAAAATTATTTACAAATGTTGCTTACAGGGTAAATTTTAACGCTGTTGTTACAAATTATGAATAAATATTAATTGAAGTTAACATTTCTGAATACTAATCCACTCCATCATAAATTTGAGATAGTTACAGTTGTTTTTCTTTAAGCATGGAGATTTGTAATAGTAACTGCTACTCATAATTAAGTTACTTTTTTTAAATGATAAAGTAATTTGTATATTTTAGGGCCTACCATTTCAATATTGGGTTAATTTGTAATTGGTTTTTTAATTCATCAACATCATTTAACATTCGCCGGCCCTAAATATAGTATTAAAATACTTGACATCAATAACAAATTCAAAACTAAAACGAAGTATGTCTCCATTTATATACAAAACCTATTTCTTTTCGATTTCAAAAATAAACATGTTCTCTTCACAAAAAAACGCGGGACACAATCTGACAGAATAATTTATAAGGTTTTGAATATAACTTTATTACTTCACAGGCGCCATGAGGCCTTTGCAAAAAGGAACACGAAATCATAAAAAGCGTCGAAGGAAAAGAGAAGGGTATTGACACAAAAAATGAAAAGGAATACAAACCTTTGTTCGTTTTCTTTCTGTAAATATGGGGTGCGAAGAACTAACGCTTGTTTTGTTAATGGGGCGGATATTTTAAAAGATTCAATCGGACGGAAAAAGTGAATTGCCAAATAGGAAAAAATGATCAAATCTACAGGAATATTTCCGTATCTGCTTATTCTTACACAGTAACATTGAAAGGATAAAGCGTGAAGGGAAATATTGCTTTGGACTTAAACCCAGTTTTACTTTCAGCGATTCAAGTGAACATAGAAAATAACTCGAAAAGAGCGCTCGGAATGAAAAAGGAAACATAAATGGGACTCGAAAAAATTGTGCATTTCATTTTGGAAAAGGAATTGAAGAATATTTTTGTCAATGAAAATTGTGATAAACTTCAACTTGGTTGATGGGATATAAGTGTCGCGTTTTATAAATGTATATATTTTTTAAATATGTCACCCATTATTTTCGTTTATGCAGTTAAGGTATTAGAAATTAGTATTTATGCAGTTAAGGTATTAGAAATTAGTATTTATGCAGTTAAGGTATTAGAAATTAGTATTTATGCAGTTAAAGTATTAGAAATTAGTATTTATGCAGTTAAGGTATTAGAAATTAGTATTTAGAAAAGTTTAAGATTAAATATATAGGGTGGATTAACGAGTAAGGGAGACCGGAACAGGTTTTCCATAATTTTTTCTTTTTGATTTAAAACAAAACTTTCTTCACAATTAAACTCAATAATGTCTCGGTCATAAATTAAAAATATTTACATTTTTGGAATATTATTATAAGTTTGTAAAGGTTGGAGAACGTTTTTCTTTAAGGCATTGTTGGAATTCTTGACGGTAAAATTTTGTGAAACCTGCCCAGGAGCCATATTTTGAATTTTATAGAAGTATAGGAGTAAGTATTTTAAAAACAAAAACTCAGTTACGTAGTGAGAGGAACCACTTTTTAGTTTAACGCAATGATACATTTGTAAGTTTAAAAAAGTACAGCTGGGAAAAAAAACGATCCACCCTTCGGTTTTCGGCTGCTATTGGTCAAGGAATTTTGTGAAAGGTGTCATTTTTCAGGAAATAGCGTAAGGAATTGAGAACTGGCAACCAAAATTCTATAAGGGGTCGTCTACATATTAAAATGAGTACCAACTTTGAAAATTCCAATAGCAACACCCAGTTTTTTTTACATAAAAATGTTCAGCACCTTCAAAATACCCCAGGTATAAAAAAGATTTATTCATTTTGCATTATTTGCTGAGATATTAAAGCTTTAATTTTGAACTCTCTTAGGGGGAAATCTCCAAATTGAAAAAGGTCATATTTAGGGTGTCTAAACAAGCTAACAAAAGGGTTACCATAATCTCGCCAAAGGATGCTAGAATTAAACCTTCTTCACTAATATTGTGATTTTTTTTATGTTTTTATCCGAAAATCCCGACAAGCTGAAATCCCGAATGAGTCAAAATCCCGAATGGGTCGAAATCCCGAAAATAGACTTTTGTCCATTTCTCGATTTTTTTAACATAGAGATTTTTTAATATAGAGACATTTTTTTTAAATATAAGAGATTATTTAGTTAGTTAGTTATTTAGTCAGTTAGTTATTTAATCAGTTAGTTAGTCACTTAGTTGTTAGTTAGTTAGACAGTCAATTAGTCAGTTATTTAGTCAGTCAGTCAGTTAGTCATTCAGTTAGTCAGTCAGTTAGTTAGTCAGTCCGTTAGGTAGTCAGTCAGTTAGTCAGTTAGTTAGTCACTCAGTAAGATAGTTAGTCAGTCAATTAGTCTGTTAGTTAGACAGTCAGTTAGTCAGTGAGTTAGTTAGTCAGTCAGACCGTTAGTTAGTCAGTCCGTTAGTTAGTTACTCCGTTAGTTAGTCCAGACTGACTAACTTAGTCTACCTTACTGTCAATCAGTTAGTCAGTGAACTGACTAAAAACCACATATTACAAAGCGAGAGTTACGATCTTAACACGATATTTAAGGAAAGCAAAATAAAATTAAGCAAATGATTTTTAACCAAGGCAGTGGGCACTAATCATTTTAAATAATCAATGTGGTAACAATAAAATATGCTAAACACCGAATTCCAATAATATTTTAGGGTATTTAATTTGTAATATAAAACACACTTTTTGAAATTGTATTGGAAATAACATACATTCAAAAACAGTAATCGATATAATTTAATGTTAATTATACAAACAAAATACATTGTATGCACTTGAAACAAGAAAAGATTTTTAGACATTTGACAGACATCAATAATTTGAAACATTTACCAAAAACGCTTTTCAACCACCAAACGATAATGCAAGTTAGGATCCAATTTGCTAAGTAATTTTTACACGGTCCCTAAAATTCGTTTTTTTTTCAGTATTTTTACAATAACTCGGCAAATAATTGTTGTTGAATTAAAAAATTCAGGATTTTGGTTCTACTTGATCTACTTTATCGATTTATGTAACAAAAATTTGGGGTTTGCCATTCATGTTTTATTTTTTTTTATTTAAATTTAAATAAAAAAATAATAATAATGAAAAACTTGTGTGATTTGTTTTTGGAAGATTAAGAAGTATAAAATGAAAAAAAAATTGGATTAATTCATTTTATTTGTGGAGATATGAATAAAAGTTTGTGAAACTTTTTTAACATTATGGGAGTTCAACTTTGAATGTTTATATCTCAACAAATAAAGCAAATAAATAAATTTTCTTTTGGATCTGGGGTATTTTGAAGATTATAAACATTTTTATATTAAAAAAATTGGGTTTTGCTATTTGAATTTTCAAAGTTGGTACTCAATTTAATATGTAGACGACCCCTTATACAATTTTGGTTGCCAGTTCTCAATACCTTACGCAATTTCCTGAAAAATGACACCTTTCACAAAATTCCTTGACCAATAGCAGTCGAAAACCGAAGGGTGGATCGTTTTTTTTTCCCCCCAGCTGTACGTTTAATTTAGGTTTGAGTGTAGACATGAAAAAATACTCAACGTTGAATAAAATCACAAAAACAGCTGTAACGACAATATGACAACACCAACTGAACAAAGATTCTTGTAAGAGACATATTACGTGTTCCTGCATAAACCAAGCCGCCAGTTGGCGCCTCTTAATGGCTCATATCCAATATAAGATCGGGTGGAAAACTTACTTGCCCCATTGAAAAGATAGCCACGGTGTCCCTTATGAATTGGATATTTATCATCTAATATTCTATATAATCTAAGATCTAATAATAACACAAGCGTGCAATATACAGTGGTGGTCAGAATTATAAGGACAACGGAAAAATCGCTAGATCTTTTCGACAAATCACGGTTGAATTATGCAAATTTTATGTATGTTAGCCAATAGTAAACTAAGCATTTTAAATAAGATTTTTTGCAAATATACATAAAATTCATAATTATAAAATACGTTATAAATTTTAACATACAGCGAAACTGGACAAAATTATAAGGACATTTAAAATTTTCAAGTCAAAACAATTAATAATTAATAAGTTCACCCTTATTTTCAATTACTTTAATTAATCTTGACGTCATAGAGCTCGTTAGTTTCTTTAGGGTGCTCACAGGGATGCATATAAGCATTCTCTACCGTTTAGACGGATAGGCCACACCTCCGAGTGACGTAGGCCGAATGACGTATGCAGCTGCCCCGGTGCCTGCCGGGGAGCACGAAAATCAAAACATAAACATCGAAGCCGGGTTTTATTTTTTTGCTATTTTCGGGACAAGAAGCTGTTTTTTGGAATTGGATTTTTGGAAGTAATATCGAGTTGTTCGATAATTGATGCCGTTTTTTTTCTCAAGATGACTTGAATTGCATATTTAATGTGGTAGTGATTGCAGTGCTTATATTATTGTCTACTATTTTAAAGATTAGACTTAAACTTTCTAGTCAAAACCAGAGCGTCAATAGTAAACAACAAGTTGGTTAACAATTTAGTTGAAAATGGACTCTCAAAGAGAGAATTATCGTCATATTTTATTGTTTTACTTCCGAAAGGGCAAAAATGCGGTGCAAGCTCGGAAGAAACTGTGTGACGTTTATAGTGAGGATTGGTTTACTGAACGCCAATGTCAGCGTTGGTTTGCTCGCTTTCGTGCTGGAAATTTTAATGTGCAAGACGCACTCCATACTTTTCGTCTAACCACTATACTGATGGCGATAAAATAAAGGCGTTAATCGAAAATAACTGGCGGTACTGCTAGCGTATTATGGCCGGTCTTGATTTGGCGACTTTCCTTTTGAAGCCAAGTAGCGAAAACGTACTTAAATTAGTAAACATTCCAGTTCAACTCAATAGATGTTTACATCAATCTTGTTGCTATAGCAACCCTGTGTTTACTTTTTCACAAACCCCAAAGTCGCCAAATAGCATTCCGGCCATAATACGCTAGCTGTTACTTTAGAACAGCTTGGTTACGCAAACAATCTGCATGTTTGGTGAGTTGCATGTCCTTTAATTCGTGAGGAACCCAAACGCATTAACATATGCAAATCTTTGCTGAATCGTCACAAAAACGACTTATGTCTGAAAAGAATTATAACGGGTGATGAAAAGTGGATTGTTTACGATCACATAGTCCGAAAACGATCATGGACCAAGCAAGCTAAACCCTCAAAATCGACATCTAAAGCCACTATACACCAAAAGAAGATTATACTTTCTGTGTGGTGCAATTGCAAAGGTATAGTCTACTTTAAGCTGCTTCCAAGGAACCAAACTATTGATTCAAATTCAAGTTTATTCAGCTTAGGACCCGCAGTAAACTCTTACACTTAAAGTAGTAAATAAAATACACTATTTCCCGCCGTATTCAATTTTTAGAGACCTTTGTTTTAGCATATGAAAATATTTAGTGTTTTGCAATGCTTTTTTAGTAATTAAAAGGCTGCTATACCATACAAAATGACGCTACAACTGTTCTTATGCCAAACCCTTAATTAGTATACAAAAAATATACTTAAAATCTTCTCGCGTCCTACCTAGTTGCAACACATTTGTAACGTACTGCTGTACATGTATTTCTAAGATTCCAATTAGTAATGTACTCCATGTGTTCCTCTCCTTCTCTTTAGAAAAATAAAGCAAGAATTGGAAGGCATGGGAAAGTTTATTTACAAGACAATTAACAATGACTTGGTAATGGGAATGGTTCTCGTGAATTGTGTTGTATTCTTAGAACTCTAATAAGCTATGAAATATGTTAAATAAACACAAATTCACACAGTTTAAATGTGTGTATGACAGTATCAGCACAATGGTAAAAAATAAATATGCACAATTTAAAACATACGAACAAAAAAAGCCAAATGCAAATTATGTATTATGCTTTGACAGCAATAAAATATGAATTGACACAGTGACAATAATAAGGTATTTTCTGATTTTGTTACATGTTGAAACAATGTTTCAAAAACATGATAAAATTACAAAACAGTGCATAGTCAGATAACCGTAATTCCTACTTAGGACAAACAGTCAATGTTAATACTCAACTTAAATTGCTTTACACAGAAAGTACTATGAGTTTATAATACAAATGGATAACGTTTTGAAGCATTATCTTCAAAGCACAAGATTTTAATTATGACAGTGATATTACAATGAAAATATATACTAATGTAAAAAAATAACATTCAGAAGGACAGGTTTAGAGTAATAAAATATAGACCTATTTCATATACCAAAGCAATTCCTGTTTCTATAAAAGAAATCAAAATCATCAATCAATTCCTGTTAAATCAAAATCTTGTAATCAATGAAATTATTGACAGAAAACGCACTATGATATAAAATTGGCAAGTTAAACATCTATTTTAAAATCTTTAACTTCAAAAGAATTTTATTGTAACCTTGTCAAAAAATTTTTTTACAAATAAAAAGGCATTTTATTAGTTTTTAGACTAGTTAAGTTAGCTAGTTTTTAGCATTTAAAATAATTTTTTCAAATTATACGGCTAAAGTCATACTAAAGTTTATTTTATTATGTTTTGATTGGTTCTATTTATTGACAAAGCATGATTTTTTTTGTTCAATAAAACAGTTTCGTTCCCAAAATCTATCTGCTTACAAGCTTTGAGATACTCTTGTCACTAGACCAGGGTCCTTATTTTTGAGGCATGATGTCATCATTACACCTAGTGTAACAGTGTTTCAATATTACCAAACTAGAGGAGACAGATGCATGTGTGTTAAATCTGTTGGGTTTTAAAGTCTTGACAGCTCAGTGACGCTGGGGGGCCCAGTCGAAAGGAGCTTGCCTTGGGACTCATGGAAAGTCTTGAAGGAGACTGATGCACGTTAAATATGCTCCAAAGTCCTGATGCTGCGTACAATGTCTCTCTTAAAAGCTGCGTTGGGTGCCTACTCGGGTATCGGCTCTTCACTTGACTGTGGTTCTAAATTATGATGTTTCTTGTGTCAAAGAATAGGACCTGAAAGGAAATGGTAACAAGGGATTTATTTATTTTATTAGGTAACAACTACACGAGTATTTTCTCAGTTTAAATGAGTACCAAACCATAAGTCTCAATTGTGATATAAATAAATTAAATACTTTTGTTTAGGGTGACTAGACATACTGCTTTCACAGTACAGTACTACTTCTTAGGTTTTTGTCATGCTTGTTTCCGAGAGTCTAAAATATGTAAAATGTCCTGGAATTTTCTTGTCGACAATCGCAACCAAAACAAAGTGAGAGAACTATAACATTATTTATATACTTTTAATTATTTCAATTAATCAGTTGTCTCTCATATATGGCAGACAAGAGATTTATTACATTGTAACCTAAAAAGTTACAAAATAATTAGTTTAAATTGTATTTGGTCTTGTTTGTATTGGTTTAATTTTTATGTTTTAATTTTTTTGTTTTAATTAAATTTTTATTTATTCTTAGTGGTTTGAACCACATTTCACCTGAGTAGATTACAAGACAGGAACTACAATAATACTATAAAATGAATGTTATGATATCCTAGAATTATCATTTTTTGCTTCTTTAACACTACTGCATTGATGAAAATATATATGGTCACCACTTATGTTTGTAAAAATATCTTTGAAAGATCAGTTGTATCTTAACTAATATAGGGAAATAAATTAAGTAACAAATAGGATAGGAAAGGAAGTGGCAAAAGTATATGAAGAGTACAGGGGAAGAAGCTCTTCATCATGGGAGTGTGTCTGCATCAGGTTTCAGACAGCAAGGCATCGCCTAAATTGGTGTGAACCAGTTTAGCCTTGGTTCTTATCACATGGCACACAGATTTACTATCTTGACGATCGAGATTCACGCCAGACAATAGTCTGAAGCTTGAACTGCGAAATAAGAACCAAGAGATAAACCGCCAAGCAGACCTCAATACAGACAGATTCCCCTGTCGACAAAGGGTTTTTCCCCTTGTACTCTTCATAAATCTTTAAATTTATTTATCATAAGTACAAAATAATAAACAGCTCTTAACTTTTAAAATATAAAAATAGTTTCCAAGATATGTATCAAAATACTTTAATTTTTAGTATTATTTTACAACAAAAAATTTAACATACATAAGTATTATGCACTTTTTTGAAGTTAACATTGTAAGGGTAGTCATAGAGAAAATAACTAAAAATACTATTTTAATGTGAAATAAGTAGGCTTTTGTACAGGTAACCTTAATATATTGACCATGATCAAATTATGTAGCTTATTTCACCAGCTGCATGAGCAGGAACTTGACATTGTCTAGGGTAATATGTTTGGATGTAATATATACGTATGATTTAACTGCACAATCTCTATAGAGAGATTTTTCTCCCTAGGATTTTTAACTGCACAAATCATTTATGGGACATCAGAATTGAAGGCTGTATTCGTAGGTAAAACCTGAAGTTATCGATACCATCAACATACAGAACTTGGTTCTCACACTCTTCATTCCAGCCTTAAGTTCATTTGTATCCTCAGACTATTAGGTTTAGGTACTCAAGGGGATGTGTATAATAAATTGGGATTTCATTTTATGCCTACTAATAATTGGTAAATAGAATGGGTTAAAAAAAACAGCTTTTTAGTTTTCAAAAATGCTGACTGACGCACTTACCCTCACAAAATCATCTACTTCTCTTGTTTTGCAAGTCTCCAATTTCACCTTGATAAAAATGCTAGAATGGCAATCGCATTCTTTGAAATGCCCTTTTTGTTTTGATCTCTGGGGACTTTTTGCAGGGTCTTCTAGAAGGCCCTGCTTTTTGGAACCCACTATGATGACAAAAAAAATTTTACTGGAAAAGAACATTCATATTTTTACAGCTCTTGTCATACTTGTCCAAATGATACAGTTTAAAAACAGGGTTTTTTTTAATTATGATCTTTATTTTACATTTTACCTGCCTTTACTTAGAAAATAATAAGTATTAAGTATGGAAATCTTCAAAAAAGATCAAAGTTTTACAATGATTTTTTTTTTTTAAATCTGTGTTACAAGAAACAAAACTATAATTTTAGTGTTCAAATAAAAACGAACTAAAACAAACATTTTATAAATACATGTGAAAGAATAAATAATTTTACACTGACCTGTAGACAATTCTTTGTCCCGAAGGATGTGAATTTATTGAGTTCCACTAGTTCACCAAACTTGGCTACCCAACCCAGTCATTGATTTCTTCCATGCGTGTTAAATGCTTCGAATAATAACGCTGTCTTGATTAGTTTCAATTATTTGATTCTTAAAATTTATTGGAAAGACTTCATTTGAGACTAGTAAGTGTGAACTTGCCATACTGCTAAATCGTTAATCGCAATAAATTATCTAACTCATTACATTACAATTCTTCGACCAAAGAAGTAAACAAGAAGTTTTGCAAAAGTTTCGGTTTCAAGTCAGAAGTCACGTGACTGCATGACGTGAGGCAGCTGCATACGTCATTCGGGCTACGTCACTCGGAGGAGTGGCCTATCCGTCTAAACGGTAGAGAATGCTTATATGCATCCCTGTGGCATATAAGCATTCTCTACCGTTTAGACGGATAGGCCACTCCTCCGAGTGACGTAGCCCGAATGACGTATGCAGATGCTTCACGTCATGCAGTCACGTGACTTCTCATTGAAACCGAAACTTTTGCAAAAGTTTACTTCTGTGGTCGAAGAATTGTCAATTGTAATGAGTTAGATAATTTGTTGCGATTAACGATTTAGCAGTATGGAAAGTTCACACTTACTAGTCTCAAATGAAGTCTTTCCAATAAATTTTAAGAATCAAATAATTGAAACTAATCAAGACAGCGTTATTATTCGAAGCATTTAACACGCATGGAAGAAATCAATGACTGGGTTGGGTAGCCAAGTTTGGTGAACTAGTGGAACTCAATAAATTCACATCCTTCGGGACAAAGAATTGTCTACAGGTCAGTGTAAAATTATTTATTCTTTCACATGTATTTATAAAATGTTTGTTTTAGTTCGTTTTTATTTGAACACTAAAATTATAGTTTTGTTTCTTGTAACACAGATTTAAAAAAAAAAAATCATTGTAAAACTTTGATCTTTTTTGAAGATTTCCATACTTAATACTTATTATTTTCTAAGTAAAGGCGGTAAAATGCAAAATAAAGATCATAATTAAAAAAAAACCCTGTTTTTAAACTGTATCATTTGGACAAGTATGACAAGAGCTGTAAAAATATGAATGTTCTTTTCCAGTAAAATTTTTTTTGTCATCATAGTGGGTTCCAAAAAGCAGGGCCTTCTAGAAGACCCTGCAAAAAGTCCCCAGAGATCAAAACAAAAAGGGCATTTCAAAGAATGCGATTGCCATTCTAGCATTTTTATCAAGGTGAAATTGGAGACTTGCAAAACAAGAGAAGTAGATGATTTTGTGAGGGTAAGTGCGTCAGTCAGCATTTTTGAAAACTAAAAAGCTGTTTTTTTTAACCCATTCTATTTACCAATTATTAGTAGGCATAAAATGAAATCCCAATTTATTATACCATTAGCATCCCCTTGAGTACCTAAACCTAATAGTCTGAGGATACAAATGAACTTAAGGCTGGAATGAAGAGTGTGAGAACCAAGTTCTGTATGTTGATGGTATCGATAACTTCAGGTTTACCTACGAATACAGCCTTCAATTCTGATGTCCCATAAATAATTTGTGCAGTTAAAAATCCTAGGAAGAAAAATCTCTCTATAGAGATTGTGCAGTTAAATCATACGTATATATTACATCCAAACATATTACCCTAGACAATGTCAAGTTCCTGCTCATGCAGCTGGTGAAATAAGCTACATAATTTGATCATGGTCAATATATTAAGGTTACCTGTACAAAAGCCTACTTATTTCACATTAAAATAGTATTTTTAATTATTTTCTCTATGACTACCCTTACAATGTTAACTTCAAAAAAGTGCATAATACTTATTTATGTTAAAATTTTTGTTGTAAAATAATACTAAAAATTAAAGTATTTTGATACATATCTTGGAAACTATTTTTATATTTTAAAAGTTAAGAGCTGTTTATTATTTTGTATTTATGATAAATAAATTTAAAGATTTATGAAGAGTACAAGGGGAAAAACCCTTTGTCGACAGGGGAATCTGTCTGTATTGAGGTCTGCTTGGCGGTTTATCTCTTGGTTCTTATTTCGCAGTTCAAGCTTCAGACTATTGTCTGGTGTGAATCTCGATCATCAAGATAGTAAATCTGTGCGCCATGTGATAAGAACCAAGGCTAATCTGGTTCATACCAGTTTAGGCGATGCCTTGCTGTCTGAAAACCTGATGCAGACACACTCCCATGATGAAGAGCTCTTCTTCCCCTGTACTCTTCATATACTTTTGCCACTTCCTTTCCTATCCTATTTGTTACTTAATTTATTTCCCTATATTAGTTAAGAACAATGATCTTTCAAAGATATTTTTACAAACATAAATGGTGACCATATATATTTTCATCAATGCAGTAGTGTTAAAGAAGCCCAAAAATGATAATTCTAGGATATCATAACATTCATTTTATAGTATTATTGTAGTTCCTGTCTTGTAATCTACTCAAGTAAAATGTGATTCAAACCACTAAGAATAAATAAAAATTTAATTTAAAACAAAAAAATTAAAAACATAAAAATTAAACCAATACAAACAAGACCAAATACAATTTAAACTAATTTTTTGTAACTTTTTAGGTTACAATGTAATAAATCTCTTGTCTGCCATATATGAGAGACAACTGATTAATTGAAATAATTAAAAGTATATAAATAATGTTATAGTTATCTCACTTTGTTTTTGGTTGCGATTGTCGACAAAGAAAATTCCAGGATATTTTACATATTTTTAGACTCTCGGAAACAAGCATGACAAAAACCTAAGAAGTATTTACTGTAGTGTGAAAGCAGTATGTCTATTCACCCTAAACAAAAGTATTTAATTTATTTATATCACAATTGAGACTTATGGTTTGGTACTCATTTAAACTAAGAAAATACTCGTTTTTGTTGTTACCTAATAAAATAAAAATTAATCCCTTGTTACCTTTTTTTTGCTTTCAGGTCCTATTCTTTGACACAAGAAACATCATAATGTAGAACCACAGTCAAATGAAGAGCCGATACCCGAGTAGGCACCCAACGCAGCTTTTAAGAGAGACATTGTACGCAGCATCAGGACTTTGGAGCATATTTAACGTGCATCAGTCTCCTCAAGACTTCCATGAGTCCCAAGGCAAGCTCCTTTCGACTGGGCCCCCCAGCGTCACTGAGCTGTCAAGACTTTAAAACCCAACAGTTTTAACACACATGCATCTGTCTCCTCTATAGTTTGGTAATATTGAAACACTGTTTCACTAGGTGTAATGATGACATCATGCCTCAAAAATAAGGACCCTGGTCTAGCGACAAGAGTATCTCAAAGCTTGTAAGCAGATAGATTTTGGGAATGAAACTGTTTTATTGAACAAAAAAAATCATGCTTTGTCAATAAATAGAACCAATCAAAACATAATAAAATAAACTTTAGTATGACTTTAGCCGTATAATTTGAAAAAAATTATTTTAAATGCTAAAAACTAGCTAACTTAACTAGTCTAAAAACTAATAAAATGCCTTTTTATTTTTAAAATTTTTTTTGACAAGGTTACAATAAATTCTTTTGAAGTTAAAGATTTTAAAATAGATGTTTAACTTGCCAATTTATATCATAGTGCGTTTTCTGTCAATAATTTCATTGATTACAAGATTTTGATTTAACAAGAATTGATTGATGATTTTGATTTCTTTTATAGAAACAGGAATTGCTTTGGTATATGAAATAGGTCATATTTTATTACTCAAAAACCTGTCCTTCTGAAGGTTATTTTTTACATTGGTATATATTTCATTGTAATATCACTGTCATAATTAAAATCTTGTGCTTTGAAGATAATGCTTCAAAACGTTATCCATTTGTATTTTAAACTCATAGTACTTTCTGTGTAAAGCAATTAAGTTGAGTATTAACATTGACTGTTTGTCCTAAGTAGGAATTACGGTTATCTGACTATGCACTATTTTGTAATTTTATCATGTTTTTGAAACATTGTGAAAAAATCAGAAAATACCTTATTATTGTCACTGTGTCAATTCATATTTTATTGCTGTCAAAGCATAATACATAATTTGCATTTGGCTTTTTTGTTGGTTATGTTTTAAATTGTGCATATTTATTTTTTACCATTGTGCTGATACTGTCATACACACATTTAAACTGTGTGAAATTTTTGTTTATTTAACATATTTCATAGCTTATTAGAGTTCTAAGAATACAACACAATTCACGAGAACCATTCCCATTACCAAGTCATTGTTAATTGTCTTGTAAATAAACTTTCCCCTGTCTTCCAATTCTTGCTTTATTTTTCTAAAGAGAAGGAGAGGAACACATGGAGTACATTACTAATTGGAATCTTAGAAATACATGTACAGCAGTATGTTACAAATGTGTTGCAACTAGGTAGGACGCGAGAAGATTTTAAGTATATGTTTTTGTATACTAATTAAGGGTTGGCATAAGAACATTTGTAGCGTCATTTTGTATGGTTATAGCAGCCTTTTAATTACTAAAAAAAGCATTGCAAAACACTAAATATTTTCATATGCTAAAACAAAGGTCTCTAAAAATTGAATACGGTGGAAAATAGTGTATTTTATTTACTATGTTAAGTGTAAGAGTTTACTGCGGGTCCTAAGCTGAATAAACTTGAATTTAAATAATAGTTTGGTTCCTTGGAAAGCAGCTTAAAGTAGACTATACCCTTGCAATTGCACCACACAGAAAAAGTATAATCTTCTTTTGGTGGTATAGTGGCTTAGATGTCGTTTTGAGGGTTCAGCTTGCTTGGTCCATGATCGTTTTGGACTATGTGATCGTAAACAATCCACTTTTCATCACCCGTTAGGATTCTTTTCAGAAATAAGTCGTTTTTGTGACGATTCAGCAAAGATTTGCATATGTTAATTGCGTTTGGGTTCCTCACGAATTAAAGGACATGCAACTCACCAAACATGCAGATTGTTTGCGTAACCAAGCTGTTCTTAAAGTAACAGCTAGCGTATTATGGCCGGAATGCTATTTGGCGACTTTGGGGTTTGTGAAAAAGTAAAAACAGGGTTGCTATAGCAACAAGATTGATGTAAACATCTATTGAGTTAAACTGGAATGTTACTAATTTAAGTACGTTTTCGCTACTTGGCTTCAAAAGGAAAGTCGCCAAATCAAGACCGGCCATAATACGCTAGCAGTTATTTTCGATTAACGCCGATTCGAGCCACGCCTTTATTTTATCGCCATCAGTATAGTGGTTGGACGAAAAGTATGGAGTGCGTCTTGCACATTAAAAATTTCCAGCACGGGAAAACGAGCAAACCAACGCTGACATTGCATTGGCGTTCAGTAAACCAATCCTCACTATAAACGCACACCGAGCTTGCACCGCATTTTTGCCTTTCGGAAGTAAAACAATAAAATATGACGATAATTCTCTCTTTGAGTGTCCATTTTCAACTAAATTTTTAACCAACTTGTTGTTTACTATTGACGCTCTGGTTTTGACTACAAAAAGTCTAATCTTTTAAAATAGTAGACAATAATATAAGCACTGCGATCACTACCACATTAAATATGCAATTCAAGTCATCTTGAGAAAAAAAACGACATTAATTATCGAACAACTCGATATATTACTTTCCAAAATCCAATTCCAAAAAACAGCTTCTTGTCCCGAAAACACAGGGATATTTTTCCATGCCTTTTCAATTGATGACATCAGTTCTCGTTTGTTATGGTACTGAGTGCCATTTTAGTAAACTTCGTGCGCCAAAATACCCCACAAATTCTCGATTAGGTTTAGATCGGGACTTTTAGCCAGCCAATCAGTCAACAGTTTTACAGAATTTGCGTCAAACCATGATTTTGCAGCTGCGGACACATTTATTGATGCATTGTCCTGCTGGAATAAATAGTCACCACTGGTTATCAACGGTGCTTCTGGCAAAAGATTGCCACCCAGCATATCAACATAACTATTTGAGTTCATTTCCCCTTAAAGAAATACTATTTCTGTAGTTCCAGAGGCTGCGTAACCTGCTCAGACCATTACTGAGCCGCCACCATATGAACGCTTTGAAAATATTTCTTTTTCTTTGCGAAGATCAAAAATACTTATCCCATCAGGTCCGTCTAGGTTAAACTTCTTTTCATCAGAAAAGACAACATCATTCCATTTGTCACCCATAGAAATGTACTTTTTAGCAAACTCCATTCTCAGTCTCTTTTGGGTTTTTGTAAGAGGGGGTCGTGACTTCAGTTTTCCGTATCGAACCTGTTTGGCATTTTGTAAAACACGGCGAACGGTTCGAGCACTGTAGTTCAAGCCCAGTTCACGCTTTATTTCCGGCGATGTTTGCTTTTTGGAGCAAGCTCTACTTATAATTCGTCTTTTATCTCTCGAAGACACAGAAGATGGCCAACCTAGGTGTTTTCGTTTTCCATAATTTCCAGGATATTTCAAAAAATTATATATTACAGTCTTTGATCTATTCAATTTCAATGCTATTTCACGTCCAGTAAGTCCAGAATTTTTATAAGCGATTAATTTTCCTTTTTCAAACACTGAAAGCTTCGTACCTAGTGGCATGGTTGAAGATAAGTGTAATGAAGTTTTCAAACACTCGCAAAATCATTATAATACCATGGAATGACGTGTACAAAGCAGAAACTTTGCTAATTTATGTAAATTTATGCTTTAGACTTACAGAAATGCAATTGTCCTTATAATTTTGTCCAATTTTGCTGTATGTTAAAATTTATAACGTATTTTATAATTAGGAATTTTATGTATATTTGCAAAAAATCTTATTTAAAATGCTTAGTTTACTATTGGCTAACATACATAAAATTTGCATAATTCAACCGTGATTTGTCGAAAAGATCTAGCGATTTTTCCGTTGTCCTTATAATTCTGACCACCACTGTAGTATATCAACCAAATGATGATGATGATGTCGTGTCCATGGATAGAGATTATATGGGACCAAAGGTCTCATAGACCGCTTCAGCTTTCTGCAGACAGTGGTCCTCATAAAGGTCTTCGTAGGGCGAGTTGGTGATTTGCTGCAATTTTGCCAGGATGGCTGGACAAGAGAAAAGATGTTTTGGATCCAGTTCCGAGTCGGGGCAGTTTCTGCAGCTGGAGTATTTTCTAGTTCCATCTTTTTGGATTTCCATCCCTTTGAAGTGGCCTGTCCTTAATCTAGTTAGGGTGGTCGCAGTTACCCTATTGGTGTTTAACACACAAATTTGGTGTTTAATTTTAACACTTCTGCTGTTAAATTTTGCTTTGGCCACTGAGTTGATGTCATTAAGAGTGGTTTGGGGAAGAACATCATTGTTGAGTTTTCTTGCTTCTTTTGCCAGGATATCAGCCGACTCGTTTCCGTCGATACCAACGTGTGCTGGAATCCATTGCAAAATGAATTTCTTGCAAGGCAGCTTTGCAATCGCTTAAAATTAGTAATCCCTCATTTTTTTCCTCGTCTAAAAGGTCAAGGTATAGCTCTATTGCCTTTTGTATTGCCAGGAGCTCACAGGTGAAGTTGGAAGCTATTTTTCCCGCACCAATTTTATGTTTTTTAATGGTGCCATTTGCAAAGATGAAATTGAATATCAACCAAATGCACACAATATATGAAAGACTACTACTTTCTTTCTTTATCATGATCATTTTATTTTTAATTGAAGTATAAAAAGCTTCAAATGTAGTTTAATTAATTTAATTTTAAAACAATATCGTTTAATTGATTTATACATACAATAAAGCATTCATAACATCGTTATTTGTTAATGTCATACAAAACATAAACAACAAATAAAAGGAGGAATCGAAACATTTATGTACCAAGCAATTTTAACACAAAACAATTCGGTGCCTCTTTGTCACTAAATTGTTAACATGGTAAAAAGAGCAACGAGTGCTCATCAACAAAGTAACGAGGGATGAAAGATGAACATGAGACAGAGTAAGTTTGAAAAATGTGTAACCGGCATTTGATTCAAAATTGTGTGTTGTAACAATATCGATTCTAACGAACATGATTATCTCAACAAGAGTGCACTTTGTTAGAAGTATGTAGAAAATATAAAGAATTGCAGGATATATATGAATAATCATGTTGCGTCTGAAACGGACGTTAAATTAGAACTACTGATCAGAATAATGGGAAATTAGGCAAGAATAAAATTAGTAAAATAGCGTTAAGATAATCTAATAGCAATGAAATATAAGAACATTGTAATTATAGAGCAATTGAATAAAAAAATAAATTAGATATTAATAATCTTATACAATACAAAAAGAAATGTCTTTTATAACATTAATATAAATGGAAATCATACATTTCAGATCTCTGGTCTTATTCCATTGCTCCAGTCTATTTTTCATTTGCCTTTTCAACAAAAGCTTCAACGCGTGCGCTTGAAAACTTTCACATCATCCAGACCAATAATTTTCATTTTAACCAATATACAATTCTAACCATCCTTTACATTTTTTATCTATCCATAAACTTCCATTATAACGCTAATTCACGGTCACATTTTACTCGAAATAAGGTAGGTAGGTTGGTACATGTATTTTCCGGGTTGTGTGCTTGGTCAGAGACCCTTTTATAAACCTTCGTGAAGTAAGATAGACACAGACAGAATATTTACTGACACACTGAGAGAGAAAATACACTCAGGGCGAAGGCAAGAATCGTGCCCGCACCCGGTATAGTGCGCAGACTGTTAGCGTAATGGGCTGAGATCAAACCCAATAGGCCACCCCCCGCAAAATCAGTTAATAGCCTCACACAATTTTTCCAAACCAAATGAGGCATGAGCCGAGTCCATTGTCCCGCTGATGGCTTTTCATTCTTTTAATGCCCATGACGCGTGTCACCTCTGTACTGTTGAGAACTCTGAAGCAGCACTCAATAGAAAAATCAATACTATCCCCTGGTTTCCACATAACTTTTCTGAGCAACTCCTGCGGATCACAATGGAAGTAGCATCCTCCATAAAAATTGGATAGACAACCCCTTTGTTGCCGTTTTCGGTGTGTACCATGTGTTCGTGAGGACTCGATAAAGGGGAAGTGTGGTTAAAATAGCGCGTACAATAGGGTTCTGGATGGTAACAGAGTGGAAAATGTGGCATGTACTTGAAAAGAATAATTCGCGGTACAATGTATCTGTTAATTGAATTGGTTAGTGTGTATACATTCGAATGTGAATAGAATACATTAAAAGTTTTAAACTTACGGGAGATTGTTAAAACACAATGTTAAGAGTTAAATCAGCTGAACAATACCGTACTTTGATTGGGATGGATAAAGAGTGAAACGATACATATTCGAAATATGAACTTATTTAAATATAATGTTTACATATTTAATTCACTAAAAGCATTATAATTTATCTTTCGAAATAATTGTGTATTTTTTAATCGTTATGGGGAATGTACATACAATTACATTTAAGTCATTGGGATGGACTATGTATTTCAAGTATATCATAATACTACTGAATTTAACTAGTTTATATTTTAATTTGAATTCAAAAATTTACATTAACACCTTCTAAATTTAAAGTGTTTTAAAGCCTTTCTTAACATAAAACATTCAAAACACGGAAACTTTTATATCTGCAACGTTTTTTGACGGTTTTTATTAGCGTTTTTACCAAACGCTTTAATAGTTCTTCAAGATACTTGTTACTTATTGAACTTATCTTAATGTTACACAACATATCGCGATGAACGTTTTACCTCAACATCTTTAATAGCCAACAAATCCATGCAGCACTATCTGAACTGTATCAATATCAAATTAATGCGTTAAATCTATCTAGTATCAAAGATGAAAGCACCAATTACCGATTGTATTGGACTAATTTACGATCATTAACTCCTCATTATGCATGGCTCGTTCCTGTATTAGAAGTTAAAAGGAAATTCTGCAGAATTCATTACAAAGCAAACATTGGCGTGGTCAGGATTGTTTATTGGCATGGTTCAAAAAGTGAAAACAAATTAAAGATAGTTACGTTTTAGTTAAACAGATTTTTCAAACAAATATATATTTAAAAGTATGTTTTGCAAGGAATTTTTAAAAATAACAATTATTATTTCCTCAGGGGCACCTCAATTTAGTTGAATTTGACATTTTCAGCCGTAAAAATTCAAATGTTTGCGCAATGAATAAACAAACAGTTTTTTTTGTAATCTATCATAACAAAAAATCAATTTTAAATAAATCTTTATAATACCACCAAAACTCTACTACTCCAGCATTTTTATACAAACAGACGTCTGATTCTTATCAGCTGCTTCAATACTGGTATTTTTAAAAATCTTGAACATTTAAGTTTATAAGAGAAATGTTAAAATTAAAAAAAATTGTAAAATAAAGTAAATTATACAAAGGTCCACGTAAGTGTACCTCTGATGCGAATAGGCCATGGAAGGGATGGCATATATGGATATGGATAGAACGGAAAGAGTTAAATAATAGATCAAAATATATTCAACAATTAAATTCAACAATACATTAAATTATAAAAAATAAATAATGAAACAGCAAAAAATTAAAAACTATGTATATAATTGCTAATTAATTAGCTGTGTTCATTAAAACAATTAACTTAAAGAGTTAATTGTTTTAATGAACATTAATATACAAGCAAACACACTTGTTGACTGCTTTTTCTTATTTAATTTTTGGAATTATCAATGAAAATTTACATTACAAACTTGCATTACGGCCTCGGAGAGAGTGCGGTTTGTTTTGAAAACTTATGAACATGAAAAGCAAACTTTCACAATTAAAAACAATTTTTGTAATATGCTGATGGGGTTAAGAAAGGCTCCTTCAGACAGATTCAATTGAGTCCATACGCAATCGAATCTGTCTGAAAAAGTCGTTCAAGGAAAAGGAGCTCATTCAGCTCAAAGAATATTATTAATAGATTCTTGTATCGCTTCAAGTACTTTATGCCATAAAGGTTGTCAAAAGAAATACATTCAGCTATTCAATGAGTTATTTAGAAATTTGTGAAAGCCATTTTAATGATTTTTTGGGATCAAAGAAAAAAGGATGTGAATGTGTAAGCATTTTTCCTTAATGTATCAGCTTGTATATTAATTCAATCATTAATCAGCTTGTATATTAATTATATCATTAATATTTTAATTGTTTTAATGAACTTAATTAAAGGAATTAATTTAATTAACAATTAGTAAACAGCTACAAGAAAGTAATTAAAACTTTTCGGTAATCCAAAATCCTTTGCCAATATTATTTACAGATAGAACTAATTTATAAAATTAACTATTAACTATCCATCATTATAGCACTAGGATTATTTTCTCTTACATTAAAAATGATTAGGGACTACCAGAAGTCATCATAGCCCTTGCGTAGCTTTAGTGAGACGTTTATTGAACTAAAGCAAAAAACATAGGTTTCATCCCTGATTTGAAGAAAATCTATCGCACATAGGGTTTATTTGCGAAAGGAAAATTTTCGCGTAAGCGCAAAGGGTAGCTGCCATAGAACTTTTTGGTTTCAAAGGTAGTGCTTAAAAATGAAAAGAGATACGGACTTCAAATTTGGTACACGAGAGTTCCCGGTACTTGTGTCAGACGTCATAATAAGGTTTTCCGGAAAATCGCTTTGGCCAAGGATAACTGCCATAGATTTTTTGTTAGGCTTTAATGTTATTTAAATTACCTTATAGGGTATATAATTACATTTAAATGTATTGATATTTATTGAGTGGTAATCAAAAGTAGTGCAGATTTATACTCTTCTAGTTTGCATAAAAATGTAAGGTGACGAATTCAGTTTCGACAATGTATCAAAGGGAGTATTTTTTTTAATTGCTTGCTAAGCAATCCATTACATTATTTAGCTCCAACTTCTTGCGGCCAAGAAATCACCAGCGTGGGCTCCAAGAATGGAACGTTCACAAGCCCCTACTATCCGGATCCATACCCTTCCAACGTCTACTGCGTCTACAAGTTCATTGGAAAGGCCCGAGAAAGAGTGCAGATTAGCTTCACGGACTTCGACCTGCATTTGCCTCATGAACCTACTAGAGAGTAAGTTCAAATTACGTCCTACCTAGTTTAGATAATATACAGAGACGTGTCGAAATAGTGCACTGTAACCGAATTTCATGTTAAATTTTGGTATCAAATGATAAAAGCTTAAAATATTTTAAATTAATATTAATTATTTTTAATACAAAAAAAAATATACAAATTGCTGTGCGTGTACGTAGAAGATCAGTAATTGAAAGGCAATGCATGAAATGTAAATGACAAAGAGATTAAAAACAATTTCTTATTTTTTCAAACGTTCGTCACCGATTTCATTAAAAAAATTTACAATACATATAAAAGGAATGCCTACAAAATGTTTAGTTCATACTGAACGGCATTTAATATATAAAGGGATTTTGCTTCAAGTATATTTTTTATCATTAGTTCAAAACCAGAATGGTAAAACATTTTCAGTCAGCATTTATTCTCCCTGAAATCTAATTTCCTGTAAGGCGAGTTCACCGAAAGAAATAAAATTGATCTAGATTTGACTAGACCCTTTTTATTCTGAAAAACCAATGCCAAAAAATAATAAATATTACTGAACATGAGAAAAAGAGATTTAGTCAACTTTAAGATCTTCCCTTACACCTATTAACACTTGAAAAATTAAACTTAAATTTTTAGTTTTAAATTTATATTATTTAAGCTTCAAAATCAAAAATTTTGGTGCAAGATTACAACGAAATCCTGGAAGTTTCAAGATGCCACCACTATTTGGAGCGTTGATTTATCACTTTTGCGGTATATCAAAGTTATGGTTTTACCACAAAATTGGTAAATGCTTGTTCCAAACAGTGTTGGCAGATAGAGAGTTCCAGAATTCCGGTGCAATCTTGTCCCAAACTTTTTAACGGTGTGGTTATTTCTAGTTATGGTTTACAAATATTCTATGTGAGATCTTTATTTTAGTTGTGAAGCGGTTGACGCCGTTATGATCTTTATTACTATCAACGGTCGACGAGAAAGGTTGGACAATTTTTGCGGCAATAAGCTGCCAGCTCAGCTGATGTCAAACGGACCCACTATGGAAGTGGAATTTCAGTCTTTTCACTCGTCACCCGAAGTCAAGGGATTTAGAGCCATTTACCGTTTCGTTACAGGTACTATTTTAATGTAATAAATTTATTAATTTAAAAAAGGTAAATGCATATGATGTATTTAAAATGATAACCCCAATTCGAAATTTTACAAGAAAATATATAAGTGCAATAAATTATTAATTTTTTGAAAATTATATAATACTGAGTTCTAAAAATATTTAGTAAATATTATTAACATTCGTTCAAAATTTTACGAGGCCTTAAGAATTGATACTTAATGCCTTATAAAAAAAACTTTCTGTAAAACTAAGAGGATAGCTATCATTTTTCGTCCTTATTCAATAATTGTTTCTTTTTCTGTCACTTTTTGAGTTTCAGTTTCAATTTGAAATTAGTTCAGCTATTTCTGTAAACAGGAATTGTTAAAGTGTCAAAGATTTTATTTGAATTTTTATTTGCATATTTAGAATTATGTTGATATGTTTAAAAATACAATGCATTAAGTAATATTCAGAATATCAATTACGCAAATTACAAATTATCTGCACTGTTATGGTTCAATTCAATATTTTATTTAATTAAACATCGATTACTTTTAGACTATGGAATCTCTGCTGTTAGCCAAGATTCTGAAAAAGGTGAGCCGTTGCCTGATTTTTTTAAATAATAGTATTGTGCTAATCAAAGTTGAAGTGCATTTTTTATCTACTGGAGTAAATCACACTGTTTAATGGTGTTAAATTGCAAGTTATAAATTTTGGATTAGTAAATGCAATTTTTTTTAAATTAACTATTTTTTCTCAAAGCTTGAAGTCCTCTAAAGCAAAATGACAATAATCTAAAAAAAACATCATTTTTTTAGAAAAATCTTTTTTTTTTCAAAAAAAATTACCATGTAAAAAAAGCTTTTTCTAAAAAAATGCTGGTGTTTTTTTAGAAAGTTTTTGTAATTTTGCTTAGAGGATTTTGTTGCATTTTTACGACTATACAAAAAATACTTTTAGAATTTCATTACGATATTGTAACCCAACATCAATTAGATATTCCGATCGTTTACAAATTTATTTCAATTTTTATTCAATGCAAACATATCGATTTTAAGGACTTTCTTACAAAGTTATTATTTACAATCTTACAAAATTAATTACCATCTTTTACGTTTAAAAAAGTTTTTCTAAAACATTATGCTTTAAAATAAAACACTATTCAAAAATAAAACTGGAATAAAATTCTAAATTACAGCTGCAACAAATATATTACTTTCTAAAATGAAAATAAAAGTCCTGGATATAATTTTGACTTTGCGTCCCTAGTACTTGCTTCCATAACACTGAAGTTTTTATTTGTTTCACTGAATAAAATCTTCTCATTTATTTTGCAGATTGCCGGTTTATTTTCCGCAGTGAAGATAGAGGGAACGGCACTTTTAGCTCCCCTAATTACCCTGGGTTTTATCCCAGGGATACCGAATGCCATTACACATTTCGCGGGAAGGATAAGGAAAGGGTTCACATTACGTTTGCTTATTTTGATGTGGACGGAATACCTCCGTGAGTTACATTTTTCAACTTTTTCCAATTTAATTTGAATGGCGAAAACAATTTCATTACATTTTCCTACTTTTTCAATTTATTTTGAATGAAGAAACATGAAACAATAGCATTAAATTTTCTACTTTTCCGATTTAATTTGAATGGTGAAATAATTTTTGTTCTTAAAGATCCAAGAGCGCGCATCTATTGATGACAGATTTTAACGATGATTATTTTTATTGATTTATTAACACCGGGAAAAATTAGGTTTTCTGTTTATCAAGATTTCAATTTAGCTTACACTATTAAAAAGTTTGGTGTAAGATTGTACCGAAATCCTGGTACTTTCTAGCGGCCACCACTATTTGGAACGTTGATTCACCATTTTTCGGTGTGTATCAAAGTTAACACAAAATTGGTAAATTTTACTTCAAAATAGTGGTTGCAGCTAGAAGAATCCAGGATTCCGGTGCAATCTTGCGCCAAACTTTTCAACAATGTATGTACCCCTAAAGTTTTGTTAGCTGAAACAAAATGAAAGTTCAGAATCGAGTCCAAAACCCAGGGGGCGTGATCGAAAGTTCCCATGATAATGTAAAATAAAATTTTAATTCCTTAAAATTATTTCGAGACAATGTGGTGCCACTACTGCGTTTCTAACCCAAATCTATTTACAACATAAAGCAAATAGTAAACATAGTAAGTTTTTTTTCCAGCAATTTTATTAATTTTAGTTTTAAGATATGAAATGAGAACTGCCACTTTAAACTTTGTCGCAATTATTAAGGTAAATTATGATTCCTAATGTTTCGTTTCTCCAGGTGCTTAAGCGAGACTGCCAGCGACTATGTTGAATTCTCTAACTACAAAACTGTTGACCGAAAACTCGCGCGCCATTGCGGAAACCAAAAGCCAAAGCTCATCGAATCGGACGCTGATTTCTTCCGTGTGATTTTCAAATCCAACGACAAATTCGATGCCACTGGATTCGAAGCATTTTATCAATTTCGAAAACAAGTTGGTAAGAAAACATACATCTGTGTTTCCAGGTCTTAAAGGGGGCGAGACATGTAAAAATCGATTTTTTTTAATTTCATAAATAGTTAAAATAACATCTCAAAAATATTCCTGCAAATTTTTAGAATGAAATTCACGTTATTTATTGATTAAAAACTCATTTAAATGCTTCACCTCAACCCGGCGCTTGAGGGTTTTGTCAAAACTTTAAGCACATTTATCTCAAAACTACTTTTTCTAAATTGGCGGGAAAGATAACTCAAAAAGTTCTCTCAATCGATCCTTATAAACCTTGGTATACGTCTTCTCTATAGTATTATATTTTAGTTGAACCTCAAAAATGCCAAAAAAAATTTTAATGACAGTTTTTTTACCCAAAAACCTTTGAAAAAAGGATAAAAAAAAATCGAACTTTTTTATTCTGAGGCTTGCCGATTTACAATATTTCAACTTTTTGATTTTTTTTATTGGTTTAACTAGAAGATGTAAGTTTTATGAACATTTTCATATAAAAAATTTTGATTTAAGATCAATTTTGGAGTAGCTAGAATTCCCCGCCGATTGATAATTTTATCCGTGAGGGTCTCAGGAGATGAGTTACTACGACGGCCATTTTGGAAAAAGTAAAACAAAAAAAATCAAATTTTTGTATTTTAATGTATAATGTATAAACATACTGAATTTTAAAACGATTCATGTATTTCTTCCCTTTTAATAAATTCTCTGAAAAACTATCAAAATTCAGGTGGTTACATGTATCGCCCCCCCTTAAGGACAAATGAGCCCGATTGACCGCGGGTCTCCAAACCAAAGTGCCTATCTGTGTTAAACCAATGCGAACAAATATTTTCTAAGCCACATTCCTCCGACTGTATTGAATATTTTTAAAAACAGTTTTTTTATACGATAAATTTAGCTGAATTTCCGGTCTCTATAATCAATCTTTTTGCTATTAGTTCGAATATTTTGCATAAAATTATTGAAAATTATAAAAAAAAAATCGAGCCAATTTCAAAATGTGGGATTATATAGAGACCTGTAAGTCATCTACATTTATCTTGTATTATAAATCGTTTGTAAAAATAGTCAAAACAGCCTGGAAAATATGGCTTAGAAAATAAGCTTTTTCTCTTTGTATTAACACAGAGGCAGTTTGGTTTGGAGACCCGTGGCCAATCGGGCTCATTCGCCCTTAAAATACGTAACTGAGTTATTTAAATTTCAAAAAAATAGAAAATTAACAACAAAAATTAGTGACACATTAATTATTTTTAACATAGAATAAATGATTTTCAACTTAATATTTCAATCTATTCAAGCGACTAAGTTTTTTTTTATTTAATACTTAGCTTCACTTAATAAACTTTCGATTTAAATTTTTTTAGATGCCCCGAATATTATGATAACGATGTAAGGAAAGGTATCCAAACTAGCGACATACTTAGGCTTTAATTTTTAGCAGAGTAACTTTGGCTTTAATTTTTTAGTAGAGTAGAGTCAGAGGAATTGTCACCTATTACCAAACTAAAAATCGACTTTTTTACAACTGCAGGAAATTCTATATTCGTTATAAAAGGAAAAACAGACATTCAGTTCATTTTAAAAGTATACAGAAATATAATATGATTTTGAAAAGAAAATGCCTTACCTTTTAAACTAAACTAAACTCCTCGGCGCAACAGCCCATTAGTGGGCCAAGGCCTGCAGTGCCCATTCCAGCTTTCGTGACCAAGGGCTCCGGGGTGCTAGGCATATGTCCCGGTAAGGTGATCAGTCTCACGTGGAACCCCCAGTGTTTAGTTCCCAAGCATGCTTGCGCCAAATCCGGGACTCGATCCCCGGACCTGTGGCATGGCAATGCGTAGCACTACCACTATATAAGCCACTGGGCCTCTACCGTTTAAGCAAAAATTTGAAATGTTTATCATTGTATCAATGTAATCTCAGTCTGTAACACTTTTATTTTATAGATCCATTCACAGTTAAAAGGGTTTCTAACATACCAAAGGATAGCAAATCTGGTAAGTTTTAAACCTAACTCTTTAAATTTGAATATTAATTAATCAATAAATAAATTTTAAGAGCATGGGAATGTATTATTTTTAATAAAATGTTTACTGAGAAAAATTTACTAAGAAATGTTAAACACAATGTGGTTTAAGACAATAAAAAAGAAAAATATTAGCATATAACTGAATAGGAAATGCATTATATTTCTTCAAGTTTAACAGTAAAGGAAATGTAATAAAAAAATTGAAATTTTGATGTATTTGTAATATCGATGTTAACTTTTATCTTACCTGTGAAACCATCTAATCATAATTTTAGAATAAATTCTTTATGCTATTTTTTGCCTAGCAACTTAAAACTGAAAAAAATTGTCATGTTTTAACTAAAAACGAAATTTATTAAAAATGAAAATGTGTTATTTTAAATTATATGTTTCTACATAATATTAAATATTTTTTTATTAACAGGTGCTGGTAACTTAGGGATGGATGCCATTGCGTTTCTTATCTCTACAATATTGTTAATATTTTCCTACAAAAGTGTGTGATACGAATAATATGAACATGATGATGATCTATGGCTGTATGTCGATCAACAATCGACAATTTTCTGACTTCAATAATGCATATTTAAACTTTTTATTGTGTTAGCAAAAACTGATAAAAAATTATATAAAATTGTAAAACTTTTCAATTAAAAAAACAGTACACTATGTAGATCTACATGTTTTAAAACATTTTGAACGTTCAAAACGTTATTTTATATCTCTGAACAGCTACTTTCATAAAATTATTGCTTTTAAGCATTTTTTAACATATTCAAAAATTGTAATATTAATTAATAAGTTCTGCCTACACTTTAAAAGAAACACATTTTATGAAGTGAAGTTTACACAATGAGAAACTCATTTGCCATAAGCTTTTTAGCATATTAATTTAAAGTTAAAATTATGTGCTTGCAATGTTTATATATTTAGAAATTTATTTTCGAATAATATAAATTCACATTTATGTAATTGTGTGAATAAGAATCATACTGCTTTCAATTTTGCCTTTTATGATATAAGTTAGATAAAATGGGTCTATATTTCTTAATATATTCCTTAACGTTTTAATCTCAACACTTAACAATTATATTCCCTGATATTTTTTAATTATTTCATTAAAAATTATTTGATTTTTCAGTTCAACTAAAGCGAAAAACAAATAAGCGAAACACAAAACCAACTGTATGGATATAACTGTATAGTAATAGGGAAAAAGCCAACAAAAATAACATTGGCCTCTCTTAATTATGGTACAGTTAATGTTGCAACAAAATATTTAGCAAAAAAATCGTATTTTTATATCAACAATACTTTTTATCTTATTAATATTTCAAATTTGACAACCCCCCCCCCCTCCTCATATATTAAATTTAGAGGATTTACCATATTAAAAAGTGCAGAACCAAAATGCATTGTAAAACATAAGCATAATGGATAAACTATTTCCTATCGATTTTAATGCAGTTCAAAAAGCTTAAGCATAAATATTTGTAAAATAAACAACAATACAATAGTATTAAGTAAAGTTACATGCTTAATTTTTTTTAATAATTTTGTTTTTAATTAGTTAGAGAGTTTATACTTCAAATAAGCATACTTCATAAAACTTATGGTACAGTAAATGTTAAATATAAGTAGTTTGTAGACCATATACAATTAGAGGAGGGGGTGCAAATGTGGAAAACCAGTTTGTTTTTTAGGTTGTAAAAACATTGAATAGCTATTTTAACCTGGAATTTGTTTTGGAAACCGCCCTTATACTGTTATTAATAAGAGACTGTAAGTTAAAAGTCCAAAAGCTAGATCGTTAATAAATAAAATAGGAATCGGAAAGTTTACTAATTTTCTCAATTTTCGACAAAGTGAGGGTAATGTGGAAACACCTTACATTACCAATAAATCAATATGTAAAACATTATGTTGCTGGAATTTTGGGCTATAATCATTGTATGTAGTTCCATGTATTCCTTACCTTCTCATATATATTATATTATCTTATATTTCTTGTAGATGTTATAGTATTTATCATATTATGGTGTTCCCACTACTTCAAAACACTCTATGGCTTCCGCCTTCATGTGAAGAGCTTAGTGGAAGAACTTGCTAAAGTGACAAAAAGGTGAAAACGAGAAAATGAGCTTTAAAGTTGTTAGTTTGCACTCAGATCTTTAAAAAACACCACTTGCAAACCGTAAAAAAATATGCAAAACCTAATGTTTATGAAAAAGGGGAAACTTTTTATCATTAAAGAAGTTAGTAATATGTTCATTGACACAAAAATCTTATTTTTTTTTTCAAAAATGTCACTTGGCATGTTCTTCTAAGCTCTTCATGTGTTTTCGCTGCATCTCAAACAGAAACACGCCCCTTTCTCTAATATTTTTCTACTTTTCTTATGTGTAGAAATTTATTAAAGATTTCTAGGTTTCTACGAAATTAACTCATATACTTTTCCAAATTTATTATAATTTGTAAAATTGATATACATAATTATATTTTAATTATAATACTTTTACATAAGTTTTACTCTAAAATTTTAAAATATAGGTACATTGACTTTCACTGGGAAAGTTATCGATAAAATGGGAAAACAGGCTCGCCAGTTAGTCTTTATTGTTTTTTAAGTCTTAAACTTTGTCTATGCGAGAAATTCCTGTTTTTCGCGTTTTCATTAAAAGTTTTTCTAAATTATACATATGGAAAATTCAATTATTAAATAATATTTGAAAATTTAAAAAAAAATGCGAGTTCTTTGGTTCGACAAAAAAACTTAGAAAAATTATTTCCAATTTGTTCTGTCTGTGATAATGAATAAAAATTAAAAGTTTGTTATGCTTGAAAATCTTTACCTTAGAAGAAAAATGGCTTATGCTCAATGTTAAAACATAGAGCATCGTCAATTTATCTACTAAGAGAAATAATTATAAATGTTGTTCCTTATAATTATGTATTCAATAAGAAGTTGCTAGATGTACATATTTAAAACAGGGTTTGTTCGTGTTTAAAGAATTTATAAAGCATATACCAATGAACTTTGAATTTTTCTTGAAAGAATAAACGTAGTTGTAATTCTATTATTTACTGTTGAACTATTTCAAGAAATATAAAGTTTGTTTTTTACATTTCTTATGTGTATCATGCCTAAAAATAAAATTTCTTTTTAAAATTCTTTGTTTTTAAATTGAAATTCAGACAACTCTCATATATAGAATTCAAAAAGATCAATTTCATATTTTAAGGTAATGGAAATTGAAGTTGAACTAATGAAAACTCGAAATTTTCTTTAAAAGGTTAATATTTTTCGACCTAAAAAAGTTTTCAAAAAGTTGAAGTAAACTTATACTACAGTTTGTTTAAATAATTGCTTATTTAACTCCATTCGCATCGGATTTGATACTATGATACTTTTCTAGAAGAAATATTTGCTTATTAATACATTGGGCAAAGTAGAACACTATCTTAAGTACTTCCTAAATATTCAAGTAATAATAAAACTTTTTAAAATAAAACTACTAATAACTATTTATATATTTAAATATTTAACAACATATTGATTAACCAAAAAAATTTATAAAATAGGTTCTGGATTCACCTTTTCTGGACAGCATCAAAGTAAAAAAGAATTTAAAAAAATAGATAAAGGCCGAGCTATGTCTCACACTAAAATGCAGTGTATCTTTTTTTTTAATTTAAAGAACAAATTTACTAATTTTTTAGTAAGCCTGTATTATAAGTTTTTAGATTCATTTAAAATATTTAAACAGGTGGTTCAATTATGTAATAAGGAGTTAATAGTATACATAGTACATTGAAAACGGGTCGTTTAAGAAGATTTAAAAAAGCCATATGCTTTTTAAGTTCTTGTCGTTAAGTTTTTAATTGTTTCTTAAATATACGTTTTTATTATTTTCTACTTCGCTTGGAATATCCCCGTAACGACAGTACTAACAGCCAAGAAATTTGACTTTTGAAAGCAGCAAATTTGTTTAAATATTTAAAAAGATGACACAAATTAGTTAGGAAACCCTTTAAGGTGTTTAAGTTAAATAAATGATCGAAAAATGCATAAGTAACTACACCCGTTATATGACTACGTCTCCCATGCCCCGCAACCTGGCGAAGCTTAAAAGCATTATAAAGCCTCTAAGGGTGCATTAAATATGAATATAAATACAAGAGAAAAAAAGACATGTGATTCACATTTTTATATGGACGAGAAAGATTATACTATGTGACAAGTGAATTCAATAACAAATCAATGTAACAAAAACGTTATATCACAATGGAACGAGACAGATCATAAAACAACCAGTTTTCCAAAATTAATAACAATTTATACAAACAACTTTTCCAATTGTAAAGACATATTTTATTGTGCACCACGTACATAGTCATTAAAAATAAACTGTTGCATAACGCGTTTTTTAAAACTAACTAAAAGTTTTTAAATTAAAATTCTTTAAAAAAACTCTCTGTACAGACACTTTCTTTTTCGCTACACTATACTCACAATTCTATTAAACAATATACATAAAAATCCTCACTTTACAGTCCATCTAAAATGTTTGTTCCATAACTATTATCATTAATACCACTCCTATATATTAAATAATTATATTCCCAGGAACCACTAACATTGATTACGTTCAATGCTCTAAAAACAGAATATGTCTTAACAAAGTTGGTGTTTAAAAAAACTAATTTTTTTAAGAAATGTTGTTAGTCAAATATTCGTTTGGTTTATCTCTTAAAAACTCTAAAAAAATCTTTCTGAATATTTACTTGGCTGTAAAGAGGTCAGCAAAACTAATACTTCACGTTAAATGTTGTTTTCTATGACGACGTCCTTTGGAAAAATCGAATTCCAATAACACAACAATACGAACTCATGACAAATGAGGCGAAATAATCCAAGCCACCATCAATCTCTAACTTTTTCCACTGCTGCAGTTTTCCCAATAAAAGTTGTGTTTCAATCCACTAGCTATTTCCAGTTTGCTGGGCTTCGTCTTGATCGAAGTTCAGTAATGGCTGCTGGCTCCAGCCTGTAATCTGAGCTGCGTCCAAAGTGGGCGGTCTGTAGATGTAAGGCCCAGGTGTGTAGGGTGGAGGGGTGTCTTCTGCTGGGGGACAGCTTTCTCTTCGAATTGTTACCTAATAAAAGACAAATTTGAATATTTTTTTAACCCTTTCACTTCCAATGACTTCATTTGATTTTTTTTTCTCACTAAGTTAAACTCGCACTTATTTCAAATGAATATTATTAAATTCTCCATACATTTTTCTATAAAGTTATATTTTCTTTTTGTATCGTTAGATGGGAGAATCATGTTTTTTTGAAGAATTAAATAATGTTTGTTGTAGTTAAATGAAAATATGAAAAACATGGTAAAATTATAATTAACTCTGAAACAATTTTACTAAATGAATTGGACCTAAATTCTTCATTCTTGAATTTTTAATTGTTTAAAAAATTTAGTTTAACTATTTTTAACAATTAAAGTTTTGAAAATTTATTGTTATTATTTATTCAAAAGTTATGATTCCAATTGTTCCCCTGCTTTTCACCATTTCATTCCGGATGCATAATGAGTCGTTTTCACAAATTTTAGATTTTTAGAATAAAAAATAAAAAGTTGAGATTGAAAAGGTTAATTAAAAATTAAATTTTTATTGAATTAATGGAAAAGCTGAAATGTGAACTTAAGGTGCATAACAATTTAAAACTTACTTTATTGGAACCAAGCTAAATTAAGAAAAATTCAAGAATTTTAAGAGTTACCTGTCTTATCGACGTTCGGTCCTTCACAATATCACGATATCTTTTGAAAACCATTCCAAACAATATAACCTAAAGAAAAACAAAAAAATAATCTTTTATTTGACTAATGTAATGAGTTGTTTTATGCAATTGATTCATGTTTTAGTTTAGAATTCAAAAATAACTAATTTCTCAAACTAAAAAGTAATACCTTGATAATTTCAAGTCTAAAACTAAATATTCCAATATAATTAAACATAAGAATTTTTTTATTGTCTTGATTGAACCAAAACACCAAAAATGAAAAAAAATTATATACTTCAATAACGAATGTTTGGCTTAACCAACGTTTTTTTAGTAAAAATTGTGGTTGAAGTGTCTGTGAAATATGATTGAGTCCCTAAGGCCGGATTAAAAAAAATTCTTGCTAAAGGTGAATCGAATTGATCAAGATGTGACTCCTTTTAGCTTCCACTTTACTTTTATAACGTAAAAAGTGGAAGGTATTATAATCGTTCAGTCCGTCTGTCCGTCTGTCACCCACTTTCATATCCCAAACTACAAATGCTACGGACAAGTGTGATACATAAAAAAATTCAGCGCATCGAAATTAGAATACATTGAAAATTTCAGAAAAGAATTCGAATTCTAAGTACTTCAATTATTTAAAAAACTGCAAAATTTAATGCTCATTTAAAAAGCATAGGAAGCCATTTTTATTTGAATTAAATCACCATTGCCATTCGCAACAATCGCTCGAGAAACTTTAATTCTTTTAGACAATAAATTAAAATAATTTTATTTTTGCGACATCGATCAGTTTGAAATTACGTCAAATACATTTCTCTACGAGATTCTTTGTATGTTGAAATGAAATATTTTCATTCTATTTAGAAGCGAGGAAATATTACATATTTATTCTTTGAAATATAAATTAATTTTTGCAAACTATAAGTAATAATTATTGAATTTTCGAAATAAAATAAATGAAACTAGCCAAATTTAGCATGTAAATGTTTAATATAGAATTAATGCTGTGTTTGGCGCCTTTTTACCTGTTAAACACAACTGTTGTGTAGAGCGGGTTAAGTGACAGATTCTGTTACAAACCTACTTTTTACAATTAAAGATTTCACTGCTCCAATTTCCTCAATACAAAAAATGTCAGAAAAACACATAAATAAGTAAATTTGCAAAAATTTTCGTCACCTTTTCTCTACATCTGCCTGGTAATGGGCAATATTGTATGGTTGTTTTCACCGCAAAATTTAATTAAAAAAGTAAATTTATTTAAAATCATTTATTTGATTTAAAAAATATTTTATTTTTAATTTTGAAGAATAGATGTTAAAATTATTTCTAAATTAAAAAAGTACATTATGAATAAAAATTTATTATCCATAAAATTTTGAAATTTAAGGTTATTGTAAGAAAGACTGATGCACAAAATACAGAAAAGACGTTCAGGAGGCTAAAGGCGAAACTTGATTTTTTTCTTCGATAAAAATGATCCGTCGATAGTATACGAATCCATCAAAATATGAAGATTGAAAAAAAAATGTCGCGCACTTTTAAAACGGTCATCTTTAAACTTAAATAGAAACAAGTAGGTTTGTAACAGAATCTGTCACTTAACCCGCTTCCACACAACAGTTGTATTTAACAGGTAAAAAGGTGCCAAACACAGCATTGATTCTATATTAAACATTTACATGCTAAATTTGGCTAGTTTCTTTTGTTTTATTTCGAAAATTCAATAATTATTACTTATCGTTTGCAAAAATTAATTTACATTTTAAAGAATAAATATGTAATATTCCTCGCTTTTAAATAGAATGAAAATATTTCATATCAACATACAAAGAATCTCGTAGTGAAATATATTTGACATCATTTCAAACTGATAGATGTCGCAAAAATAAATTTATTGTCTAAAAGAATTAAAGTTTCTCGAGCGATTGTTGCGAATGGCAATGGTGATTTAATTCAAATAAAAATGGCTTCCTATGCTTTTTAAATGAGCATTAAATGTTGCAGTTTTTTAAATAATTGAAGTACTTAGAATTCGAATTCTTTTCTGAAATTTTCAATGTATTCTAATTTCGAAGCGCTGAATTTTTTGACGTATCACACTTGTCCGTAGCATTTGTAGTTTAGACTATGAAAGTGGGTGACGGACAGACAGACGGACGGACAGACAGACAGACAGACGGGCTGAACGATTATAATACCTTCCACTTTTTACGTTATAAACGTAGTGTGGAAGCTAAAAATATTCGAACCAATTTGTTTTTCTATAAACAATTTTACAAAAACTATAGGCACCAATTTCAAAACGTCGGATTATAGAAAGTCAGTTACATTTATCATATAAAAATGAAATTTGCAAAAAAAATCTAATACAGCCGAAGAAATTTATCTTATAAAATCATTTTTCCCATTGGATTAACACAGAGGCACTTGGGCTTGGAGCCCGAGGTCATCCTGTCTCATTTGCCCTTAAGGCACGCCCATGATAACAAAACTATTTTATTCTAAAAC
Source organism: Oedothorax gibbosus (assembly GCA_019343175.1). Classification (NCBI taxonomy): domain Eukaryota; kingdom Metazoa; phylum Arthropoda; class Arachnida; order Araneae; family Linyphiidae; genus Oedothorax; species Oedothorax gibbosus. The sequence goes on from JAFNEN010000176.1 coordinate 690,376, forward strand.
GAGTTATTGATGTGGAAAATAAGGTATTTAATGCACATTCAAACATATTCATACAAATGCATTTTCAAAGACTTAATGGCGAAAATTACTTACGTTTATTACTGGCCAAAAGAAAAAGATTCCTGAAAACAATACGGCTAATCTAAAGTTTGAAATCCTTTGTAGAGGATCATTCTGTTTGGAAGAAAAATGTTTAAATTTTATCATTAATTTATGTATAAAATGTAGCTAAAGTAAATTATATTGTTTTGAAAGATAAATAGTATTTGATACTGAGGGACATTAAGTTTAAATGTTTAAAAGGTTTATAAAATACGATAAGGTGTTATCTTTCCTTTAGTAGGGGAGAGTGGGGGCTATTGGGACAAATTTTTTTAAACCTCTGTATTTCAGCAAAAATACAAGAATTTTAATTTCTTTTTTTACAAGCTCACAAACTGAACATTCGTTTACTTAAAAATTCATTCGACAGATGTTAAAACATTACCATATTTTAGTTACAGAGCATTTTAAACAAACATGTAAATGTCCCATTAGCCCCCATATGTGGGGTCTAATGGGACAGGGTACAGGGCTAATGGGACTTGCTAAATGTTGCCTTAATTAAAATTTCAAAAAAGGGAAAAGGAATCAGAAAATGACCAGAAAATAAAATTTCAAAGCAAACACCATTTACATAATGTATACATAGTGGAATTTTATTTTTTTTAAAACAATTATTTCCCATTGAAAGGTGAAATATCAAAGTTAAAACTCAAAATCGAAGATGCTTCCATAATTTTTGTTGAATCACTGGAAAGGATAGTTTTGTAACTAAATCTTCTAAAATTTATCCCAAACTTCTCTTTTTCAGCGTATGTGAATTTGAATATACCGCCTTTATCTTCAAATAGCTTACCAGGAGTTCATCGCTTTCTATTTCAGAAATCAATCCAACGAATAAAGAATAGTTTGCTTTCTAGCAAATTTTACCAACAACAAATTATATATCTTCACCAAGCTCTGTTCAGATGTAATTAATGAAATTGCAGTTGGGAAAATGTCAACAATAAAGCTACTTCAACTTTACTTATTATACGATGGTAAAAGTTCAAAAAGTTTAAAATAAAGTTTAAAAAAGTTTTTGCCAATTTGACTGAATAAGATATTAGAGAGTTACATAGATTCTTCAAGAGAAGTATACGAAGCTTGGTTTATTCATGTCACATTTGACCCCACAGTTTCTGTCCCATTAGACCCCACAGTGATGTTTTTTATAAATGATCTAACACAGAAGCATGTGTATTTCACCACAGTATTTGACAGATAATATCTTAATATATGATATGTCCTCTACCTAAAACTATAGTTTAATGCATAGAAAGTTTTTATTTAATACTTCAAAAGTGAAAAAAATACACTTTTAACAAACTTTGGATTCTCCAAAACAACAATTCTTCTCTCCACTTTAACACATGCTTTTAATGGTTGATCTTTGGTTATTAAAATGTGAAGTCTAACTGTTTCAATGCTGTAATGTAATGTCCCCTTGTCCCATTAGCCCTGCGTCTCATTAGCCCCCACTCTCCCCTATATTTAAATATTTCTTTAAAAGTTCAGTTGCAACAAAAATTCATTAGTTCGAATAAATTAACTGATTATTGTATATTTTAACTGATCCATTATTTACTTATTAATACATTCTTAATATAAAAATAATTTTGAATATAGTTAAGGATATTATTTCACCAATGCCAAGTTAGCTAATTATAATACTAGCTATAAAACTTAATATTCGTTCTGTAACAAAATATCTCTATGTTTCTGTTAGGTGAAGTGACGTAGTAGTAATTGCATTTTTAAATAATTACACATCACTCTATTGTATTTCTACTAACCATGAGTTGCAAAATATCCAACAATTAACATATTAGATTAATTAATTTTAGACACACTTCATTTTTTTAAACTTACTCCATATTCGTAGAGAAAATAAATTCCAAGTAGAACATTAATTATTGATTTTGAAAGTACGAGTACACACCATCCAGCGATCCAATCAGTTCGTAAGTCCTATATAAAGCGAAACAAAAAAAATTATAGCAATAGTACACTTACATATCAACAGCACAAATACACACTATGCGTGGAATGTTTCTAAATCGGCCGAAAAGCTAGATTCATTTTAACCCTTCTTCCACTAACGGTACTTTGTATCATTTATAAAGCCACTGTTTTTCTTGTCATTGTTCATTTGGGGAAAATGGGGTAAGGTGGAACTTTTGGTTGAATTGTACAGTTTTAGCACATTAAAGTCTACAAAGGTAAAGTAAATTATCTTCAGAAAAATATAACTTTAGTTACCTGCGCCAATTCGCTATGCCTTGACGGTACTTAGTCCCATTTAAGAGACAGTTGCTTTAATTGTCTTTGTTCGTTTAAGGGAAAATAGATGGAGTAGGGATTTTATTAACCCAGTATTCAGTTTCAAAACATTAAAGACTAAAATTTAAAATCGTATTCATGCAACAAAATTTCGTTGTTGGTCTGGTGTAATCTAGTTATTTTAAATAGAAAAGAGGAAAAACGAAAATAAATTCATCATAAAGTGCATTTTATGTTCCAACTATTTTTTTACGGTAATATATTATCAATTGAACAGATAACTTTAAAATAGGCAACAGTAAATAATTAAAATAAAATCTTCAGTCCTTAAAGTGTAAACACTGACCACGCCTATTGCCAGCGTATGATAGCACGTATAGAAAAGTATTAAACTATTTGACTTTTGAAATCCATTGATTATTAATCAAATTTATATTTAATTATGTTAGTTACTTAGCGATAAATCGACATTAAATACGTCACGGGAAAATTTATTCGAAAGAGCTAGAATAAGCTGTGGCCATTTCGGTTTAACCTCAAGCCGTTTTGGGGTCTTTTTTCCAGTCATATGTCACATTGTACGCCGAAAAATAATTTATCAACTAAAATATTTTCAGGAGAATATTGCATAGTTTTAAGTTTCTATTGCGTTTCATTATGGTTTAAGAATCTGCTTATTGCTACTCAACTGTCGTATTGGTTGACTTTAAACTTAATCTATCGACGTATTGCTACACTATCTTAGAACTTTGAATGTTTTAGTAACATAAAATGACAAATTTGTTCGCTTCGTTAATTTCCGTTCCGAGTACAGTATGATATAAAGTAGCCTTGTTTTTTTTAAATATACAATCCAAAATACACTAAAAAACAGTTTTACAGCTTAAAAACTTTCATTATTTAATTAAAAATATTTTTATTCACTTACATGATTCGCCTTGAATAATAAACAGGAAAATATCATCAGTTGTATATTTACAAGTGCCAAAAGTATGGTAACACCATAAATGACTTAAAAAGAATAAAAAACCACTTAATATTTATTAATACATAAGAAATAAGTTTAAAATCATTAAGCACACGTTGGATATTTAAACAAAAATTAACGTTAAAATTTAAAATATCATTTTGAAGAAATCATTTATAATACATAACTAATATTGATTAAAAAAAGCCACACGTTTAAAATAAGTTCAAATTTTCTATTTTCTTTTGATTATAAAAAAAGTTAAAATCCACAACTGGAAACTAAATGTGAATAGAATAAAAAATTAAAAATGACCAATAACATTAAATATACATAACATTTGATTTAACTATTTGACTTTTTTTATCTGTCTTTTCAATGAGGATAGTAAAAAGTTTAAAAAATATTTTTAAAAATTATTTAATCTCTATACTTACCAAATGGGTGATCAATTTCAGAATTATCAAATGGCATAAAAGTTTGAATTTCTGTTTTATTCAAGCTTAATCCAACGATTAAAGGCACATTCCAGCACAAATTTACAAAAGTCTGAAACTAAATACATACATTTTTCATTTCAGAGTAACTATATGTTCCATAATTTCTGATTTAAAACAGCTGTCATTTTAATTATTTTTAAAACATGAATGCTGCAATAATTTTTTCAATCGGTTAAATATTTTCTTTAATCTTTCGTATAGATGATCAATGTAAACAATATGCTTAAGTTGACTAACTGAATACCATACTTTACATTTTTTTGCCTTAAAGTGATCAATTAAATTTATTTTTTAAATTCTAGCATTTTCAATTTATGCATCCTTAATTTCCTGTTTCACTGAACTAGCGATATTTATTCAACATATATTTAAATATCAACATACTTAAGAGATATTTTATCCAAAATTTTAAAATAATGATAAATTAGAAAAAAATTAGATTCAACACTTACGATACCGAGCACTCCTGCCACAATTGTGCCGACGAAAGGTGAACAGCACATTCTAAATGATTAATCAAATTGCGAATTATGAAATCAACACATTCATTGTTTTGATAAATTAGAAATTAATTGAACATTTGTTCTAAACAACTATGTTCATTGATAGTATTTTAATGGTTTCAAAGCCAAGCATAAAAAAACTACTACCTATTCATTTATGCATGAACTTTGTATCTCCGTTCTTTTCGATTGAATATTACCTTAAAGAGATATTTTATCACATATCATAGCAACCGACGTTTATCATTCTCTGTTTAACATTTCGCCACCAAACTGTATTATGTGTGATAGTAGCTTAAATAAAGTTTCGTTTTAGTCGAGTGAGTATGTTCTACACGTACTGACTATCTACGGTTTGTTTGTAAACAAACATTTGTTGTTTTACTAAAATGTTTAAAAAAATTAAATTATTTAAATTTTTAAAGAATATCCCCTTACAGCACAAGTAATTTGGTGAACGTAACGCCTAAACATGTTCTGTAATTTTCAAGCACATGTTACCTCAGCCACTATCGAGTTTAAATTCCCCTATTAGTAGCAGAGAACACTGGTCAAGCGCACAGCGTCTAAACATGAACAATCTAAGAAACTAAATAAAGTTCTGCATAATTGTGTTTACTACACCAGCTGCAACCAAATACAGTAGAATGCGCTTTGAATATAATATGCGGCAAGTGTGCTTATTTTTACACATTTTTTTTTTACTATGTAAGTAAATCTATCTCATAGTGGCGACAAACTGGAGATATTTTAAGTTTTCGTTGTAGATTTGTTCACTTTTTTCATTCAAATCGAGGCCCTTTTAAGGCAAGCAAATACTATTTAATTATTATCTTCATTCAATTTGTTATCAGACAATTTTTTTAAGTAAAAAAAATTCATTAATGTAAAAAAAAATCTGACCTTAATATCTTCAAGTCGATATTGTGATGATAACTTAATAATTTATTTTTCTTGTACAGTTTTTGAGGTAAAGGCACTTATTTAAAGACTTTCTGCTTTAATCAGTCTCATCTAGTAGAGCAGAGCTACTTAACAATACCTAACTGATGGTTACTAAGATTGTTAACATATTTTGGGTACATCTTTACACAGTAAATACTTAGGGCCTTATAGAGTACATATTACATATTTAGGGCCTTATTAGGAAAAATTTTATTGTTTCAGACTAGCAATTTTCGTTTTTACTATTTTGGCCACTTGACCGTTCTGTTCAAACTACGCTTGGGCAGGTCTTATGAAGATGACATTGACTTGCGCTGGTTTTTTTCTTTCACGTACCCCATTTTCGAACTTCAAAGCTATGTCATATGGACTTTCATTTGGGATTTCAAGCAATTAACCAAACTCGGAAGCAAACTACTAATATTAGTTTGACTTTTTATCTGGCTTAAGAAAATTTGTGAAACTGTTACGAGAATAAAGTAATCCAACTGTAAATAAAAGGTCCTCTAATATTTTTACTGATAATTTGTTAAAAGTCTCGTAGATGTATTCAAACATTAATCCATCAACGCACTTTTTTGCGAAGACTTTGTTCACATCATTATAAAATTAAATAATCGAGTTCAATTCAGCAAGTATTAAATATTCACTAATATGAAACATGATTTTTTTTAATTAGTTGTTGAATATTTTTGAAAAATTTAAATTAATTTATCGTATCAAAAATGTTTTAATTAAATTTATTCAATGTCGCTTATATTAAAATTAATATGGTTGGCTTTTAAACCTTCATTCAGTACAGCCGTTGAAACAAGATTTTATGTCGAATGGTAGACCGCAACTAAATTTCTGTCAGTGGTATGGCATATATAATTTTAACTTTCCCTTCGATACGTTATTTTTTAACGTTGCTTTTTAAAGAATTTGACTTTGCACTTCATGTTTTAACCGTTCGCACTCACTTCTACCAACAGTACGATATCGAACATACACAACGAACTAATTCTAAACCAGATTTTAGGGGGGGGAAATTGCGAAATAGTACATTTTCCTGATTTGTTTGCAGGGATTCTTATCAGACTAGAGTGAATCGCAGCTATTTTGGAAATAATCAACTAACATGTTAGATGACCAACTGTTATCTTTAAGATTATCGTGAAAAAAACTTAGGAACGAATAACACATCTGCTAAACACCATAGTTCACGCCTAAAGAACAAGGAAGCTGGAGTACAAAGCATTAAATTTCCAAAATAAAACAAACAAAGCCATTAAAAACAATAAAATAATTTTATTAAAACAAACTAACAAAACATACAATGCGTGGCATAACAAAGCATATCACAAGCTTTAAATCACTAGTATGACGACACTGAAGCAGAAGCATTCGTATCCAAAATTGGCAATTCCGAATTCAAAGACGACGGATTCCTGCTCAAAGCTCGGGCCAAATCTATGGACGGATTTCTATCAGACTCAAGCGTGAAGTACGGCGGATCCTTGCTCATTCCCTGAATGGCATCATAGCTCAGTGACCACTGTGAGCCGTTGCTCTCACTTCGAGGATCACAGCGGCTGGTGGGAGTTACAAAATAGGGGCAGCTGCTGGCATAGGGCGGAGGTCGGTGGCTGTGTGGTAGTAAGTGTTCGTTGGCACGGCTGCATCGGGATAGGTGGGAAATAACGTACAGAGCCAGCTAGGAAGGGAAGAGATGTTAAATGATGGTTTTCGGCGAGTTACATACTAACACAACTAATCCAGAAACAGAGGGATTGGGTTGAAATATCGTCGTACTAGAGCTACACGAGGGCTATTGGTGACAGGCCTCTTATTTCAGAATCACAGTCAAGTGGCGAGCCGATAATTGAGTCGGCACCTTACCGACTGAGCTCTTTCAGCTCTCCAGAAATAGAAGATTAAAATGTTTTATTACAAATGAATGAAAATCAACACTAGTGTCGGCCTCGGCACTTGACCAGGATTGAAAATTACATAGTATATACATTATAAATAGCACTCGTATAGCTCTAATACAACGTTACCACAATCAAACCAAATCAGCTGTGTGGGCGCCCTCATTTATGGCCTATGGTTGCATTATATTCTGGTAGATGACTATCAGATAATACCTTAACCCCCCGTTGCTGAAAAGGACTATTTCACTCCGATGCATTTTTTAAGGCAGATAGGCGATTAATAACTTTACAAGAATGAATTTTTTACGTATTCTCTACCCATTTTAAAGCTAGCCAAAAATCAGTTTATTTTTATAAAAGTTGTACAACCCATTGAACTCACCAAGCTTTATATATAAGGTAATCCGAAACGAATCTATAAAAACTTTATTTTCAATCCAGATGCAATCCAAATTAAAACATTACAATCAAAATAACGTCGATTAAAAACGATGACAAAGGGGTAAAATGGGTAAATTTATGACCTGTGATTAGTTATGACCTGTTTTATTTAATATAAAATACATTTCGATAACTAAATAATTACGTCTAGTTTATTTCATCTAAACTGCGCCCTTTCAGTGGACTTTCCTCGATCATGAGCAGATTCATATGCAGAAAACAAATGAATTTATGTATTTTAAAAGTCCATTATTTAAATAAAAAATAGTTGCACATTACATTTATCTAATTGATGTATAATAATATTTTTACCTTAACACTTAGAAGGCGAAAATCTGAAAGAATATTGTCATTGTTTAGATCAATGAAGCTGAATTTCTGTACGCAAAAAACGCAAATTCATTGGATTATCGCTTATTGCCAACTGTTATATTTTTTTTCATTTATTATTTTTAAAAAATCCTTATCGGTTTATGAACATACGAGTATGAATTGGCCGTCTTTGTAGATATAACAATGATATTTCTGGAAGAAAAACACTGATGCACAACAGTATAGATTAATCAAAATTCTTTTTAAAAATATGTATTACACTTTTTTTGCGTCGTATTATCAAAGTTAGTTAAAAGGATCTAAAATATTATTAAAGTAACTTTGTAGCATTTATGCATTATTCCATGATATTCAAATATAAATTGGGGATTTATTTACGAGGAATTACAAAATATGTTTTACTTACTACAGAGTGATCGTGGTGAATTTCTTTCCCTCTCAGCTGAACAATATGTGCTAGATAAAGCTGAAAAAGTTTAATTTGAATAAAAACCCATCTAAAACTTATACTGATTAGCATACATTAACAGAAATGTATACTCACGTTCATAAATAGAAAAATCCCTCCTTTTGAAAATGCGACTAAAAGTATAAGATAAGTGAGAGTTTTAGTTGGCTTAGAATCTAAAAATAGATCAGGAGATTCAGCAAGAAAGTCCTAAAATCAAACAGACCATAAAATGAAACACTCGTATGAATACTAAAAATATAGTTTATCATAGTTTATCAGTTTTCGGTGTTCATAAAAATTTAACCTATCAATATAAGTATCATATTAAGGGGGTGTGGTACATATTTTACTTTGCTTTTAATAGTTCATATATTTTTTTTTAAATTCCATAAATGTACACTAAGTAAAAAATTTAAAACTAATATAATATTTAAAAAACTCAATGAATACAAATTTAAGTAACAATAAAATTCTGTACCCACATGTTAATAAATTTAGTAAAGAGTTTATATTTAACGTAAGTCATTTTAAAAGAATGATATTTTCACCTTTTTCTTTATAAACATCTAAATTGAAGCTCTAAAAAAATACAGTTTCTTGACCATTATTCGATAGGAGAGTTCATTTGGAAACAGTTACAAACATCTAAAAAAATATATTTGAACAACTTGAAACATAATTGACTCACAATTGTAAAAAACTTTTTTGAGGATGACCAAATGGATGACCAAAATATGTCCCATTTTTAAGTATAGAACTTTTGAATACCTGAAACTTAATCGAAAAAAATATTGTTGCTCCCATGTCAAAAAGGGTAATGAGGTACGTCAGCAAATCCCAAAAAGCTAAGTGGCCGTGACTTAGTGTCTAAAATAAAAACAATAAAACATTATTATACAATCAAATACTTTGTTTTCATTTTTAAGGTTTTTAATTTAATCATTTTAATAAATCCGATCATTATTATCATCTGAGAAATTTTGATTGCAGAAGTTTCCTGTGATATTTTTAATGCTATTTAGGTAGGTAGGTTTGAACATCGTCGCACGAGGGTTATTGGCGACGGGCGTCATAATTTAGAACCACAGTCAAGTGACTAGCCGACACCTGAATAGGCACCCAACGCAACCGTTAAGGGCGACATCGTACGCAGCGTTGGGACTTTGGAGCATATTTAAGGTGCACTCCCTCTATAAGGGGTATTATTCGTCGGACATTTTTGGGCTGCACGGGCCGTTTATAGGTCGGCAGTTATTTTGGAGATGCCCGGACCCGAACCTGGGACCTTTCGCATGCTAGGCGTACGCCTAACCGCTGGGCTCCCCAGCCCCCAAAATGTTATTTAGGAAAAAAACCTATTTTATTATTTGTTATGAACTATGATGCGTTCACAGTAGGGTTCTGTGGCGTTTTCAGATAAATCAAATTCCGCTTAAGGAGGAATGAGCCCGCTGTACCGCGGATCTCCAAACTAATGTGCCTCAGTGTTAATCCAATGGAGAAAAAATATCTTCTAAGCCCCATTTCTCCGGCTGTATTGAATATTTTTACATACGGTTTTTTTGTGTGGTAAATGTGACCTACAGGTGTCGACAATCCTACAATTTGAAATTGGTTCGAGTATTTTTTTTAATAAATAATTTTACACAAAATATTCCAAGCAATTTCAAAAAGTGGGATTACAGAGACCTGCAAGTTATCTACATTTATCATTTTAAAAAACGTTTGTAAAAATATTCAATATTGCCGGAGAAATGTGGCTTAGAAAATAATTTTTCCCATTGGATTACACTAAGACACTTTTGTTTGGAGACCCGCGGTTGCTGAGGCGCCCTTAAGACAAGCTAATTCTGTAATTCCATTGGGTTTAGAATGAATGAGATTTGCCTGAAATTTTCGATGTAATTACAACAGGAATATTTAAATACCGTTAAGTCGTTCTTTGATTGTCTGGTTTGTTTTTGTAGTATTCTTTAGACTAACCAAAGACCTAAGCGATATGAAATATCCGGTAAAAATATATTCGGTGTGTTAATATGGCAAAAGTATTTAAAAATAAAGAGACCAAAAATCAGCAGATAGTTATCATATTTACGATATCGAAAAAATAGGATTAAAAATAAAGCGTTTTTGTTTGGTGTGGAAATTTCATACTTTGTACGAAACAGAGTACATTGCTACAGCATAGAAACAAAAGAAAAAGAGAAAACTTTAAGTCGATAATTTGCTTTTACGATGTATTTTTAAAATTATAATGAAAAATGACAACTATATTTAAAATGAATTAACATTAAATCTGGTAGATTACGTAGTTCCAAAAACCTTATAATCATTTTCCAAAAAAATTTCAATATTTTTGGTATATGTTATAATGGGGTCTGAAATGATATAATACTTACAGCGTTTCCTCTTGCAGCAAGAATCGCAAATATTAGCCAAAATATGTTTAACCCAATCGCTGCCAAAGTCAAACCATGGACAACTACAAATAAACATACAGTGATACAACAAATAAATAACTTTTACGGTAGAAGAATCTAAGAGTTAAATCTTACACTCGATTATTATTCCGTCCATTAAGGAAAATTTTACAAGGAACTTTGCTGCCAGATTTCCGAAAATTTTCTCCATTTTCATTTCTGACACAAGGATATGTGCTGTGCTGTCAATTCAAATCCGCAAACGATTCTTCAAATAACGGAACTATGCATTTGATCAAAACGGAAACAATTTGTGAAAATGAGGAAAATTTTAGTGTAAAAAGTCAAGTCAGGCGAGACGATAAACGTCTCAGCATCCTAGAAATACTGAAAATGTGTAAAATAAAATTATTCAACATAATTTTTTTTTAAATATTGTTTTCATAATTATTTATCAATGGAATTTTTTAGATATTGGTTTCATAAACCTTTAAAATAGCTCATGTCGCGCGTCTATATTGCACACAGATAAAAATTTTAACAGAACCAAAGATAAACTGAAAGCTGAACTTAAGCATAAATATTGCTCATAAAGTAGTTCTTGAGATAAAAATGAAGTCTCTTTAATATAAAAAATTCATTCAAAATGACTACACACACATTTAACAATGTTTTGATACCTTGCCTTGATAAGTGGTGAAATTAACACCTAGATAAACAGGGGGGACTCTAACAATTTATATTGCGCATTCCATAAAGTATCATTAAACCAATTAAGCGTGGCTCGAAGCATCGAAAACATCTCTCCAAACCTAATTATTTGATCATATTGATGATAAAATTTGCTAAATACTGCCGTATGGAAAAATAAATACGATTTGAAAACTTTAGAAAAATTTCCCCCTAAACATTTTTCGTTTCTGCATTTTTATAAGGGTGAATATAAAATTAGTGATTCTGTTAAAGCGTTTTATTAGCAATGGAATGTTTAGGGGGGGGGGACGTTTTAAATAACTTTCGAAAGTAAGTTTTTGTTTTTATCAAAGCTCATATCTTTGAAATATTAATAATTAAATTTTAATGTACACGTGTGCATTCTGTCCGCGGAGTTTTGTAAAAGTTTGGTATACCGTGAGGGAAAATCTAAAAATAACCGAGATTGTTTTTTATCTATATTACTCTTCAACTTTATAGAAATTTCAACGATTGACCTCAACTAAATAGCAAAATAGGTGTCGGGAATGAAAATTACTAAAAATTTATATTTAATAAAACTCACTACATTTGTATGCTTTGCAGTGTCAAAAAAAATCAGAAAAAAATTTAAGATAATTTTGGACATGCATGTATAACCTCAACCTCAAACCTTTTTCTAAAATATATTATTTTGGTAGATGTGTCATAATTCCATTTAAAGTAGAATATTACGCTAAATAAATACGGTTTTAAAAAACTGATAATTCGTTTGTGTCTAAAAAAAGGGAGGGGGATCTTTGTAATTAGTGAAATATTTTTCACTGTAACTGAGACTTGAAAACGTTTCTAGGGGGAATTTCAAGGCCATCCCTCCAAATAGGTAGATTTGAAATTCCTCTATTTTTTTTTTTGGTTGATTTAAAGTCGCACAATGGCTACGGGCTTTTTCCGCTTAATTCAAATAATAATATAACGGCCACTGCGGATTAATAGTAGTAGTAAAAGTTACTTTTCGCATACCCTGCATTTTCCTATTATAATCTTTTAAAATTGAGGGATCCTACTAATCCTAGAGGGTAAAGTGTTTAATAAAAAGACAAAGTTTTTGTAAATGGCTAACCTGTTTTAAGAACACAAATGCATAAAAAAAACAAAAGAAAATGAGTCAAATAATCTAAAAAAACATAATTCAGTGATTGTGCTAAAGCTGCAAATCATATGAAATATGTAGCAATACAAAAAATGAAACAAAAAAAACTACAACAAACACTCTGCTCATAATACTTCGTCAGGGGCACAGAGCATGAACCGAGGGGGTGTTTCTGTTTGCGGTAAATCATAAATTATTTGATCTAAACAGAAAACCCTCTCTATTCATGCTCTGTTCCCCTGACGAAGTAGTATGAACAGAGTGTTTGTTGTAGTTTTTTTTGTTTAATTTTTTGTACTGTTTTAAGAACAACTTATATACAGGGTGGCCCAAAAGTAGGCTTACAGTTAGTTAGGTATACAGTTATTTATACAGCAACAGTTATTTTTCGAAAGCAGGTCTGGTTGTTCAGTCAATTGATTGCGAATTATCTCACAGAACTGTAATTTGCTGTCAGTATCGTCCTCAAAAAGGCGTCGTAACAGTCTTGGGCGGTACGGTTTAAGGTTCAACTAGTCCATCAGGCGTTACAACTTTTCTCTAGGGATAATCAGCTCCCGAGACGCTAGTCATGTGGACTTCTTTTTATGTTTATGAATGTAAGGGCTACATCTACATTCATCTAATTTTCTTGTGTCAACGTCGACTGTGGTCGTTCAGAATTCGGTGCATTGGCGACGGAACTCGTGGTCTCAAACTTGCCTCTGATGAGGTAAATCATTTGACAGAACGGCGCATACAAATTAAACACATTTCCCCATATCCTATGCACTGTTACTGCATTTTCATACTTTCAGTTGGTCTTAAGGATCCACCGTCGTCGGTGCTAATCGCTCAGATTCCCAGCAGTGGTTTGCACTTGAAAAAAAGCACAAATTTTCCACCAGCACACAAATCCTTTTATAGGATAAGATTGCGGGATTCGAAGTTATGTACTCTGGAGACATTATTTGCTTATTCCTCGAGCATCAAATGAATATTCCGTAGCTATCTCGAAACTAAACCAAACAAAGTCCATGAATCGCTACTCATTGGATCCGTTACGTTGTAGTACGACTTAATTTTAGCCAACCAACAAAACTAAGCACAACTATGTCAAATACCTGTTCTAAATAACCCAAAGTTCTTACCAATGGTACGGCATTAACTGTTAGCCTACTTTTGGGCCACCCTGTAGTAGGGTGAGTAGGAATAATTTTTATGTGTAAACTAGGGTATTGTTATACGTCCCGTTTCAATTATAATGAAAATACTTTTGACAAATTCAAATCAATTAGTATTTAAATTGACACATTGATTAAAAGTATTAATTATTTAAAAAAATAACCCCGACATGCAATTTCTCAGAATTCCCCCATCCATTCTTTTTGCTTATTTCCTAATAAATTCACACCAAAACAAAACAAAAAAAATTTAGTTTACCATCAAAATCTTCTATATCTGGAACATTAATAATGAAATCAAGAGGATTTAAAGAATCACTCTTATTTAGAAGTAATAAGAGCTCGATATTCCATATAAGTCCAATCATGGCCTGAATCTATTAAAAAAAATACCAAGTATCAATAACAAATAATACGCATCCACATTTACTATACATTATATTAATAAAACATCGATTAACTAGAAAACCAATTGGACCTTTAAACATTTTTTTCGTAATTCGCAAACAGATAGTAACCGAAATACAATCATAAATATTGACTTATACAAGTACATAAGTCCCGACAACTAGCAGTTTTAACGAGTTGGCAAACGCTTTCTTTCATCGCCAAGGGCAATTTAGTGACAATTTAGAAACCTTTAGTCCAATATCAATCCCTCGCGCGTTCCCCAGATTAATGATCTTATAGAACACGAGTTGGTCGAGTTGTCATGTCATATCGCCAAAGTTGTCACGACTCTGTCTTCGTACGTAGAGCCAGTATCCAACGAGTGA
>JAFNEN010000176.1:710000-713150 GCA_019343175.1 Oedothorax gibbosus
GTGGATTTGTTTGTTTGTTTGTGGATGTTGTTTGTTTGTTTGTGGATTTGTTTGTTTGTTTGTGGATTTGTTTGTTTGTTTGTGGATTTGTTTATGAATTTTTTTTATTTATGGATAAAAAATGGATTTATATCGATATGGATTTATTTATGGATTTATATCGATATGGATTTATTTATGGATTTATATCGATATGGATTTGTATTTTATTATGGATTTATATCGATATGGATTTATATATGGATTATATAATATTTATATTATTATATATATATTATATCGATATGGATATATTATGATTATATCGATATGGATTTATTATGGATATATATAATCGATATAGATTATATCGTATATAGTATATATATATATATCGATATAATATATATATATATAGTATCGATATAGTATGATATATACGTATCGATATCGATTATAGTATCGATATCGATATACGTATCGATATCGTTATACGTATCGATATACGTATCGATATCGTATACGTATCGATATATACGTTATCGATATCGATATACGTATCGATATCGATATACGTATCGATATCGATATACGTATCGATATCGATATACGTATCGATATCGATATACGTATCGATATCGATATACGTATCGATATCGATATACGTATCGATATCGATATACGTATCGATATCGATATACGTATCGATATCGATATACGTATCGATATCGATATACGTATCGATATCGATATACGTATCGATATCGATATACGTATCGATATCGATATACGTATCGATATCGATATACGTATCGATATCGATATACGTATCGATACGTATACGATCGATCTATCGATATCGATATACTATCGATATCGATATACGTATCGATATCGATATACGTACGATATCGATATCGATGATATCGATATACGTATCGATATCGATATACGTATCGATATCGATATACGTATCGATATCGTATATACGTATCGATATCGATATACGTATCGATATCGATATACGTATCGATATCGATATACGTATCGATATCGATATACGTATCGATATACGTATCGATATACGTATCGATATACGTATCGATATACGTATCGATATACGTATCAATATACGTATCGATATCGATATACGTATCGATATAGTATCGATATCGATATACGTATCGATATACGTATACGATCGATATACGTATACGATCGATATAGTATCGATATCGATATAAGTATCGATATACGTATACGATCGATATACGTATACGATCGATATACGTATACGATCGATATACGTATCGATATACGTATCGATATTCACCAGTCGAAAGGCTTTGGAGGTTTGTATTTTGGCCTGGTTCGCCCTAATCTTGTATTGTACCCCGATATGGGATCCTTACTACGAGAATAGCAATAGTGTCATTGAACGTGTACAGAATAATTTTTTACGTTTTTTGTATTTTAAGAGTTTCAACGCTGCTTCTCGGGAAGTGCCTTCTAGTGTACTCCGTAATATGTTTAACATTTTTACCCTTAAGTCTAGACGTCAAGTTTATTGTCTTTTGTTTTTTTATAAAGTTATTAACAATATGATTGATTCTACTTACATTACTAGTACTATAAAATTTAATGTGCCTTCTAGAGTTACACGTAATCGTTGTTTGTTTTATTTGAATTGTAATCGGAATAACTGCATTTTAAATTTTTGTCTGTATAATTTTTATAAAACTTATAATAGTTTATCTGAGGAACTTTTTTGTATGCCTTTTAATGTTTTTAAATCTAATTGTCGGAGGTTATTCTCTTTGTAATGTTTTTCTTTTTTGTGTGTTTTTGTTGTTTTCATTGTCTTTTATGATGTGCATTATAATTGGATTTTTCTGTTATGTGCATCTGAAACAAATAAATAAATAAATACGTATCGATATCGATATACGTATCGATATCGATATACGTATCGATATCGATATACGTATCGATATCGATATCGATATCGATATCGATATACGTATCGATATACATATCGGTATCGATATACGTATCGATATACATATCGGTATCGATACACTACATATCGATTCGATATAAATCAATAAATAAATCCATTTCGATATAAATCCATAAATTAATCCACAAATAAATAAATCCACAAATAAACCAATAAATAAATCCACAAATAAACCAATAAATAAATCCACAAATAAACCAATAAATAAATCCACAAATAAACCAATAAATAAATCCACAAATAAACCAATAAATAAACCAACAAAAAATCCATAAATAAACCAACAAAAAATCCATAAATAAATCCATCCATCCATAAATAAATCCATCCATCCATAAATAAATCCATCCATCCACCATCCATCCTTCCTCCCCCCACCATCCATCCTCCATCCTATATTTTATATAAAACCAATCCCTCCCTCCTCCAAAACCATCCATCCATCCATCCATCCCATCCAAAACCAAACAATCAATAATCAAATTCAATCAATCAATCATCAATCAATCAACATAAATAAAAATAAATAAATAAAATTAAATAAATAAATAAATAAATTAAAAATAAAATAATAAATAAATAAATAAATAATAAATAAATAAATAAATAAATAAAATAAATAAAATAAATAAAAATAAATAAAAAAATAAATAAATAATAATAAATAAAAAAAATAAATAAATAAAAAAAAAAATAAAAAAATAAAAAAAATAAATAAATAAATAAATAAAATGGGGTTCAGTGTAAAGTTAAATTTAATACAAGACACCTACATAAGGGAAACAATCGAAACATCACCAACTCGATGTAAAGAAAATTCGAAGTTTTTATCAAAAAAAATTTTTCGAATTTTTCCGCTTCGTAGATCGTGTTCGATTGTTCTGGCAAACTGCCAGAAAACTTCGTCCACTTCGATAGTATCGATAGTTCGATAGTCTCGCTACAGCGTATACTATCGATTTTTTCTTCGAAGTGCGCCCGCCTTGAAACTAGAGTTGCGTACGAAGCTATCGATAGTCTATCGATGTTAGGGAAAACTATCAAGAAGGGGGTTTAACCCGTTGGTATAGAGTTGGGGTACGTATCTGCCCAGATCGGGTCGCCAGCACCCACAATAGGCGCTGGGTTGGTTGGTTGGTCTAAATTTTTCG
>JAFNEN010000177.1:600000-853689 GCA_019343175.1 Oedothorax gibbosus
TCTTTGCTAGTTAAGTTAGAATTTTGACATTTTTAACTTGTGTTCTTATATATATGGTGCACAAAATTGTGCAGGGAATAAGGTCTACTATGTATAGTTTTTTTTTAAATGTTGAATTCAATTGTTTGTAATTTTTTTGTGATTTTCAGTATAAATGCATGTTACTTTTTAACTGTAGCTCACTTTTTAAAATATATGCACAGTTCTTGAACAAATAATACTAAAAACAAACTATAAAAGTTTGGTGGAGTTATTCTCAAAATTGAAAGAGGAGTAGCGTTTTAAAAAAGTTCAAAATTTTTACATTTTTTTTTAATAAATGAAAAACTACTCGTGAATATTTGTTTTTATTGCTAGAAAATTTTTATTTAATCTGAACATTATATAAAACCACTATAATTTACAAGTTTATGTTATTATTTCTAGAAATAATGTTTTTGGTACCGTATCCCCTTAAATTTTAGTAAAAAAATTAAGATTTTTCCCCTGATTTTTACCATTTCATTCTGGATGCATAATGAGTATTTCATAAACTTTAAATTTTTAAAACAATAAATAATTAAAAAGTGGGGACTGAAAGGGTTAAAAATTGCCTTCTAAATCTGTAATAAACAAGCAAAATCAGCGTCTCACAAATACGTTCTCTTTAACAATTGTACCATGACAGGTTATCCGGATTGTCTTCCGTGAAGAAGCATCTTCCTGACTTGTTTTATCTTCTTTGTTTTAATCAAGGATTTATTGTTTATTTCTAAATTTAAAAAAAAATAGGCTCAAATTGTTTTCGTTCGTTTTTTGTATGCAACAATGGCGGTCACGAATCCTGATGAAACTTGAGAAGTATTTATTTAGTTAGTGAAATTTATTTGGGTTAATGTAGTGAAAGATCTAATTTAATCTTGCACAGAAGTTCTATGAAATTTGTACGACGAAAAAAATGAATTAAAAGAGAATGTCGTAGCTTTAAAATATTTTATTTAGTATAATAAAGCGAGTTTTTTTTTGGTAATAGGTTTAACTACGCGACAGAAGTTCATAAAAATGTGCACAAAAATAGGTTTACGTTTCAAAATCCCTATAGAACAGTTTTAAGAATTTTTCATTCGATGGTTTTTGATATTTTTAAAAGTAAAAACATCGTTTTTTAAAGCTGTTAACTTTAAAAACTCTATCGCGACTAAGTTCTAAAAGAGTGTTAAAAGGAACCTAGAGAAGTCAAATATTTGTCTCCAGGTTATCCTGTATACGTCGTGTTTTCTTATTCTTGAGGAGTTTATCTAGTACATAGTGTTAAGTATAAAAATCTGCAACCATTGCTACGTTTTAAGAGTATCATTTTGCTAATGAAATTACAAGGGACAATTTAACATAGAAATTGAAAGCTTCTTTATTTATGAATTTTGGTATAAAAAAAGAATTTCGTTCGGTTTATTATTAATATTGTCAGTAAGAAACCGTTTTATAGTTTTTTTAAAGGGGTAATATTTTTGAATTGTTTTTATATTGTTATTTGTAGTCCAAAAAAAAAAGCGCCAACTTATCACCAAAACAATTAACCAAATGTAATTTTTTTCTCTTAATTTTGAGTTTAATTTCAAAACTAGGGACGTAAAACACCATACGACTTTCAATTACCACTCAATAATAGATATTTGATGCGTAAGAACTCGGTTAAAATTTTGTATATGGTTTTCGTTTCAAAATTGATATTTTATCTTCAGATACATGTACTTGACAACAAAGTGAGCTCTATATTATTGTCCCGTCTGAAGAACGGATATTAAATTGCTAGTGCAAAATGACGTGTTCAAAAGTGTTTTTCATAAATAATTTTAATCACATGATTAATTTAAATGATATTAAAATGATTAAAACTAATTTTAAACAAATTTTCATTATAGTAAAAAAAAGGTAAATTAGAAAAAAAACCTATAAAGGGTATTTTTATTCTTTTAAACTTTTTTATTCAGAAAATTGGAGAATTCTGTCCCGTTCCCTCTCATTAAAATTCAATTCATTTGTTGAATGAATATATCAGAAGTTCCAAAGAACCTCTCTCATTGTGATTAAGAAGTTTGATAAACTAACAGTATCTAACGTAACAAAAAGTTTTCCAATTTAATTTTATCATCAGATAACTTTTATTGACTATTGCTCAAGATTAGGAGAAGCTTGCCAGTTAATAAATATGAAATGGTGCCGGAAAAAGTAGATGGCGATCCAAAAAAATTTAAAGAAAAGTCAAAACTTAATTATTTTTTTACTTTAGCAGGATATCATTTATAAGCTACACATTTGCTTTGTGCCATCAAGTAGTAGCCCATCAAAAGTATAATTTCAACTTGTACTTTAGGGTCACAGTTAAACTCTGTTGCAATAGACAGTGGTAATTATTACACTATAAACAAGTGACACTACAAGGTATTATGCATATAGAGAACTGATTTGATTTGAGGACAATACCTGAGCTAGACAATTTCGATCTAAAGTTTAAAAAAAACACCTAAGGTTAGCGACTAATGTCTCCTGTAGCAACTGAACTAAATGAAATACCAAACGTAGAGAATTTACCTACGAAACCATTTTAAATAATTTGCAAATGTTTATTTTTTAATG
Source organism: Oedothorax gibbosus (assembly GCA_019343175.1). Lineage (NCBI taxonomy): Eukaryota > Metazoa > Arthropoda > Arachnida > Araneae > Linyphiidae > Oedothorax > Oedothorax gibbosus. The sequence goes on from JAFNEN010000177.1 coordinate 602,617, forward strand.
CTACAACCAATTTGTAAATGACGTTAAAAAACAAGTTATTATAAGATTAAGGTCTATGGGTGATTCAAAAGGCTATATTTATAAGACATTCTAAATGAGCAGTAGAAACAGGCTTATAACCAGGTTCGACTTCATTTTTTTCACTCAAAAAGCAATTTCTCGGGAAATAAGTGTCTTAGGTTGAGTCAAACACGTAAGAAACCATTCCTAGCAACACTTGTAATTAGGTATTTGAATGCGGCTTAGTGACCCAGATCACTTGTGTGAATTTGACCAATTTTTGAGGTGGGAATCTTGAAAAATTGCTTTTTTTTGTCCCTCTAAATGTCAAGGATGAGGAGGGGGCCCTCAGATCCTGTTCCGAAGTGAAGAAGAAAAACTTGGGAATGTGAGGCCCCTTACATTTTAGAGAGACCATAATAAAAAGGTGAACAACCTCTCTTGTTGACATACATAGCGACACCGCATTAAAGATTGTATTTGCAACTAACTTTTTAACAGCTTACCGTGGTACTCTTTTTCCACTAAGTTCAACTTTTTGCGTAACTGTGTTGGGTGTTGACATTACGTTTAGAGTACACGTTGGATTTTTTTTTAAATTTTGTCACTCCAATTTTTTATTTTTATTTTTTAAGACTTCTTCCTTTCGGATTTTTTTTTTGTATTTGCAAAATAATAAACTTAAAACTACGACGAGTTTTTATTAGGAACTTCAGCAAATATTTAGCGTTACATTTAAAAATATTTAAAAAAAAAAAATCTTTAGGTTAAAAACACGTTTTAAAGATTTTGGAAAGTGTTTTTGAAACGGTTTTTTTAAGAAAAACAAAAGAAATGTATATAAGTTTTTGATGATAAAGCTTTAATTAAAACACATTTTGATTTTTTCCCATCAAAACTTATAATTGTGGGGGAAAAATAAAATGAAACTGAAATAAGTTTTAAACAATGAAAGATCGAAAACTCGATAAAACTAGTTGATGAATACAATGCAATATGGATGAGGCCTAATTTGTTTGACTCTATTCATCAAAGTGTGCCGAATTTAATAACTTTTCAAAAACTGGTATTTGTTTTTATGTTGCTTAGTAAGTATTTTAGTTTAGTTCAGTTTGACATATCGTCGCACCAGAGCTACACGAGGGCTATTGGCTACGGGTGTCATAATTTAGATCCACAGTCAAGTGACGAGCCGACACCCGAGTAGGCACCCAACGCAACCGTTAAGGGCGACATCGTACACAGCGTTGGGAATTTGGAGAATATTTAACGTGCACTCCCTCTACACGGGGTATTATTCGTCGGACATTTTTGGGCTGCACGGGCCGTTTATAGGTTGGCAGTTATTTAAGTATTTTAGTTAAAGAAGTAATACAATAACTGCATAAAAGGAATAAGAATGAATTAGATTATCACTAGAAAATTTGAAAATTCTTTTTTAAGCAAACAGGATACGGAAATTGTTCGATTTCCCCGAATCTTCTTAAAAGATTGATGTAGTCCGGTGTTTTGACCACCGACGTGGAACCGATGAAATGTTATTTTAAACTATTTTAGAGAACCCTATTTCAAAACTGAGTCATCACAAGAACATTTAAACACCTCACCAAGTTCAAATTGTGTTGTCTTATATTTGATCGATAATCCTGTAAAGGATGCGTATGACTGTACTAAAACAATCGAGTAAAAAAATTATTTATTTAGAGCATTTAATCTGCGACTCGAGATCCTAGTCTAAGAATAGTAACTAACATCTTTAACTTCCGTATTTAATCTATGACCATTGCAAACCTAAAATCACATGTTTTCGTCTGCAGTTTTCTCAGCAATGCACATGATTTTCAAATTAGTAAAAAATAGTTTATTTTAATTAAAATTTAAAACTAATTTTACAATATCTTGTTATTATTTTACTTACTTTATTATCAGATAAAGTTGTGAAAATATATTTAAGTTTGTTTAGTGCAACTTACAAATTTTTTGAATGTATTCAATATTAAATCATTCATATTATACATATTAAATTTTAATTTTAAAAGAAGACTATGATTATGAATCTCTATTCAGCAGCAATAACACTTTTAATTACTTTGGCCGTAAAATGATACGAAGTTGTTAGGTGTGAAGCAAAATTTATAGGTTTAAAGCCTATTTTGAGGCCCCCTAAAATAATGGGAGGCCCGGGTCTAAGCGATGATCAGAGCCTGCCGATCCCCATAACTTTCACACCAATTTATGATAGAATCATCTAATATCAATACAAAAATAGTATATGTAGCCTGACCAGAATTGTCTCAGTGACTAACTTTTTGACTATGAAATCATCATTAAACTTTCGTAAATCTTATTTTATATCCGTTGTTTTTATTTGAACAAATTAAACGGAAAATATTTTTAAAAAATTTATAGATAGATATTTGAACAAGAAACTAAGCTGTATTGCGAAATGCAGTACGTCTGGTCACCCTAAGCATATGCCTGTTTAGGGTCTATCAGTTTCCAGCAACACATACTTTTAGCTTCCACACTACGTTTATAACGTAAAAAGTGGAAGGTATTATGATCGTTCAGTCCGTCCGTCTGTCTGTCACCCACTTTCACACAACAATACGTAAGTCTCACAAACAAGTGGGATACGTCATTTTGAAGCAAATAAATCAGATTAGGCTACATTCCAAATTTTATTAAAAAATTTATTTAAAGTTTAAATAACGAAAAATTTAAACTAACTTTGAAATAACATGCAAATTCCATTTTCATTCAATATTTTCACTGTTGCCATTTCGTTAAACGTACGAGAAACTTTATTTAAAATATATATATTTTTTTTGAAATATTACTTATTTATGTGATCTATTTCAGTTTGGATTGTTGTAATATCACAATAGAACAAACTTTTGATGGTTCATTATGTATGTATGAAAAAAGATTCATAGAGAATTCTAACTTTGCATAAAAAATGTGCAAAGTTTCGCTTTCATTTTTAAAGCATCAATTTTACTAATTATATATTTTTCGAACTGTAAATTAATTTAACAAACGATAAATAAAAACTGAATTTTCGAAAGAAATGTAAATGGGAAATTGTGGCGACTCAAAGATATTTATTAAAAAAATTACATCTTTATTCTTCGAACTTCAAACAAATTTTGCAAACGATAAAGTCTAATTATTAATTCTGAGAAAGAAGATTAATGAAAATAGTTAATTTTGGCGTTTAAAAGTTTGAATAACAAGTAGTTAAAGAAAATATTTACTGAAACTCTTATCGGGAAACAAGTATGTTGTCAACAGTAACTGTCACCTAGAGCCGCTTCTAGACAAGATTTATACACCTTAAAAAATCGCCTAACATTGCATCCAGTTTTGATTTAAACTTTTAAGAGACAAAATTAACTATTTTTTTCATTACTTTCATTTGCAAATTAAATTGATATTCATTATCGTTTGTTGAATTTATTTGCAGTTCCAAAAATAATTATGTAAAATTGTTTGGGTCGATTCCTAGAACCCGTTCTGGCGATATTTGTAGAGTTTGAAAACTGTCGCCAACGCCTTAAATTACGCGATATTCTTATTCTTAAATAAGAATCAGCATAAGAAAATGTAAAAAACCACTATTTTCAAAATATTTAGTAACAAAAATCATGCAACTATTCCTAACTGCACTAATAAAGTAAGAAATAATGTAAATAAAAATTCAACAGTTTTTAAAGCAAAATATAGAAAGCCTTGCTGCTTTCTTAGTAAACAAATAACAAATAATGAAAACAAATGAAACTACTCCAAACTGAAGTAATAAATAGATAAATATAAATTAAAACTAACAGTTTTTTTTAATGAAAAAATTGAATACTTTGCCGCTTTTTCCGTAAATAGATAATAAACAATCAAAGAATCATGTAGTGCGACATTTTATGACATAATTCCAAACTGATTCATATGACAAAAATAAATTTGCTTCAAATATTAATTTTGAATGAACTGAAGAAGAAGATTCTCATGTCATTTTGGATGTGGCAACAAAGATTTAAATGACTAAATATTAAATGTCGATTCTAATTTAATGGGTAATCTGTCGATAAACAGTAGACAGATATCCTTCTGGACGTACAAACAGACGGATAAAAAGTATGAAAGATATGTCTCTGTCCTTTCTAACAAAAAAAAATTAAGATCCGACGGGTAGAACCAATTTTGGAAGGTTAGTACGGAAGGACGGACGGACGGACGGACACATCTTCATTATCTCAATAACTATTTAAAAAAATAATTTAAAAAAGAAGGAAAGTAAAAATACTGTGGATACATTATAAAAACTTATACTTCACAGAAAGTTTTTTTTTTTTACAATAAGAACTTTTTAAAAAATTAATAATAATTTTAAAAAAATCAAATAAAATACAATGCAGTGAAAACAACTTTACCCTTAAGCCAACTTTTTATCCCTCAGTTGGTAAATAAATTATTCTTGTCACCATAAAATCCCAATTACAGCGATGGGTCGCCAAATGTGGCATATCCAGGATACTTTGAGTAGTGGGAGTCAAGGCAGGCGTGACTGCCACTATAAAGAAGGCTGACCTTGCCCTTCAAAAACTATTTGGTGCATCTTCACAGTGGAAAGAAGGACTTTCAGGAAATTCTCCTACCTGTTTCTCATTCTTCAATAGACGATTGGATTTTTATCTGAAAGGTATGGGACTGTTTCAATTTTCTTTATTTTGAGTGGTCACAGAGTAAAAAATTAATTTAATGTTGGTCATATGCTGATAATATGTTAGTAATTAAAAAATATATTTTTAAATGATTTCATGCATACATTTTAAGTAAATAATTTTTCTACAAATGAATTCATTTTTTCCCATGAAAATCTATAACAAGTATTTTATCACATAGGATTGGAGAAAATACATCCGTTCAGTTATTTGTTCACAAATAAAGTTTTAAAGCACACATTTTAATAAATGTTAATTTTTTTAATTTGGAAATAAAAAAAACGTGAATTTAAAATAGTTATTTCATAAAAAATAATAAAAACAAAAAGCTTCATTCGACAAAAAAAACCAATGATTTTTATATTATAAAAATATAGTTGAAAAGAGTATATAGATTTAACGTTTATAAAACACTGATAACAACTTCTTAGCTCTTCTAATACCAATAAAGCTTATTTGAAATATTTGTACAACTACTAGAAAGTATTCGAAACTTCCATATACTCCGAAAATAATTCAGACGCATTTGTTTAAAACACTTTTGTATTCAACATGTATTAAAAAAAATATTTTTTTTAATAAAAAAACAGAGTGCAACAAATATATTTATTTTTCACATTGATATCACAAAAAAAGATGGCGATGTATTCGAAAGAAAAGAAAATTAGTTTAAAACAAAATTCCTGCTTTTTTTCATGTTTTAACTATTATTAAAAAATTAAGCTTAAAAATGCACCAGTGAAAATTCTAAAGAGGATTATAGTCTAAGCATTATCTTAAAACAATACAGTATAGGTTTTTTTTAGTACGATAATACTGATCACCAAGCGACAGATTATTGAATACAATAAATACCTTACTTACCAAAAAAAACCCTTAACAGTCAGGTTTTAAAATTCTTTTTTAGTACAACTTAATAGTTCCGTACTATGGTGTTAATTTGTCTTCTATTTAGTTATTTAGGTAAAAGTAAGTTGAAAGCCTAATTTCGCTAGGCAAATTTTCTTACAAATAAGTGCATTAATATTTAACAAGTAGGTTTGTAACAGAATCTGTCACTTAACCCGCTTCCGCACAACAGTTGTGTTTAACAGGTAAAACGGCGACAAACACAGCATTGATATTCTATATTAAACATTTACATGCTAAATTTGGCTTGTTTCATTTATTTTATTTCAAAAATTCAATAATTATTACTTATCGTTTGCAAAAATTAATTTATATTTCAAAGAATAACTATGTAATATTCCCTCGCTTTTAAATAGAATGAAAACATTTCATATCAACGTACAAAGAATCTCGTAATGAAATATATTTGACGTCATTTCAAACTGGTCGATGTCGCAAAAATAAATTTATTTCAATTTATTGTCTAAAAGAATTAAAGTTTCTCGAGCGATTGTTGCGAATGACAATGGTGATTAACTTCTAATAAAAATGGCTTCCCATGCTTTTTAAATGAGCATTAAATTTTTCAGTTATTTAAATAATTGAAGTACTTCGAATTCGAATTATTTTCTGAAATTTTCAATGTATTCTAATTTCGATGCGCTGAATTTTTGATGTATCACACTTGTCCGTAGCATTTGTAGTTTGGTCTATGAAAGTGGGTGACGGACAGACAGACGGACTGAACGATTATAATACCTTCCATTTTTTACGTTATAAACGTAGTGTGGAAGCTAAAAGGACCACTTCTAAATATAAGGTGGCGACATCTATGCGTCATATACTACAATAGAAAGTGACCCCACCAATATAGTTTGAACAGATTTGGGGTAATAGCTCCCCTTAGCTGGCTGCTGTTATTAGTCCTCACCATCAACTAAAAAGCATCTAATTCACACATTTTAACATTTTACAGAAAAAGCTTAACTTACAGTTCATACCTTATCAGAAAAATGGGGTAAACTTTTTGCGTCTGTCTTTAAATGATGATAATTTTTTTTTGTGAAATTTGGTTATGAAGATGAACATCCTTCTTCAATTGTTATTTTCCTTTATTTATGATAAATATTGGTTCTGAACTTCGGAAAACAACCAGGCTTATAACAATCATCAGCCTGCGATACACAGAAAAATTCACTAAAGGAATATTTTTAACTTCGGCACGAAGCATTTGTATAATGGAGACAGATTGTATCAATGCTTTAATCTGTTTAAAATTTCATTATTTTCTAATTAAGTATACAACCAAATGTAATTAGTAATACCTGATTATTTGCGACTTCAAATGAAAGATTGTGGAATAGTAGTGTCGACCATAAAAATGTGAACTCCAGATATTTGAAATTAATTTATTGTACAGGGTGTCCGTAAAAGAATGTCCGAGTTTCAAATTGTAATTGTCGTTCACCTGACATCACGCTTTCTGATTTCTTCGTTTGGGGCTTCGTAAAAGATCGGGTCTACGTTCCACCCCTACCCCACGATTTACCAACCTTGAAAGGAAGAATTGCGCAGGCTGCTGCTTCCATTACTCCGGACTTGCTGCAGACAGTATGGGAAGAATTACATTTTCGTTTGGATGCGTGCCGTAACACTAAAGGCGCACACATTGAGCACTTATAGGAAAAACTAGGTTAGTTTTCCTTCAATATCATGTATGATTTGTTATATTTAGTATAAAATAAACTCCTGTAATATACCATTAAAACTAGGACATTCTTTTACGGACACCCTGTATAACGAGATATAGCATTAAGTTTTTCCACATTAAAGTTGTGTTTTTCTTCCAAATTTTGATTGATTTCTCAAGTTATTTTGGGTATACCAATGTTGAAAAAATTATAAGTTGATACCTATTCTTAAAAAAATCAGTACATATTTTAAAATATACTTATTTTACAATTAATTTTCACGAGCAATTTCCTCAATGCATTAGGATAAATTTTATAATGTTCGTATGTAATATCGTTAAGGGAAATTAGATGTTCAAATATTTGGAAATGCAACTATACAAATTTTAAATAATTATTTATCGGTAAATTACAATTATTATTAACGTAGTTAACAAACTTTAATAATAATATGAAATCTAGTTTAAGAGAGAGAAACACATAGGCCCCATTATCTTCAAAGGATTTTTATTGCAACATATATAGATGTAGATCATTCAGAAATTACTCCTATTTTGTGTCAACTCTCACCTCCATTTCTTTAATCGTTCTTAAGGGCGAATGAGACCAAATGACCGCGGAACCAATATAAAAAAAAAAGTTGTATTATAGAGACCCGCAAGTCAGCTTCATTTATCATTAAAAAAACACGTTTGTAATAGTTATTTAAGCAACTAGTGCCGAAAATAATACTTTATTAAGCGAGTGGCTTTTATTTCACGAGACCGTAGGTTGAGTGAAATAATGACAAGAGCTTAATGAAGTATTATTTGGCACGTGCTTGCTTACAATATTTTTTTTATAATAACGTGCAAAAACGTATTTCTACCAATGAGTGATTTTCATGACATCATTTAGTTTCCATGGCGATATTTGTTTGGCGTGTTCTTACTTTTGACTTATTTAATTTAATTTAATAATTTTTGTAGTACTTGTAGTTTCCATGGAGATATTAGAAAATGCAAAAGTAATGAACCAATAGAAATAAGTGAGTTTCATGACATCATTTAGTTTCCATAGAGATATTCATGACATTTTGTTTTTCTACCAATCAGTAACTCTTATTTAGTTTACCGCACTAGGGCCGAAAGTAGTACTTTCGGCCCTGTCTGTGACGTAAGCACGTAAAGTGTCATTTTCGCAACGATTTATGAATGAATATGATATAAAAAAAAGTGAACTTTTTTGCACGTTGTTATAAAAAATATTTAACACAGCTTGAAAAGTGTGGCTTAGAAAATATTTTTTTTCATTGGTTTAACACAGAGGCGTTTTGGTTTGGAGACCCGCGGTCATTCAGCCTCATTCGCCATTAACGTGCATTGATGCGAGGAAAAAACGGTCATTATGCCAAACAAATTGGTTGAAGAATGAAAAGTTCTTGGCCACTTCCATGACCGAATGCTACAATCCAGGCTAATCGTCGAATCCAAAGACATCTTCTATACCCGTAGGCCGCTTGTATGTTTTGTAATCCCCCAACTGCTTATTCCTAACCCTTTCTTCAGACATTTAACACAAACTATATGTACTTTGTAATTTTAATACCTCGGGCTACGGTGAATGTCAGGAAATACTTAAAGCATGTTAAAATTGAATCCTTAGCGCATGGTTGATTGTCTTGTGGATAATTCCCATCTTTCAGTAATATGTGAGTCTTCTTGCTCAATGATTTAGCACAATGAATTAACCCACAACAGGATTGCACCACTTTGCCTCTAAGTTGCCCTATCAAAATATTAGTAAAATAAATAAAGTTCTTGGAATCAAAGTGATGTAAAGTTCTTCGCTGCGGAATTTATTTAGCTTATATGCATCTGAGCTTATGATAGTTCTGGAGTAATTTAAACAACCGGATGGAGGGTTGAAGAGATTGGCTTCTAATAAGCTCGGAATTCAACGCTTCAGCAAGTTTGCTCCATTTCTATTTTTTTTTCATATAGCTTTTTCATTCTATAAAAGGGTTTATGAAGCAATTGTTGTGTTATTTGATATTATCGTGAATAGTAAAATGTCTTGCGATGAAAATTGTTCAAGTGGATAAGCATCACAGAAATCCACTTTTTTAGAAATTTGTCTTCTTTGAAATTGTTATATACGATTATAATGTGACTTAAAATAGTAGTCGACGCGCGTCATATAGACGTTTCGACGTCAAGACGATATTGCTTCATATTACATAACAAACGATATTATTAAAATGTGCATTGGAAATGTTGTAAATACAGCGTTGCAAATGTTCTTTAGAGACGTTTTCGTAAAATGAAGTTAACGAGTTTATTGTTATATTACACGAAAAAAAACATATAAAGTAACCATTGAAAAACTTACAGTAAATTTATTGTAAAATTAAGACGTTTTTGTATTTTAAACAATTTTTTACATTAAAAAAATACGAATATCATTAAGCAACATTCTAAAGTAATTGTGTTGAGTATATCATACGAAAACTAGAATAGATAACCCTTGACAACATTTTTTCCCGTTGAATCAGTATAATCGTTGAATCAGGATGGATATAGGACTAGTTCAATTTTAAATCTGTTAGTAGTCAATGCCCTGATATGGTGCCAAAACTTTTCCTGTTTACAACTACGATCCTTATATCAGCTGTGTTAAAGCTATAAGATAGCAACAAGCATCCGGATGTGTTACCTTTAAAATTGTAATTGCTCATTAAATAACAGAGAGATCAATGACTTTGCGGCCCCTTTCCTGACCTTGTTCTGAAGTCAAAATGGGTGCAACCGTGTTCGATTACTTGTGGATTTCTCTCACCTGCGCCCACATTGCGTGACTTTTACAAGACGTAACACCTTTTGACCTGTGTTACTTTCTTATTTTAATTATTTCGCACTTTCTTACTTAAAAAATCCATATGCCTAAGAGCGATACAATTCCACAATTAGGTACATTCTACATTTTATTCGAAAATAGAAGCAAAACAGCAAATAATCGCATTAATATGATTTCTACACCTAAAAAAATGTAATATTTAAGTTATTTGCTTGCAACAACTTCATCATTTTTATCCCTTTGAGGGATAAAACCTGACACCTGACTATGTCACACACAAAATGTTAAACAAATTATAAATTTTATAATTTTACTAAATTTTAAATTGGAAGTATGGATCAGTCACTTATAATAATTTGCGACAGAAGTATACTTTTTAAAAAATTGAAGAAATTAATTTTTTTTAGTTACAAATTTAAAAGTAATTCAGTGAAAACAAGTTTACACTTCAGTCAATTTTCTTATCACTCAGAGATTTATACACCGATTATACCGGTACCAACTGCTGAAACCCGAATCTCTAAAGGCTACAAAAATCCATGCTAGAATGGTATTCGAAACCGCAAACTACATTACTATTTGTAACACTTCCTACTACATTATTTACATTATTAGTAGGCACCGTTGGTGAGTCCCATGACCTTTGGGCGGGCATTTAAGGTCGCTTGCATTAGACGTTTCCTTGCATTAATTGAAGTTAGACAAGCTAGCAAAAGTATTTTTTAGAGGAATTGTTAAATGTAAATAGGGGTTATTATTCAGAAAGATTTCCGTATACGCTTTTCTTTTACTGAAATATTAAGAGAAAGAAGCACAGAGGGAAATTCTATAACGGCCTTAACCCCTTTTTTACACTTATTGATTCGAATGTAGCGGTAATGAATGGGTTCCTCGTTCAAATTACATAATTCATGCTAATTATACGTTAGTTCAGAAAATTAATTTGCAAGTATGCGAGGGCAAGTCAATAAAAATACAGTAAAACGTAATTAAAATATAAGATTATTGATATTGTTTTGTTGTTATTAGTATAACTATACTTCTCTTAGGTTAAAAAACAATGTTATTGTAATATAATAATAAAATGTTACGATTTTATGTTTTATTACATTTTGTGCAAAAATACGACAATAGTATGCAAATAAAAATACGACAATAGAATGTAATCCTCATGAAGTTTTATTCAAACTCAGTAGGTCAAAGGGTTAAAACAACATTTTAATGAATATTACATAGCTCTTGCACTTGAAGTATAAATAGATTTCGATTGAATCAAAACGGTAGTAAGATTGTGGAGAAAATTTTATGGATTTATTTAGGTAAATTATTTAAAATTATGTTTGTAGTGGTTTATTTAATGTCTAAACCCTTCATAAATTATATATAACTATATTATAATCTTGGTTGGTATTCATAAAATTATTCAATATTAGGATAAATTACTTTTGGAAAAAGGTATTTAAATAAAAGATATCAGATTATGTATTCGTGTATTCAGGCTCAAGGTAGCAAAACTCATTTGAACTATTGAAAAGTTAATGGAAAAAAAGTATAGAATCTTATAGCATATATGTGCTTATTGTACATAGTTTATTATTTTTTGTAATTATTTTTGTTAAATATTCGTATGCATTTAACAAAAGTATGTTTTTTTTATAAATACAAAACCAAATTCAAGACTCAAAACTCGAAAGAACTGGAAATTAAAAAAAATTGTATAATAGTTATAAATTTGGAAAACAACGAATTAATTATTAACGTAGAAACTTTACTAAAAAATGTTTAATGAAAATACGTTACGCTTCCTTATTTCAATATCTTATCGATTCTTGATTTTTTTAAATATTCTATAAATGTGATTTGTTTATTAAATATTTGTTATTTAATACGTTCTTTATTTTACAGAACCATGGGACGACTTCACCTGATAACTCTCACCTGTCTCGCGGCGTGCGTTTTCCTCGCCAATGGCGCGGACAAACCCGCCCACTACCTAATTGCCGCCAACGAGACCTCAGCCAAGTCCACCGAAATGACCACGGTCCGCAAAGAACAGCGCCTCAACCTTGGTGGAGGCCTCATAGGTAGGAATTCCAATTACTCGAAGCGTTGCTGATTATCCGAATTTCATGAAAAAATTCCACTCGGCCATATGTTACTGTTCCTCTTTGTTGAATATTATGCCTGGTATTTTTTTTGGATCAACTTAAAACAATTACTAGGCATGACATCCAACAGCTAAGAACAGTAACAAATATGCCGAGTATAAAAGTTTTGTGTCGCATATAATTTTTTTGTAAAACTAAGATTCTAACATAAGTTGAATAAAAAAACTATTACAAAAAGCTATAACTCAAACTGGCAATACAACATCTTACATTTTTTTTGGAAGGGTTAATTGCAACAGAAACTAAAACTACATGATCTCACAAGCCAATAATACATTGAGAAATTATTTTAATACACATTTTTTTAATTAACACCAATTATCCGAATGGGGTTAGGTCCCGATTGCTTCAGATAATAATTAGAGTTCTACTGTATTAGTTTTTAGATATTTGACCTGTATGTTTCAAAGACTCCTAAAATATGTAAAATGTCATGTTTTTTTAGTGATGATTAAGATTTTTCATAAAAAACCTTCATAAGCAAGAAATTTTCTCTGTAGACAATTCACTCTTATCTTAACCCAACCACAATGAAGCAAAAAAGGAACTACGACGTTATATAATATCAATTAGTTATTAAGTTATCTATTCATTTCAAACTGCCCAAGTGGTTTGCATCTCAAGTTGCAAGCCCGAATTTACAATAATATTTTTTTAAATCCCTGAATTATTGTAATTATTATTGTATTGTAATTAAATTATTGTTTTTGAGTCATCCTCGATTGCTTGGGGCTCGCTTTTGCGGATGTCCGTGATAGCCCACTCCTGGTGCTCGACTTTGCTAGAGTTCATGGTCTTATGAATTTTTATTTAGCTGCGCATAGATACTGAAGGATTGGACACAACAACGACATAACAAAAAAAGTGAAAAAAATAATACCGTGATGCATGGCATTACTTTTTTTTTTACTATACCTCTTTAACACTCATTGATATTGAAAACATCTTGTCACCCTAGGGCTCTTTGGCGGAGGACAGCAGTCCGGTGGCGACTCTTCATCAAGCAGTACCGGACTGTCCGGCATCCAGCAAGGTCTGAAGGGTATCCAGAGCATACAGAAGTTTATCCAGAGGTTGCAGAATATCATGGGACATCCATTCTCGTTCAGGGGGCTCTCAGATACCATGGCCACCATGACAGGCCTGTTGGCTGCGGTGGGTGGAGGGTATCTGACGTATGTCAGCATGGTTGCCCTGTTTGGAAGCATGATGGACCCACAGAATCAAGGTTGGTGGTTGATTTTTAAAAACGTTTTATATCATTGGGATACTTTACTTTTTATTTAACGATGGCCAGAACTTGGTAAAGTCTAAGGTAAAATAGTTATCTTTCTATGGAATACAGACATTAATTAATCTAGAGATTGTAGTCATAATTTAGTATATTAAGTAAATTTCTATTGGTTATTAATTTAAAAGTTTAAAATTTGGAAGATTCTTTATCTTATAACCATTTACGGCTCATACAAGGGTTGGACAAAATTATTGACACACTTGAAATTTTTAAATGTTTTTACATTTCTTATAAACAGTTACGAAATATGTAAAAAGCTTTTGGCTACTTGAGGCTATATTTAGAAAGTAGGGGGACTATATTTTCGAGCAAAAAAATAGACCAATGTACATACATATTATGCAAAATGAATCCAAAGATAAAAAAAGTTTGGAGCATCTTAAAAATTCATAAGAAAATTTAGTTCTTTAGAAATATTTACCTAAACAAACGCTAAAATTCTGTAAAACAACTAACCTTTAACAGCATATATTAAGAAATATGAGAAATATCTAATATTGCAATTTTTTTCAAAACAGCTTACCAGACTGCATTCTCCGCACCTCCCCACCAGTACGCCCCTCCACCCCAGCACCTCAATCTAGCTGGCGGTGTCCCAGCCCACCAAGGCCACCAGGGCTACACCAGGCGTCAGTCTTCGGAAGGCGGCAGTGGTCTGTTCTTCGGGTCGTACGACATCGGCAAGATGTTCCAACAGATCACTTCCATCAACTACCCGGAAGCTTCGTTCAAGCTGCTGAGGGTTAAGGATGAGGCCTGCAAGCAGAGGATGGTTTGCGAAGTCGAGAAGTATCTGGCAAAGAGGGGCGTGGCTTCCGTCATACTCAAGGGAGTGAGGTAAGCGAGGGTCACACAGAGGGTCCCGCGTTCTAAACCCGGCCAGACGGATATCTGTTGGCAAATAAAAAAAAACTCGACTTAATTATTGGGATCCCCCGAGTACACTAGGACAGACGTGCTCGTTAAATCTGTGTAGTTCAAACTCCTGACGGCGTTAGCGTACAATGTCGCTCGAAGTCCAGTTGAGAGCCTGCTCAGGTGTCGACCTCGTCACTTGACCGCGGTTTTAAATTACGAGGATCTTCGCCTATAGCCTTTGTGTGGCTATTTTGCAACGTTAATTCAAATGGACTACTATATAAAGCTGTGTTAAAGCTCCTTGTAGTCTATAGAAATAGACAGCCGAAAACGTTCTACCTAACTTTACCAAAGCGAGGGTTAGGTTGAATAGTCGTCGCACTAGAGCTACACGATATCTTTGGTTCTAAATTTCGACTCCCGTCACCACAGTCAAGTGACGAGCCGAGTCCGAGCAAACACCCACCGCTACTTTTTTTAAGGGCGACATCGTACGCAGCTTCGGAAATTTGGAGCACATATAACGTACCCCCCCCCCCCTCCCCCCGTCGTCGGACTTTTTAACTGCACTGAAGTCCGTTTTATAGGTCGGCAATTATTTTGGCAATGCACGGGCTTGAATCTGGGACCTTTCGCATGCAAGCGCCTTACCGAATGGGGAGGTAAGCGAGTAGTTTGGACATTTCCTTTCCTCCAACAATATCATGCCTGTCTACTTCGAAAAAGGCATGGGGGCGTGGGAAATCGGGAAGCTAACCAGCTTGGCAGTGCATTGCAAGGCATCTTATTATAGGAGGCTATGATTTGGAACCAATGACTTCTAATGAGTATAAACTGAGCATTATCAAACCTAAAACAGCCAAACGACCTCTGCTTGAGTCACGTTAGAATTGCAGAAATATTTGGCGTACTTTCTAGGCCGGACACTGAAAATAGTTGACAGTTATGGTGCATTTATATTATTAACATTTTTTTTTATAAAAGTATTTATTTCATTTAATATGTATGTGTAATTGATACTTAGATTTTTATGAACTTATTTCTATTCTTTCATAGCAAAAAGATACCTGGCATGGAGAAGTACTTAGATGCAGCTTACAGGGGCCTGGCTAATGAAGACTGCAGTTACGCCTTTTCTGCTTGTCCGCTCACCCTCGGTCAGACCTTGCTGAGATCTGTTGGACTCAATTAAAGAGCACCCATTGACGCCAACAGCACTTTCAGAAAAGAATTCTTAGAATTTAGGAAGTTTTCTACTATTTTGAATTTGACTGCATCCTCAGAAATAGATTCTTAAATATTGTGAAATGGTCATGTCTTCGTTTTTGACCAATTCATTTCCTTTTCACGCACATATTAAGAGTTTATTTTTGAGAGTATGTTATTACAGGCAAACATGTGATTTCTTCCTTAAATATAGAAAATAAATTTGGGCAATCTTATCTGGTATAAGAAGCACCCATGTACTACTGCCAGTTCTCTGATAGGCTTCACTGTTGGAAGCGAAAATTTTTGAATGCGGTACTGACTAACAAAACTGAAATTCCTAAAGTAAAGTTTCCATAAATTTTTTTTATCAGAAGGCAAGTATTAGATACTCATTAATGATTTTAATTTTGCTCTAAGAAATAGTTGAGTTGAATAACCACACAAGTTTAACTATATGTCCTCACATAAATCAGAAATGAATATGAAAACATTGATTCTGAACATACCATATATATTACATTGCATTATGGTGTGGAAGCTTCTTAAATGTTTTATTTTAAACCAAATAAAATTAGGTATTGCTTAGTTACACACAATTTTTTCAAGTAAAATTTTGACAATATTGTAACAAAATGTTTTGGAAGTTACATATGTTCAGTACCTATGATTTTAAAATTTACAGTTGTCTTTATTTATATTGTTTCATTTATAAATGTTTGTTACTAGAAGACGATGGAACTTGTGATGCTACTATTTATTTATTCAAAATCATTACACACATACTTAATTAAAATTTAGAGATCGTTGTTTTCATTTGTAATCGAATTTTTATGTTCCATTAAACTGTTGTAGCTTAGAATGTTAAGGAGCTAACTGGTTTAGCTCACTAAAACCTCCGAAATATTTAAGGAGGTTTTAAAAAAAAATTCCAAATGTTTATTCATTTTGGTTATGTGCATAGTGTTTTTTTTATTTTTATAAACGATGAAATAAAAATTTCAAAAAAATAATGTATCAGTTTGTTCTTATGTCCTTCTTTTACAAATTCTTGTTTAGTTTATACTGAAATTAACATGGAATTTTAAAAGGATTAATTATTTATGTAGGCGGAGTATCTTTTTAGTTGTAAAATTCCAGATTTAACAAAACATTGTACCTCTACTAAGTTTTGAAAAAGAGTTTTGACCATGAGACATGGAAACCCTTGGGCCTTAAAACAGGACTAAAACTGTCTAGCATAACAAGCCCTATGAAATGGGTGCAGATACTTTGGGTATGAATGACATTAGAAGACACTGTAACGTAATCAAACAATTTCGTTTTACTATTAATATCAGTATCGAGTTTTCCATATTACTTTATTGAATAAAAAAAAGGCAATATATATTAGCATTAATAACCTTTGAAAGAAATACCGGGTGCCCATTAGATATGATAGGGTTAAATAAGAACATTAACATATTTTTCCACTTTAGTGATTCTTTCTAATTTCAATCAACGGTTTTAATGACTTTTAATAACCCATCTTTCACCTTCTTTGAAATAGAAATGCTATTTTGATTTTTTGAGTTTGAAAATAATTTTTTTTAGTTAAAACCTTATCGGGGAGCTACTGATAGGCGCTTTTTATAGAGTATAGTCAGATTATTATACCTAGACTTCAATGGGGTCCGAGTAAAAATATTTCGATGGCTCCCTTCAATGTCATTTTTGAACACCCTGTAGTAATTGCAGATCGGATAAAAATGGTATAACACTTTTGGGACGGGGTGATCTTAGGGCTTTTTAAACAACAATTGAAAAACCCGAAAAATACGAACTACTACTTCTACTATGAAAGAAAACGATTAAATTAAATTGTTAACAAGAACAATGAGTTATGCTAAACGTGTTTTTTTCGGTCGAAACAATGAATATAAACTAGAACTACCATTTCCACCTACTCTTTTGCTTCTGTTTAGTTTTTCTTGAGAACGCTAAGGTTTGTTTTTAACGACACGTACACGAGTAGTTTACAGGTAAGAGATAAGTGGATTTAAAATAAGTTACATATACAAAAATGTGTCCCAAGCTGACGATAATTGAAGAGCTTAGTGGAAGAACGTGCTAAGTGACAAAAAGGTGAAAACGAGAAAATGGGCTTTAAAGTTTCTCATTTGCACTCAGATCTGTTGAAAATGGAACTTGTAAAGCGTAAAATATATGTTACACTTAAAGTTTCTGAAAAAGGAGAAACTTATGATCGTTAAAGAAGTTGGTACTATTTTCATTGCCACAAAAATCTAAATTTTTTCAAAAATGTCACTTAGCACGTTCTTCCACTAAGCTCTTCAATTTATTTTAGTAGCAAAGGATAATTTGATGATTACAAATTTCCGTTATTTTATGCGATGCTTGTTATTTATCATTGTTATATTCGTTGTTAGTTCTAAAATAACTGAAATGTATGGGAACTGTTTACGTGACACTAAAAGTATATTTTAAGTGTTTTTCGATGCATTTACCTCACTCTTCATAGATTTTTACTGCTGCCATCTATATTGAAGAAATAGAACGAAATTTAATGCAACCATCATTTTCATCATTTAACACAATTGTTCTGAACAAGCAAAAAACTAATGTTCAAATGCGAAATTTTTTTTTACTTTTAAACAATTAAATTATTTAATTTCGTCACGATAATTAAAACAATTTAGATATATGGAATGGAAAAACCGTTATATATCATAGTCCAGGCAACGAAGAGGTATAGAGGGAAATATTTGGAACACAATTTTTGACTTCGTAAATTAGTTTGGACCAGTTAGAGGGTAAACATACCAAAAGTCCCCGCCCCTAGCCCCTGAGCCGAAGGGAGGGAGAAGGCGTGGGGGGGGGGGGGGGGTTGAATGTCCCATTTTTCGTTTTTTTTTTGCTGATATCTCGAAAACTATACGTCCTACCGATATAATTGTAACACACAAAATGAAAGTTTATTAAATTTGCTACAAGTTTACCCTCAAATGTTTTGATATCTTGTATAGTGTTCGAGATATCCGCTCTTGAAAGTCTGTAATTTTGAGGAAAAAAATTTTGTCCCACATTTTTCCTCTTTTTTGACCGGATAACTCTTCAATGATGCCCCAAAAAACTAAATGTTGACCCTAAAGTGGTAAAGAATTTAATTCTTTTCAATAATGTATCTTACTTTACTATTTTATTTATTTTCCTCCTAATTTTAAAGCAGTTTCAGTGTTGAGCGAAGAGGGACTGTCAGTCTCATCGAGCTAATGCATTAGTTTTGAAATCACAACTTTTGCAAAAGAATTACTTTACCACGTTATCCCATTTTCACAAAGTATGAGAATCATCATAATATCAATTTAAAACAAAATTGAAAAGAAAATAACATCCGGTTATTTATTTATTAATTGATAAACTTTTAAAATAGTGTCGCCATCTGCTGTATATTTTTGGCATTTTAAAACTTCAAAAACATATAATTAAATAACTAGATAACATTTGCGTTTCAAATTTGTTTCATTTCGATGATGTGCTGATTCCCGTACCTGGAGAAAAGGGAAGGGGCTAACATATGGCAAAGCTATACTTCTGCGGAAGTTGTGATTCCGAAACTAATGCATTAGCTCTATGGGACTGACCATGCCTCTTATGTACACTTATACTGTACTGAATGTCTAAATAACACATGTGTCTAATGGCAGACGGACGGACTGAATGATTACGATACCTTCCACTTTTTACGTTATAAACGTAGTGTGGAAGCAAAAACCGTCAAAAGGCTATAACTTTATAAATTGTATTATCTTGGAACTTGGTAAGCAAGGCAAATAGTATAAATAGTTATTCATAATCGACAACCTCAAAAACATAGAACACTTCGATGATTTACACAGATGTGGTAACTAATAGATTTATGATTTAATTTGAAATTAACCATATAATATGGAAATTTTACATTTACGTGTCTTATTTACATGCGTACCCATAACGATGTGTCAATAGTCAACTATGTCGTAGTCAGGTTTTAGTGTATAAGGAAGTTTTAAATGCATGTCAACTTTCAATTTGCTGCTGCCATCTATCATGAAAATATTGAAACGATAGTAGTGTTCGCAAAATAGCATTCCAACAATAATAAGATTCTGTATTCCGAAAGAGTATCATTCTCAATTAAAAGTATATAAGACGATGGCAACTCAAAGTATACTTAATGTGTTCGTACCACTAAGGGACTTGGTCCGAGGACCAACCGCCGGAAGTATTTTTTAACCCTCCTCGATTGGTGTCTTTTGTTAGCTCCTTCTATGGGGGTGTTTCACGTCGTAGATGGCAACAGTTCCAATTGTTTGTTTTCATTTTTTTGCCTGGAATTATTTATGTTTTGGTATTCGAAAATGAGTTTTCTAAGAATATTTTACCTATTAAATTTTTTTCATTTCTAACTTCTTGCTGTGCTGTTGGTTGTTCAAAACATTTGTTAAAGAAAGCTGACATAGAAAAGTTCTTTTCCTCTATATCGATCATTTTGAGAGTGAAACCGAAGCAACCAATGAAATCGCAGTACGCGAAACCGAAGAAACTAATGAAATACAGTATGGATACAAATGAAAACAAGAGCGTTACATCATCTGAAACATTCCCACTACATTGATTAGACCAATCGAGGAAGAGACAAAAACACTTCCGGTGGTTGGAATTTGCAGTACAATTTAGTTTTTTATTCAACTACAGGGTGGCCCAAAAGTAGGCTTACAGTTAGTTAGGTATACAGTTATTTATACAGCAACAGTTATTTTTCGAAAGTATGCCTGGTTGTCCAGTCAGTTTTGATTGCGCATTATCTCACAGAACTGGAATTAGGATTATCCTTAAGAAGGCCTCGTAACTAGGAGGTACGGTTTAAGGTTCAGCTGGTCCATCAGGCGTTGTAATGTTGCTCTAGGGATAATCAGCTCCCGAGACGCTAGTCGAGTGGACTTATTTTTATGTTTATGAATGTTATGCTACGCACTGTCTCAGATTTTTCATACTTTCAGTTGGTCTTAAGGATCCACCGTCGGTGCTCCTCACTCAGATTCCCAGCAGTGGTTTGCACTTATAAACGAAAGCACAAATTTTCCACCAGCACAAATCATTTTATGGGATATATGGCAGATGGCGAGATTCGAAGTTTCATACTCTGGAAACATCATTTGCTTATTCCCCAAGCATCAAATAAATATTCCGAAGCTATCTCGAAACTAAACCAAACGAAGTCCACGAATAGCTATTCTTTGGATAAGATACGCTGTAGGACGACTTTATTTTAGCCAACCAATAAAACTAAGCCCGACTCTGTCAAATACCTGTTCTAAATAACCCAAAGTTCTTACCAATGGTACAGCATAAACTCTGTTAGCCTACTTTTGGGCCACCCTGCATATAGCTATAGAAATTGTGCAAAGTAGTTTTCGATTTCTTTTAGTTTTTTTCCAAACAACAACGTACATAAAACATGGTTTATGAAAATTTAATGATGATTTCATATTCGAAAAGTTAATCACTGAAACAAATCTGTTCAGGCTATGTATTTATCTGTCAAAAATTATCAATTAATCATGAGAAATTATAAAGAGGCATTAGACGTTAAACGGTACAAAAAGTGTTACAAGTTTCGTGTTTAGGGTATGTTCAGAAAGTAGCAACTTTAGGTCGATTATTTCAATCTACGTTTGCTAGAGGCCGAATTGCTCCACTCTCGCTTGTTTTTGCTTGAAACATTTATTTTTTGTTCGTCTGCGTCATTTTCCCTTCGAAGTCAGAAGGGACGAGGGAGTGTTCTACATATAATATCTTTCAAATTCTATCTATTTCGATATATATCTTTAACTATTTTCGAAACAACTTTTTGTACAAAGCTATTCTATAATTACACAAAAGAAACATTGCTTTTTATTCCAATAATTCAATTTAAACCGATAGTAGAATAAAAATACATAGTCCCAGAATCAAACAGAAAAAAATGATTCCTTGCTTGAACATTTGATAATACTTATGCTTATTTATCACGATGTTCATCAATTTCCTCGAATGGAATATTTTTTATTTTTAAAACCTATTTATATATAACGTGTTTTTTAAAACATAATTCCATCAAAAAAGTTTTTTTTATAACAACGTGCAAAAAAGTTCACTTTTTTATATCATATTCATTCATAAATCGTTGCGAAAATGACACTTTACGTGCTTACGTCACAGACAGTGCGAAAGTAGTACTTTCGGCACTATTGCGGTAAAGTAAATAAGAGTATCTGATTGGTAGAAAAACAAAATGATGTCATGAATATCTCCATGGAAACAAAATGATGTCATGAAACTCACTTATTTCTATTGGTTCATTACTTTTGCATTTTCTAATATCTCCATGGAAACTACAAGTACTACAAAAATTATTAAATTAAATAAGACAAAAGTAAGAACACAAATTTCACGCCAAACACTTTTTACACTTTTTTGCACGTGCCAAATAATACTTTATTAAGCTCTTGTCATTATTTCACTCGACCTACGGTCTCGTGAAATAAAAAGCCACTCGCTTAATAAAGTATTATTTTCGGCACTAGTTGCTTAAATAACTATTACCTTTCTTCTCTTCTGAAAAGTGTTTCTGATTGACAAGATAGATATTATTCAACGTACAAAATAAATAGATTCGATCCCTATAACCCAAGGCTTTAAGAGCAACAAATAAAAATTATTCTGCAGATTAAAATGTTTACGTAACCTACTTTAGCAAAGTTTTTTTTCTTCGGTAATTCAAAATTCTTTTAATTTTCGAATACAAACTCAGAAGAAAACTTTAAATCTTCGTTGCCCTAAGCGGAGATAAACGAACATCAACGCTTTCGCCTATCATCAATCTTAGAAAAAATATCACTAAAAGTGATCCCTCAGAAATACAGTATAATATATTATACTGTAATATAGTACAAACTAGTTGAAGAATCGAAGCGAAATTACAATGTGTTTATTCTTGTTGATGTCCATATTCGGATCTTTGTCAAATCGCTTATTCGAAATTTCACGCTCTGAGAAGCACTAATTGGCGGATCTGAGTAATTGAACAATGACAAAGTGTTTTTTTTTTGTTGAAGGTTGTCTTTGTTTATCAACAGAAATAGCGTCATTCAGTAGAAATGTTTGAAAAGGGGAAAAATTTGGGTTAATCTTTTTAGAAATGTTATTTATATATATAATTAAGAAGCAAGTAGTTAATGTTTCATGTTGCTTGAAAATAGCATAAATGTGCCTTCTAATTTGTACTTATTTTGAATTTAAATAAAATAAATAACATCGTATTATGATCAATAAATAATTTTAAAAAATCGATAAATCAATAATAATTGATAATAATCAATAAATCTAGCAAGAATATGTCTGGAAAATTTCAAGTTAATTTTAGTTAATTCTATTATTCGTCAATAAAATCGTCACAAATTAAATTAATAGAAATTAATTAATAATACAGTAACACTGAAGAAACAAATCGTAGGATGAATAGCATTTATAAAATATTAAAGGAAAATTCTCTTTTCCACTCGACTTCTTTGATTTTATAAAATATTTAATTTTCATCAAATAATTTAAATAAAATTCAAAATATGTCTATCATATGATCGGCTATGCATTTAAAACAAGTTAAGGTTAGGATTATTTAGAGACAAAAATAAAACTTCCATTTTATCTAACCATTGAAAGGTTAAAGCGGTTTTTCTTCTTTTCACTGATGAGGATGTTAGATTCAAAAAGATTAAATTAAATATATTTTAATACTTAACCTTAGTATACTTATCTATACTTAAACCTTAGGCTGTTAAATAAGAGATCTCACAATTGCCCAGGCGATGAGTAATTTTAAAATAGTTTAAGGTGATTGTTCGACCCTCATTTTACCATTAAATATTATCGTTTGAAAAAATACTCTAGATACGATGAAATACAACCTAAAACATCGCTTTGAACATTTGGGGAAATTTTGAGACAGCAAATGAGCCAAGAAAAAGAAAATTATGAACTATTACTTCTTTATAACTTTTTTAAAAATAAATCAATTTTGTAATTAAATAACGTATTTCAATTTTAAAATACCATTTTAAAAAAAATTGCAACATCTTTAATTCACATAATTCGGGCATAGGAAAAAAACTTTAAAATTACATTGTTTAAATCTTTTTTAAAAACTGATCCCCCCTCCCCTTCCCCAAACGACGTCAACTAAAGGAAATTCCTAATTTAAGATCACTTCTATTGACAATTCGAATTTTTAACCTTACACGAAATAACAGAAGAAGCAAAATATTTACTTCTGTTAGCCTTACAGAAGAAACAAACAAGCAAATTGCGGTAAAAATAGAAAATCGTTTGGCAATAAACAATATTCCAAAACAAAATAAAAACCCGATTTTCTAATAAATGAAATCACGCATCTATGTAATTCGAATTTTCCCGAAACCACAACTGATAATAGTTCGAATAAAAAAATGTGATGAAGAACAAACAATTCCCTGAACAGCAGGTCAGAATATTAACAAAAAAACTTGTCGTTTGGTTCGTATATCTGTTCGTTTTGCCTTGCGGCTTGAAGGATGTTATTAGGGCTACAGCGGTGCTATGGATCCTGCCACTTGAACAGTTTCATCAGTAGGAATCGGATGCCTCCTTTTCGGTGTCTCTTGCAAGGTCAAGGCCACAAAACACAAAAAGTGTTGGTACAAGTGGAAATTTATCTCTTTGTCAAAGGTAAGTGAATATAATTAGAAGTATAATATTCAAATTATTATGTGTTTTATTTATTTGATTCTCTGGTGAAGTTATTTTCTCTCATTTTTTACTATTGCATTCTTTTTAGTTATCCATACATAAATTTGTACACTGTCAATACTGGCCTCGGCCTCTTGGCTGTGCTATATACTTTTTTAAAAATATTTTTACAAAAAAATTAATAATGTGTCATTTATATTTCTTTTTGCGAAATTACTATAAATAAATAATAATTTTTAAATAAGTCAAACGTAGTAACCTTTGATAGCGTTAAAATAGTTTTTGGTATTCATTTTTTCTACATACACAATATTTTATCCTTGTTTAAAGTGTGGGAATATTGCACAGCTACAAACCTCGCATAATTCAACTGAAGTCACATTTTATGGACAAAAAGTTAATATTGCTTTTAAATGCAAGAATTGCGTTTTGAATTATTTATTTTAATTTTATTAATTATCGAATACCATACGATAAATTTTATTGTAGCTTTTTTTCTCTCCCACTTTTCATTCCTGTATTTTTCTATATTTTTTTTATCTTCTGTTATTATCTTAAATATATTATTTTTTTTTATGAAATAACTATTTTTTTTTTAATTTTCCGATACATGTTTTTAGTATAGTTAATTTTTAAATCTATATGTACCCATTAGTCTTTTTTTGTGTAAAAGTGTTCTTCAAATTGTGATAGGGGAAGGACAGGTATAACAGAAAAAGCTTTATAGAAAAGAAAAAAGTCCTCTATAATGTCCATTTAGTTTCAATTCTGTGGCAAACATGCAAAACAGCAATTTTTAGGCACAAAAAAAAAGAAATGACAGAAATACGAATTATCGCATTTTATCTCTTGTTTTGTTTATAATAAATTGCTTGGAATAGCGATATTTGGGGTTTTGAAGTACAGTTTTAGAGCGTTATTGTCAATACATAAGTTAAATTTTAATTAAAAAAATACAATTTTATAAATTAGGATAGTTATAGTGCATATTCAAATGGTTTTCAACACTTAACGTCTATTAAAAATATTTAATACCTAAAAGGCAGAACATATGCTCAGTATTTCCTTACTATACTTTTCAAAATGTATTACACCATCAATATATTTAGTTTTATAGAAATCGTGTTGCTTTTAATTTATTTTAAAGATTGATTAATGGCTGACTTTTAAACCTCTTTAATAATTGTTTTCCAACTCCTTAAAAATGTAACTGGCAATGTTCTACAACAATATTTGAATCATTGGTTAATATTTAAAAAAAATTGTAATTTGAACACAAGAAACACAAAATGTTTCATACCCAGGTAGCACACTAATGCGGGATCCGTATTGGCCCATTTGGGTAATGTGGGTACCACCTATATGAGGCCCAGAAAAAAAATATATCCCCCTTTTTTGGGTCAAACCACATGGTCCCACCTGGGCTACCTCACGTAGGGACAGTTGCAATTTTGTCCTACTTAGTTTTTTTTTCTAAGAAACACTATTCAAAATAGTAAACAGTGAAACTTTTTTCTGTATGTTTCAAAATTAGCACTAAACATAAATTTACATTTAAATTACTGTATCCAAATAATAATAATTAACACTTTATCTTAGATGACTCCTTTCAATAACACTGTGTCATATGGGTAGCCCACGATAATCTTTATGGTTTACACATCAGCATCCCCAACTTATGTAAATCCCACTTAAAATTGTCTAACATATAAAATCACGTAGATCATCTTGAGGCAGTGTGGGCAATTCATAAAGATTATTGTGAGTTACCCACATAAAGCTCAAGTTATTGAAAGGAGTAAGCGAGGACAACTATTAGTTATTATTTGGGCAATGTAATTGCTATTTAACTGTAAAATTTTGTGTCCTTTATTAATTTGACATCATTCTGCCACGAAAAGTGTTTAACTTTTTCTTTATTTTGAATAGTTTCTCTAGAGATAGATGTAGGTAACACATAATTGAAACTAGATTTACATGGGTTACCCCAGATGGTTAGATTAAAAATAAAGGGAGATCGTTTCTTTGTGGACCCTATATAAGTAGTGCCCACACTAACCAAGTGGGCATATATAGATTTCACATTAGTGTGTTACCTGGGTATTTATCACTTCATGTCTTTTTTTTAATAGAAAAAATTTTCATAAACAAATATGATTAACAATTGCATGTTATTTACTTTACCACGTCTCTAGTATATTTTAGAGAAATTTCTTTTACCGATTATACATATTTCAAAGATACATTCCACGGTTTATCATTGGAGATCCAAAATAATCAAGCAAACTCAAAATCGATCTACCAATCTTTATTTTATTTTGATTGGGAAAATAAAAATAATAAAACTGGTTAAATGGTTAAGTACAACAGGTTTGACAGATTTCGCAATATATTCGCGGCGAGTCCGTGACCGTGTATAAATATTGCTCGGAGTCTACTTATTAATGAAAAACAGCGTTGGTTATGCAAGACAACCTTTCAAAAAACCTGAAAATGGGTAAAAACGTAGGATTGTTTTCCCTGCATTACTTTTAAAATTATTTTTACTCACATATTTTCTTATAGGCCATCAGAATTAGATTTGTTTTTGAAAAGATGAGCTCAAAATCTTTAAGTAAAAAAGTTTATTGATAAAAACTAATAATTACAAAATATTGAAATTTATTATTATTTCTAGAAAGACTGGTGCTTAAAATCCGAAAAAATCGGAGTCTAACGCTCACAAGTTTCGAAATAGATACTACAGTTTGACCTATTAACGAGCCATTTGTGTATATGCCATTAACACTTTCCGTACCGAATAAAAACGTTAACTAAGTTTTTTAAATTCTTGATTCGTGTAACTTAATTGTTCCTTCATAAATTGTTCAGTACTATGGTCTTCATTTGTCTAATATTTTATTTATATAAATAAACTTACACAGAAACTTATTTTCGCGAGGCAAATTTGTTGCCAATCGACGTTGATGAGTTAATATATATTACGGAAATATGCTAAATCGCGGATCCATGTTGTAGAGAATTGAGTGATATTTGCTACAATGTCTCATGACAGTAGAGGCTATAACTATTCTAAATCTGCTGAATAATTCTCCGAAATCTCTATTCTCTAATCATATAGTATGTTAGTGCAAATTAGCTGCAGCAGGTTCGATGTTTAACTGTTTTGTGATCTTTTATTTGTATCCTGGGCCAGGTTTTTCTGTTTATGAAACTGGCAATTGTAACAGGGGCCTATGAGAATTAAGGTCCTGGAATGGCCTGTATACAACTAACCAAACACACACACATTTGTTTACTTTTTTCTAAGTTAATGTTGATATAATGGAGAAGATAATATCCTGATGGTGTTTTGACCAGTGAAGAGGGTGGATCAATGGGCATAAAATAAAAGTTTACATAAAATAAAATCACCCCTCTTAAAGGTGCATCCGTGCAACGCCGGGTTTATAAAACAAGTAACATCTATTAAGTTTAGATATCGTACTAACTTTTAACTACAATTCAATATTTTCTGGAAACGCCTATGATGGTCATTGCTCATAATAAAGCAAAACAAAGTGCATGGTCTATTCTCCTAAGACCCACGCTATTTGAAAAGCTCAGTGGAAGAAAGTGCTAAGTGACAAAAAGATGAAAACGAGAAAATGAGCTCTAAAGCTTTTAGTTTGCATTTAAATCCGTTAAAAAAGTACTTTCAAACATTACAAAATATAGCTAACTTTAAGTTTATGAAAAAGGGGGAAACTTGTTGTCTTTAAAGGATGGACTAGTATGTTCATTGAAACAAAAATCTCATTTTTTTTGTCAAAAATATCACTTAACACGTTCTTCCACTAAGATCTTCTTTTATTCCACATGCGTCTTTTTTAAATAGAAAAGAGGAAATGAATGCAAAAAGGAGGAATATATTAAAAAGTAGCACTGAAAGTAGGCTAACTTCCGTACATATCACACAAAGAGTTTGATTGAAAGCAATGGGTGTCACATGTAGTAGTGGTGAAATAAGTGGTAACTTTAAATTTATCATATTAGAAGTAGGTGGTTAAGTTTGAATGATAAATAAGTGATGAAGACGAGCTATTTTAGGTTCAGATTTTACTGTATTTGGAAGTAACGATATATAGGTAAGGGAAAATAGCTATATTAAAAAATTAAAAATTGTAAAAATGAAATAAATTGTGCAATCGGCTTAAAATTAATTGGGTTAAAATTTCAATTTTATTTTGAATATTTATGTGGCGAAAATTTATTTTGATATTCAAACCTAATTTCGATAATTTCCTAGAAACATGTTCGAATTTTTTTTTAAGTTTTAAGCAAACATTTGGAAAAATCTGGGTTTTTTTCTCTATACTTAACATTTCAAAATAGAAAGAAAATATATCTATCTCATGATGGCTTATTTATTCTTTTGTTAATATAATCGTTTTTGACAAGTGTAACAATTAGATGTAACTTTCCTTGCTCATTTTCTTCAATATAAGCATAACATAAATATCCATCTCTTGATTAACTCATAAACCCATAGAAAAAGTGGGGATGCTTTGGAGGAATTGCATTATATAGATGTAATAGCATAACATCTACTACACATGGGAGTATAATTCTTATTTAGGTAATCGAGAAATGAAGGATTATTTGGCGTCCAAAGATCGGTTTATTGTGAAGAAAGCATATTTTAGAGTTTGTAAAGGACAGGGGCCGGAGCCGTAGCTCAGCACGCCAAAAAGCACACAACTTTACATCTCGAGGTCTAATTGAAAAGTGACTATTTTTAATGGTCATGAGAAGAGTGGATCAGAAGTCAAAACAAAGTCTGCTGCGTCTGCAATTTCTGTGGGAAATAATGTATTGACGCCTATTGAAATGTGGGAACTGTTCGATGGATCAGCAAGACATAAACTGAGAGTTATTAAGAAAGAACTGAATATTAGAACATTATAGGGATTTGTGTGGTTAACATTATAACTTTATAAAGATTTATACGATATATCACATAGATCTTCTTAACTTTATATCGATTCTATTCAAAAATTATTTTTCAAACCAAAACCTACATTATGTAATATTATCTTAATAGCTCATTTAACCTTCGTTACGTATCCCATTTAAATATCATTAGAAAAATATCACTGTATAATGGTCCTACGATGTGTTCTTATCGCACGCGGAAAGATAGAGATCTATAAATCGTAACTGGTTTAGATAAATGCACCTCATACGTGACAAACAATGTGACGTCATAATTCACTCACCGCAAGAATAGAACAGGCTCAAGTTCAGCGTCCCTTTACCCTTAACCGCACCGGGATTTCCCTGTAGCCACAACATAGTATATAACCTTTTATTTTATTTTGCTTGCCCATTTCAATGCGTTAAGTACAGAGAAGAATATTAATGATCCTACATAGGATGGTTGCTATATGCATAACCAGTAATTTGGTTGATCTGAATTTATGTCTGGCTATTGTTGTGAAATGATAACCATGCAAATGTTCCAGTTTTGTGACGTCATTCAATGGCATTCAATGGATTATTGTAATTAGCATTCAAAATGACAAATTAATTACATATGTAGGTCGTAGGAAAGCCGACAATCAAATATATTCAAACATGGAAAGTATCAGATTGATATCCTTAATACATCGTCTTCTCAGAGAAATAGGCAATGTATTAAGTCTCTGAGTGATACATTATGTCCAGGTTCTGCAATTATTATTTCCTAACAATTCATAGACTTTTAAAGTAGCTTTATTCATTTTTATACAATAAAAGTATAGTCGTAGTATCGATTAAGCTTCTTTTGTTATTAACATTAACTTTTTAAAACATCAAATTTATAAATGTTTCAGTAAAAAAAAACCCTTGGAAATATTCTTACCCAGCTTATAAACTACTTTTTAGTATAATAGTGTATTTAAAAAATATCCAATCGGAAGTAAATCCTTTGTTTATTTGGGCATACAATTTATGCTTAATTAGCACCTCCTACATGCATTTTAGTTTTAGATTGTAATAAAATGAATTCTAAATATTTTCTTTTATTGTTTTCAGATATATAAAGCAAATTAGTGCCATAAAAAGTTGGATATAACGTGCACCTACCGAACATCAAGATGAATATTTTAGTTTCATTGGTAGTTATCCTCATAACTATGCAGTCATTTGAAGCTTTGGGTGTCGGGGACTTAAAACTCAATGACAGTAACGATAGCCAAATTGTCTTTTCTCAAATCTTAAATAGCGTTCAGTTTCCTACTAGTAACAATTCTAAAAGTACGAGTGAAAAAGACATTGAATTTTCAGAATTTGTGATTGACTTAAAACAGACTTTAACAAAAACCATTTCATCAAAACTAACAGAAGTTTTGAGGAGTAAGGTAAAAGATCTTTTAAATAAATATTTACTTGAGAATGATATAAGGAAACTTAATTCTCAAAATACCGAACAAAGTAATTCCTTATTGAATTCTGAAACTTCAGATAGAAATGGTAAAGAAAGTTTCAGTAATTCACGAGAATTGTCGGAAAAAGATTCAAGTAAAAAAGTAGTTGAAGCAAGACAATTTGTGTTTCACCCTTATTTGCCCCACAGTAAAGAAACACTGCCAGACGAAAAAATATCTTTTCATGATGTTCTTCCAGTTAAGATGGTGAAATTCATCAAGAGCATGGTGGAAGATGCCCCGTGGGAAGCTATGTTTATGAAGATGGTTCGAATGGTGGTGGACCAGTTTGTGGACAAAATAATCGAACAAATGTTCGCTCACAAAGACGAACTGAGATCTCTAGACGCATCTTTGTGGTCTCCATTGAAAAAGGCACTTGCTTCAATGGTTAGACTTCGGAGATCTATCGTGGATAGCAAATCGAGAAAAGAGATGGATGTGGATGGCAGCAGCTTCTCGCAGTCGAACCAGCTGTCAAAGAACGAAGAACCCAAATCGAGAGAAGCATCTGAAAACGAATCATGGTTGGATTCTGTTTTGGACTACCTTTTCCCAGAGGGCGAGGCAGAAGGCTATGAAGAAGATCCTCATCTGCAGAGGCAGAAGCGTGAAACCGACCAAACGATGGCCGTCAAGAAGACTCGCATGGAAGATATTTTACACACATTCCTCATGAAATACATAGACCTTAGTGACGGAAAACGGTCCCCCAATAGAGTCTATCAAACGGTTCAAGATTCCAGCCAAGTCCCACTTGATCCAGAATTAGACAGAAACCAACAAATGGTCCAAGATAACAAGCAAGTCCCCGAGGCTCCAGAATCGGACAATCAATTAGTAGTCACGACACAAGAAGAACCCAAGATGTCTAAAACAGATCCAAACACGAAGCGTGCTTTGTCAGAAAGGTGGTCAAAGTTGCTGCAGCAAAAGGACATGCCGGCCGGCCCATTAGAAATCCTGAGACGTGCAAAACGAGATGTCAAAGAAGAAAAACGTCTGTGGCAAGAACATCAGGCATCCAGTCTGAAAACTCGGACATCCAGTCTGAAGACGAGAGACGAGTGCAGTTTGCGCAAAGCTTGCAATGCCGGAAGGTTGCTCTCCAGATTACCATCTGTGCAAGATGTCACCCTCCAGTTAAAGTAAGTAAAAAAATTCCAAAGATATTTTTCGCATTTTTTTTCACTTTTAGGATTTCGATCATCTTTAAAATTAATCCTTTAAAATTTTTTATATTCCGAAAACCATTAGCAGGGGCCTCAAAATGATTTATTTTCCAATTATATAATTATAAGTCTTTATTGTTTATTGTTTCACTCATTTTGTAAAGTTCAATATTGGATCAGAAATGAAGTTATTAACTTTTTTTGCCAACTCAAGTATTAAATAACTGTGTAAGCATATGCTATATTTTAGTCAGGATATAGAGTTCAATATTACACAAGGAACCAAATAGCAAATTTGTGCTTAAAGTTTATGATCCAGAACTTAAACATTTTTTATTTTTAAAAACATGCTTATATAAGTAACTAAAATACATTCAAAATTACCTGCAAATGAGTAACAGGGAAAACCTAACACCCGACTTTTTTTAGGAATTGGCCTATTTTTACTAAAGCGCCTAATTAGCATGCTCATTACGTTGCTCTGCACATTTTTTAGTCACTTCGTAAGCAATGTAGCGAATTACATATAAATTGCGTTTAAATCACAAGAATTGATTTAAAATAAGTCTGTATACAGCATACTAACAACATTTAACACAGTTTACTGTGCTGAACTTGGAAATCACCATAAATCAGGATTTCAGTTTTTTTTATTTTCACAATTCTTATAAAAAAAAACACATCAAGACAAAACTTTTTCAAACTATATTATAAGTTTCGTTAAAACATGTGTGATAGATAGCCCTACCAGATTTGTTTCAGTGATTAAGTTTTCGACTATGAAATGATCATTAAATTTTCAAAAATTATATTTATTTACGTTGTTTTTGTTGAAAAAAACAATAAAAAAATGGAGACTATCTGAACTCTTTTTACTGCTAAATAATTGAGCTAGAAACTAAACTGTACTGCCAAGTGCAGATCATTTAGTCACCCTAGTTATAATGGATAGTAAAATCTAAAAAATCATTAGTTTTGGACCAGTTGACCTTCAGCTGCAATTGCTTTGTTTACTTTCACTAGCCTCATATTTTAAAGGTCCAAGAACTGCATTTTTTCCCGCTGTAAATATATTTTCCTGCTAAAAATAATTCAAGTCAAGCCCACAGGCCACTTTATGCAATGTGTATAGCATGTAGAGTGCAATAGCCATCACAACATATATAATTATTGTTAGAACTAGATAGGTTGTTTACTTGAAGCATGGGCCATTTTTTTTATATATATTCCTCGACACTTCCCACTAACAGGGAAGGTGTTGATGAAACAAATACCTGTTTTTATTGTTCAGGTGGCAAAGAATACAAAAAATTGTTTTGTCGGAATAAAAGTTGAAAGTTCGAACTACAAGGTCAAATGTCTTGTAGATTTACTGCAATAATATTAAAGGGGTTCCAGTAAAAATATTAAAGTTATCTTTGCTAGTTTTAGTTTGTTATTGATTTATTTAGTTGTTTGTATTAATCACTGAACTTCAGAGTCAAACAACTAATTATTTCGTTAGAGATAATGTTAATATAATTCGAACTCTGAGTCATTTATAACTATTTAATTTTCAATATAACGTTCAAAATATTATTCATATTCAATGTAAAAATAGATCTAAAAAATAGTTTAAACAAAAGTTTTAACTAGCAACTTTATAAAGATAATCTAGCTGACAAAATACAATTTCTAAAGATAAAATCTAAAAGTTGATTAAAATTTTAAAATCACTGAAACAAGCAATATTCTCTGTATTTTAGTTTACATTTTATGTTTTCCTTTGAAGTTGTACTTAAAGGTTTTCTGAGTTTTGACTCTTATTAGGTATTTCACCGATAGAAATTCTCAAATGCCATCGATAAACCAGATGTGGCAATTGACACAGATACACGTTTCAGGTTATGAAATTAACAAAGAAAAGAAATGAGACGCCAAGTAACCTTGACCTTCTTAATTGCAGGGAATACGGCAACGAGCCTCACTGGGACGCCCTTCTGTGGGGGATGGCGAAGAAAAGGTGTGCCAAAATCTTCTGCAAGCGACAGAGGTCGCCAAAAGGATCCAAGCACACTTGGAAAGCTGGTCTGGAGAAAAAGTACCACAGAAAACCCAAAACCTACAAACGCAAAACGCACAAAAGTTTCTAAAATAATTATGAAGGGAGGTATACGAAGGAAAATTTTAGTAGAGTTGTCGACCTCATCACTTGACCATGGTTCAAAATTAAGAGGACCATCGCCAATAGCTTAGTGTGGGTATTGTGCAATGTTAATTCAACCAAACCAGTCTGATAAGGGTAGACTGATCATTGGTGATTCCAAATAGAGAATTGACATGAAACAGGAAGAAACGTGATATTCTGCTGAGTAACGTAGATATATCTCGATTCGTAAACAAATCGGTGAAATAAAATCCATTTAACTTAAAAATGTGTTTATATCATAGGAATATAATAATGCATATATGAAAACTTAGAAAATAAGTTTTAATTTAACCCTAATTCATAAAAAAAGTCTTCAAAAATCCTAATCATGTTTCAAGTTTTGGATGGAAACTCAGACATACATCCAAAACTGCAGAGTAATGATAAAATTTTGGCTTGATTTCGGTTGAAGTAACGTCGCACAAGAGCTACATGATAAAATTTTTAGAGCTGGAGTTTTTCGATATAGAAACATTAATTGCTTTAGAAAGATATAATAAAAATGGCACCTTCTTGAAGAGCTAGAGGCTTTTTCTTAGCAAGAGGATACCGAAATAAACAGGATGTCATTCTGATAGCCTGTTGAGTTTAGGCAAATTACCGGGTTATAAAGGATGTAGTCTATGATTTGCAGTTCGTGGTAGAATTACAACCTAAACATGTTTGAAGTTGCTTTTAGCTTCCACACTACGTTTATAACGTAAAAAGTGGAAGGTTTTATAATCGTTCAGTCCGTCTGTCTGTCTGTCCGTCCGTCTGTCTGTCACCCACTTTCACAGAAACAACCACAAGTCCCACAGACAAGTGGGATACGTCATTTTAAAGCAAAAAATCAGATTAGGCTACATTCCAAATTTCATTAAAAAATTTAAATTAGAAGTTTATTTAAAATTTAAATAACTAAATTTTTTTTATCTACATTGAAATAACATGCAAATTCTATTTTTATTCATATTTTCACTGTTGTTATCCACAAGTCCCACAGACAAGTGGGATACGTCATTTTGAAGCAAAAAATCAGATTAGGCTACATGCCAAATTTCATTAAAAAATTTAAACTAGAAGCTTATTTAAAATTTAAATAACTAAAAATTTAATCTACATTGAAATAACATGCAAATTCCATTTTTATTCAATATTTTCACTGTTGCCATTTCGTTAAACGTACGAGAAACTTTTGTTAAAATAAAAATACACTTTTGAAAAAATATTTATTTATGTGATATAATTCGGTTTGGATTGTTGTATTATCACAATAGAGTTCTTTTAATGGTTCTATATATATGTATGTAGAAAGATGCATAGAGAATTCTAACTTAACATTAAAAAAAATATGCTAAGTTTCGCTTTTATTTTTAAAGCATCAATTGTACAAATTATAAATTTTTTGAACTGTAAATTAATTTAACAAATTATAAATAAGTGAATTTTCGAAAGAAATGTAAATGGGAAATTGTGGCGACAAAAATATTTATTAAAAAAGATTACATCATTATTCTTCGAACTTCAAACAAATTTAGCAAACGATAAAGTCTAATTATTAAATCTGAGAAAGAAGATTAATGAAAATAGTTAATTTTGGCGTTTAAAAGTTTGAATTAAAAATAGCTAAAGGCCCTGTTTTTATTAGAATTAAATCACATTTGCCATTCACAACAATCGCTCGAGAAACTTTAATTCTTTTAGACAATAAATTAAAATAAATTTATTTTTGCAACATCGATCAGTTTGAAATGACGTCAAATATATTTCACTACGGAATCCTTGTATGGTGATATGAAATGTTTTCATTTTATTTAAAAGCGAGGAATATGACATATTTATTCTTTAAAATATAAATTAATTTTTGCAAACGATAAGTAATAATTATTGAATTTTCGAAATAAAATAAATGAAACTAGCCAAATTTAGCTTGTAAATGTTAAATATAGAATTAATGTGTTTGGCGCGTTTTTTCCTGTTAAACACAAATATGTGGAAGCGAGTTAAGTGACAGATTCTGTTACAAACCTACTTGTTTTCTATGATCTGCAAAGTCGAAATAAAAATGCATAGCCCAGAAATAGGATCTTAAATTGTGTTAATGATGTTTTGAAATTCAGTCTGATTTAGTTTATTATATGTTATGAAAGTAGAGTTTAAATGAAAAAAAAGTAGCTATTTAAAAACTGTTCTAGATTTATTTTATTACAAAAGCCTTACTTAAATAGCTATTGTGAATATGGGACTTTGAAAGGTTAAACCTATCTCTATGGGTAAAACATGCTTTTGAAAACTTTTTTATTACTTGAAAAAAAATTGCTTAAAGACGACTTGTTCCTATAGACGTGGTTCTTACGCATTGCATGATGTAATATTTGTATAGTATTTATGTAAATATTTTCATTATTCTTGTTATTTATTACGTTTTGTCATGTATTTTTTATATTGGGTGATCTAAAAATAATGATACCCGCCTTATGCTATGTATATTGAGCAGGGATCGTTATTTTTAGATCACCCAGTATAAGTATATATTAAAAAAGTATAATAGGAATATTGGTAAATCATGTTCCCCTGTTATTTCATTAAGTCATTTGTCTGAAAAGTATTTATAATCATTTGTGTATTCTACATTGTATATCTTTTTATGGAGAAAATTCAAAATTTATCATGTCTCCAATAAATCTATTTCAACCCACGTCTACCATTTTCTTTTACGAATTTATACATCCACAAAGGTTGATGTCCTTTCTTACATTTAAACGAACTAAGATTTTCTCAAAAAAAATATTATATATTTCTGAAAAATATGTGTCATTAAGTAAAAATAAGTTAACAAAAACAGTTTAAAAAATTCGGCTCGCCTTTTGAACAAGATACAGTAAATCAGTGCTCAAAAGTTCCAAATACTTGTGCATGCCGAAAGTACAATGGAAAGAACACAACAAAATTTTGTACTTTAGTAATAAAAGTTTAATTAGAAACATGCAATTGGTCAAACTGTACACACATTTTTTATTTATACTGTAAATCGAATATACTGCATCGAATCAGTTTTCAAGTTCAACAAAAAATCTTCAAAATTTTTGAGTCAAAACTCTGCATCCGCACCACTAGGACAAAAAAAAAAATCTATGTCTTATCAAATACCTAATAACTTTGATTGCAACTTGAGTCATTTTTCTAATGTATTCATTTTCCTTTCAACGTAACAGTAAAGTCAGCAGCAAACGAGTCAGTATAATCAATGCACGTAACACTTCATTTGCAAATACAAGGGATAGTTGGATAAAACGGTATACTATCCTTGTTTTTATTTTTATTTGGAGTCTATTTGTTGAAGAAAACTACACGCTATCTGTTTTTTGATCACAACATTTATTGAAGTACCCAAAAAATTTACTTTAAACTAATTTTTTTTACAATGAAGTAAAAAATTATATATACTAAGCTCTTACATATTCCGTTATAGTATACTTGGGTTTGACAAAACGAGACAGGGACTACAATGTTGATTTTTTTGTGTGTAAAACTTACTGAAAAGCATAACTGACAAAAATGCAAATAAAAATTTAAACTTGAAATAACAGTGCCTTCAGAAATCAGAGCCTTAAAATCATTTTTTTTTTTGTAATTTACAAAATGAAAGAGAGAAACAAATTTTTACATTACTTTTTCTTTTTACTATAATATCGGTTTGGTTTTGGAAATCGGTGACCCTGCCAACCTTCTCAAATAGTTGCGCACCTGAATATATTAATGCAAATTAGTTTTGTTATATTATTCCTACAACTAATTTATTAGTTTTCAATGAGAAGATTGTCGGATGAGGAATACTAGGTCACGCGTAAGTCAACGTGATTGAAAAATCTATATATCTATTTCAATAAACAAGTTCTATTTTTAAATCAATAAACAAGTTCTATTTTTAAATCAATAAAAGTTTTATTTAAGGGTAAAAAAGGAAACAAACTACGGTGGTAGGGTGAAGTGTATAAATTGCATATTTTGACATTTGAAAACTTTACTTTCGAACTTTACACCGAAACTCTTATTTTTAGATAATTTCATCTGTTTGACTCCGTTTACTCACATCGAACGAGTTATTATTGCGAAAAGGGCAAATTCATCATTCTTAAAGGATTATTCAAAAACTTCAAGCGAAATTATATTCCAAATTAATAATTTGCAAAAAAAAACCCGGCGTCTTTGACATTTGCAAGTTAGACAGATTACCATCATAAAACAAATAATTTTGTTCGATACATCCATTTCCTTATGACATCATACTCTATTGGACAGCGAATATGTTATTTTTCAATGCACGTAATACTTCCTTTAGAAATACAATAAGTAATAATAAGGTTTGTTTAAGATTATTATGCACCTAAATTGTATAGTTAAAACTAGATATTAAAATGAAGGTTGCCTGATGGGAAACACACTGTCTCGTGTTATTCCACGTGCTCACAGAATCTACATAATAATTTAGAGTAGCAGACAGAGAAAACATCATCAAATAGTTTTTATCTATTGGTATTTGCGAATAAATCAAACAGTAAGTATTAGGAAGTTAGGAGGGGAAAGAACGATGATAAGGCATAAAGAATTAAATGCTTTTCGATTACCATAAGGAATAATTACGATGCTTCATCGACAATTATAGATATGAGTCGTGGATCTGTAGCAGGAAATTTTGTAATGAAACACGTTCTCGATGTTATGATCATCCAATTTACATTTCTCAATGTTACGATCAGTCAATTTACATTTCTCAATGTTACATTGATCCTTAATACGTTACGTTAATTAATATTCATTGTGCATTTAAAGTTGAGTAATTTAATAAACGTTATGAGATGCAATACCATTATACTAACAATATCAAGTTCAAACATAAAAATTAAGTTCATATTGGTTACATTTGAAATTTTTTTAAAAAGAATTTAATGAACGGTATTTTTTACCTACATACTTTCCTATTTTAAAGTTTAAAAAAAATAATCCTTAATTCATATAATTTTTTGGCAGTGAAATAAGCCTTTTGCAGGGAGAGCTATAAAACAAAACATTTAATTTTCTGAACTTAAATTGGCTTTCAAGTTTCATGCAAAAGTTTAAAAATAAAAATAAAGTTCATATTGTTTTCAAAAGCTTTTTTTAGTTTAAATTTAATAAACTCGATTATGATACTTTTCAATCTTAACTTTTTAATAATTTTTAATCCATAATCTATATGATTTTTTTGCATTGTATAATGTTCTATTGCATGGGGAACTACAAAACCAAAACATGTAATTTTCTGACCTCAAAAAGGGCTTTCAACTTTCAACCAATGATGAAACCGCAAGAGTCAATCTTAGCCTTAAGTATCAACCAAAATTCATTGCCTAAGATTTTCTAATGCTAGATTTCATTAGGGTGTCTAGTCATTTCTAAGAAATGACAACCTTGGTAACCTCAAAATAGCTGACCTACGAATTTTTTTTTTTATGAAGAGTAGTATCAACATTTTTCATGTCGATAAATTAAAGCCGCTTGTATTGAATAACTATAAACACTTTCAATATAAAAAACGAAAGTTTTGCTCATGGCAAGTGTTTTGTAATTAAATTACACAAACAAAGCAATTTGTCACTAAGGTTCAATGAAGTGCAATTTTGATAAAGAAAACAGATATTAGAAGATATCGGCGATGTTTAATTCATATATTTTTTTATCCACGAGTCTCTACTAAAAAAAGAGAAACAACCTTCACTAAAGGAATAATTTATTGGCACGAAAGGATACAGGAAAGACTTATATTCAAGTTTGTTATTGAAAAAAAAATCGTTTTTAAAAGAGAAATTATTATGGCTATGTAAAATGCGGTGGAAATTTCTTACAATACTATCAAGTAAAATTTAAGTAAAAAAAACTTCATAAACCATAAGGATCTAGGTAAACCACGTTTTAATTTGTCAGACATAAAAGTTTTTAGTTTATAACTATTACATGTGCATTCGTAAGAATTAAAAAACAAGTAAGAAATATTAAATTTAGATAAACAAACAATTATATCAGATTCAATCAGCTCTATAAAGCAAAGATTTATACAATAATAAGTTTCATACCGTAACACTTGTATTGTCAGCAAAACACATTAAGCCTTTGTGATCAGAGTCTATCAAATATCTACAAAAGAATCCATTAAAAACATCAGCACCAAGCACATGCCTTCAATGACGATTTTGGTTAGGTTAAGTTTGAACGCATTTGCTGTCTATTTCTAGTCTTCATGAGGGGCTTTTACACAGCCAATTACGCCTCGTAATTTAGAACCGTGGTCAAGTGACGAGGTCAACACATGAACTATCACTGGTTTCTGAACTGAGTTTTAAAGACAGCTGAAAACTTAGAAAAAGGTCATTCATTATCATTATCAGCAAGGCCTGATCTAGGAAAACTCAGCCTAAAGGCACAGCAAATTTTGGGGGCCCCTTTACGGAAAATGTTGAGTATAACTTCCCATAACGATGGTACAGGGTGGCGCAAATGAAAGTGGCACCGGCGTAGAGATAGAAATGCATTGAGATGCTTGGCGAGAAAAACTATTGAAGCCGTCTGAAATCCTTCAAGTCGAAATAAAAGATCATTCAAGCGTGCAATGGCTTCACTTGGCAAACCTGTTTTTGCATTGGTTGGATTCGATTAACACCACATTAGAGCTACTCATGGACAATTGGCAAGTTCAGATCTCAGTGCGTATCAGATGAAGAGTGCTCCTTATGCAAATTTTGTGTTTTGCAATCAATTTAGAATGTTTTGTATTAACAAAAACAAAAAGGTCCGACTCCCTAGGATAGATAACGGCCGAATTAATCATTAGTGGGGAACTTTTTTTCCACAGCTGTACAAACCTACAGATTACACTCCTAAAACAAAAGAGTGAAATCCACTCCTATAGGGGAAGTGCATTTTCGGCACCGGAAAAGAGTGGAAATTAACTCAGACTGAGTTAAAACCGCTCGTTTTAAGAGTGTAGGACGTAGATTGTTTTCTTTTACCCCCTCCGCAAAAAGAGTGAAATCCACTCCTATAGGAGAAGTGCATTTTCGGCACGAAAAGGAGTGAAAATTAACTCAGACTGAGTTAAAACCGCCCGTTTGTTTTAAGAGTGTATATTGTATTGCAACTAGCTTGTCAAACCATAGCACAGTCGTCGGCAAATACTGAAGCGATCAATATCTTCACTTAGGAAACCTGCTTTTGCATTGTTTTTTGACTTGACAACATTTCTCTCTTATTCCTATCTTCATGATGGGGCCACTTTTATTTGCACCACCCTGTAGTAGTTGGCCGATGTATCATATTTTGACTACCATTTTATCAACTTCCTTACATCATCGATCAAACCAATCAACGTTAGGTCAATATCTGAGTTAAAGTCACGCTAAAATAGCCCTTATATCGTGTAGCTGTAGTGTGACGATAATTCAAACTAACCTAACCGAAAAAATTAAGTGGGGTATCAGAAATTATTAAAACTTACTGACATTTTGAGGGTCTTCAGCATTTAGCATAACAGAAAATAAAAATTAAGGTGCCCTAGGAATATTGGGGCCATAGGACCGGGCCTTATGGCAGATCAGGCCTTGATTATAAGTTTATATTTTTAATTACTATTTATTTTACAACAATTTATAATTTAATTTACAATAAATTTATTTGTAACCGAGTTCCATACATAAGGCGCTATTGAATTGGTGAGTACGGAAATCACTTGAGTCACATGTTCACTTCAACCGCATCAACATGCATCTTCCCTTTATATTGTGGTGCTGCCATCTGTTGAGTAATATTTACAATACAAGCTGACTCGAGAATAATACAAGGTGTTTAGAATTCAAATTACGAATTATTCAATCCTTTAAGTAACGTAATGGCATACTCATGTTTATTGTTAAGGTTCTCTGTTATTTTGCATTACTGTTATTTATTTCGGTTGCGTTTA
This sequence comes from Oedothorax gibbosus, assembly GCA_019343175.1. Taxonomy (NCBI): domain Eukaryota; kingdom Metazoa; phylum Arthropoda; class Arachnida; order Araneae; family Linyphiidae; genus Oedothorax; species Oedothorax gibbosus. The sequence continues at coordinate 644,864 of JAFNEN010000177.1, forward strand.
ATGTCAGCTGATGTAATACCCGTTGTGTTGGCTCAATAACAAAACCACGAATGTGCCAAATTCTAGGGATTGGCGGGTTTTAAAAAATGGTGGCTTTAATAGTTTCTGGTTTACCAACCTTCTCTGTGTTTTTGCACATTTGTGGTTTTGTTATTAGACTGAGCTAGCAGAAAACGACTCAAGAATAAAATTCTTTATTATTTTTTTAAATAAAATATAGATTCTGTAGATGTTGACATAAAATGGGGAAAGAACATAAACATATGAAATTAGTTGATACGTAATGCTCATATTAATAGCTATATGATATATATATGTCATGATGAAAGACATGATCATTTGACATATATGTCATATATGTCAAATGAAAACTATTATGATAATTTACAGCTGCCTATTTGTTTTATCAACGATTCCAGTAACTAATGATAATCTTTCTCGTAATGCTGCCGTGGAGAGGTATACTATGCAGTATCTAGATTAATAATTTGGACCATTGTTGTAAGAACTCAATAACTTTAACCTTCAAGAAATTATACTAAATGACTGGTTATTTGTGTATTTCAGGGAAAAAATAGTCAACTCATTGTTGTTGCTACTGCAGTTTACCTGCCCACAGCAGAAGCTTTTCGTCAATATAACACTTTCGTCACTGTAAAATAAATGAATTCACAAATGAAAGTCATATGCAAATAAAAATAAAAGAAATGTCTTTTGTACGTATCATTGGTTTTGACTGGCCTTTTATAGGAGGTAATAAGAGCACCAAACCAGGGAACTAAAGAACTTTGAACTTCCGAAATTTTACCCCCTTGTATTTTTTTTGTACTTATATTCATTTATGTTTCAAAGATTTAGGATGGTTTGGCGGCTTTTTATTCTAACCATGTGCCTTGGTCCATGGTTCATTCAATTTCCCCAGAAGAAGTTGAGCAAGATACTTAATCAGATTCAGCCGCATAATCTTAACAGCCAACGTCGTATTCCCATGGCATGGGGCAAGATGAACCTACAAATATATATACAAATATTTAGTTAATTTCATAATTTGTTATGATATCTTATACAATTTATAAATATAGATGGCTAGTCGGTCGGGTAGTTATATGTTGTTTAAAGAGCCTGATGCCATTAAAACTATCAAAATAAATAAGATGAACTGGGCAGAAGAAAACCCAGTCAAAAAGATATTTTCCGAAAAACCTCTCACATCACGGAGACGAGGTAGACCAAAAATAAGATGGATTGACTGTATGGTGTCGGATTTTAAAATCCTAAAATTAAACAACTGGAAGATCCAGGCCAAGAGTAGGTGTCCTGGAGGAGTCTCCAACAGAAGGCCTTGGCTCACCCTCAGCTGTCGTGCCAAATATGATGATGATGAGATGGCTAGTCGAAGGTACTATTACCAAAAGCATGAATAGGGTAAAGAACGATAACTGTCACTAATGTTTAGCTTCCACACTACGTTTATAAGGTAAAAAGTGGAAGGTATTATAATCGTTCAGTCCGTTTGTCTGTCTGTCCGTCACCCACTTTCATAGCACAAACTACAAATGCTACGGACAAGTGTAATACGTCAAAAAATTCAGCGCATCGAAATTAGAATACATTGAAAATTTCAGAAAAAAAATCGAATTCGAAGTACATACTTCAATTATTTAAAAAACTGCAAAATTTAATGCTCATTTGAAAAGCATAGGAAGCCATTTTATTAGAATTAAATCACCATTGCCATTCGCAACAATCGCTCGAGAAACTTTAATTCTTTTAGACAATAAATTAAAATAAATTTATTTTTGCGACATCAATCAGTTTGAAATGAAGTCAAATATATTTACAAAACTACACTACGAGACTACACCACTAACTACACAACTTTACACTACGAGATTCTTTGTACGTTGATATGAAATGTTTTAATTCTATTTAAAAGCGAGGAATATTACATATTTATTCTTTAAAATATAGATTAATATTTACAAACGATAAGTAATAATTATTGAATTTTCGAAATAAAATTTAAATGAAACTATCCAAATTTAGCATAAAAATGTTTAATATAGAATTAATGCTGTGTTTGGCGCCTTTTTACCTGTTAAACACAACTGTTGTGGGAAAGCGGGTTAAGTGACAGATTCTGTTATAAACCTACTTGTTTAAAAAGTAATTTTGTAGCTAGACAGAAACACCTGTAGTATTTGCTAGGCCGTGGGACCACGAACTCACTCAAAGTACACAGGACATCTGAAAATGGCTCCAAACTTCAAAAAGTAGTTAATATTTGTTTTTGCTCGACAAAAATTTAGTCGGGATGTCGTATATTTGAAATTTAGTTTTGTAGTTGACGTTTCAGCCGTCCGTAAGTCTTCAAATTTACATCATCTGTAAGTCTTCAAATTTACATCATAATATGACTTATTTTTACTATTTTTATTCGGTCTGAAAAAACAATACTTTTTATCAAACTTCTCTAACTGCACTACCTTTTAATATTTTTCTTTTAATTAAATTAATTTAATTAATCTGGAATCTGCGAGAAGGCATTTTTGGTCCACTCTTTAAACACGGTCTAGCTATGGAATTTTATTTTAAAAGGTACCCATCACGACTCCTAATAATTAATAAATATAGCTTCCAAATTACTGTTTAGAACATTAAAGTGACTGCTCTACGCAATGAGACTCCCACTTAAATTTTAGTAGGGTACACTTTTGGCACATTAATACTGACTATACTCAGAAAACAAGCAGGCATTTTTTTTAGATTGCAATTTCGTTTCTTGCCTGAATATATGCATTAGAAATCATTACGTCTTAATTTAAGGGGGAATGGGCGCCTCGGACCGCGGGTCTCCAAACTCAAGTGCCTCAGTGTTAATCCGATGGCGAAAATACTATTTTCTCTGCCACATTTCTCTGGCTGTATTGAATATTTTTACAAACGTTTTTTTAATAATAAATGTAGATAACTTACAGGTCTCTATCTTCCCACTTTTTGAAATTGCTTCGAATATTTTGTGTAAAATTATTTATTGGAAATTAAAAAAAAATATTCGAACCAATTTCAAAAAGTGAGAAAGTCGGGACCTGTAACTCAGCTACATTTATCACCTAAAAAAATTCCCTTGTAAAAATATTCAATATAACCGCAGAAATGTTTCAGAGAAAATATTTTTTTCGCCATAGCATTAACAATGAAGCACTTTACTTTGGAGACCCCCGGTCCAGCGCGCCCATTCCCCCCTTAACTGTAATGAGTTACTGAATATTTACTTTGCCCTTTAACGATGGTTGGCAAGAAAATTTGTCACTCCGAAAATGAGCTTTCTGCTTAAAATTATCTAAATAAGCAGAATATAAGATAAATAAAGATCGTGGCCAAGCACAATTTACGTAGAAATTAAGTTACACGAAAACCGAATAAAAAAACTTAAAGTTAAGGTTTTATTTGGAAATGAAGCTGTTATGGTATGCACAAAGTCATTTTTAATGGGTTAAAATTGTAACAGAAAGTATAAACGTTGTTTACTTTAATGGTTTGAGGGTTCTTTGAAATGCATTGGCAACGGAATCTCTTGAATATCTCATATGGATGGCTTGGCTGATGATGTTATTCTTCCAATGCGAATGCGTAGAGGAGATTTTGTTTTCTGATCGAAACAAACCACCAGCTTCAACAAGGCCTCCGAATCCCTGTAATTATGAAAATATTAAAAAAAGGTATCTTTATTTTTTCAATCAATAATAACTGAAAGATGTCGAGCCAAAAGTCTGGATCCATGCCAAATTTAATTTGTTGTAATTTAAATCTTTACATGTCCTGTTTTTTTTAACGTTACCTAATAGTTTTTACTAATATTATATTAGGAAGATATTATTAATTTAATAAGAAAATGACATTTCAAGGTGTGAACACTAGTTAAGAAGTATAAAGATAGTCTTAACATTGCTGTTGAATCGTTAACTAAATTCAGTACATTTAAATAATGAATATTAGGATTTGAGCTTGAAACGTGTGCACTCTAAAAACAATTCAGTCACGTTTGCAAGAACATGTGCTGTATTCTAATGCCTACAAGGTGTGCTGTAATTTTCAAGCACACATGCACCAAATTTGATTCCCCGATTAGTAGAAAAGAAGAAAACTCACTAGGGTCACGAATGGAAAAGTACAACAAAATATGCGGCAAATGTGCTGTATTTTACAGATTTTTTGCATTGTACTCTTGATAGAAAACCAGGGGAAAAAATTATGTTGAAATAAATTATTGGAGTTCAACACTCATACGTGTTGGTGATTTTGGAGAAAAGATGTCTAATTGCTCACAATGCTCATCAAGCAATTTACGGATTCTAATCATTTGGCAGATTTTACGATTTTACGAATGAAATGTTTTATTATTTAAGCGACAATTTACCATATTATATTACTTTAAATAAGTAGATTAATATTTACAAGGATAAGAAAAAATATTGAATTTTTAAATAAAATTTACATGAAACTATTCCAAATTTAGCATAAATGTTTAATAATAGAATTATGCTGTGTTTGGCCCTATTGGTATGTTAAACACAACTGTTTGGGGAAATGGTTAAGTGCACGATCGTTACAACCTTTGTTTAACAAGTCAATTTTACGTAGTTTGATTTAATTTTTTCAATACTATATATTTCCTAGCGACAACTTTACCCATAAGGCTATATTTAATTGCAAGCAGTAAAGTGTAATATAAGGCTATCTTCCCTATAGGGTAAAAACTAAAATATTGCTTTGTATTTAACCCCCCTTCATGCAAAAATTGACATGATACCATCCTATATCAGCATCACCTTTTCCCGCTTTTTAAGTCAAGTAAGTAGACCATTCGCCTGTTTTTGTCATATTAAGCGTATGGTGTAATGGGCTACACAGCCTACACTCTTCCCTTCCAGGGAGTACTATTAATGTTATATGTCCCTCCGATCGTTAGACCAAGCCTTTTCCGTATTTCGTGCATCAGTCTTTCTTACAATAATCTTTCATTTTAAAAAATTATAATTTACACATTTTTATTAATGATGTACTTTTTTCATCTGGAAATGTGTTTAAGATCATCTCTTTCAAAATAAACCTGATTATATTTTTAAAATTTTTTTTATTTGAAATAAACTAAATTTAAAATTGATGCAGTGAAAACAACCATACATATTTGCCCATTTCCTGGGTTAAAAAATTAACTTGTATCTAACCCTCTTCCACCCCTCACCTGATTCAAATGCACCGTCTGTCCCGCCGGATGTCTTGTAATCCAATTGTAAAATGGACCCGCCAGATGCGCGGGCACCGTGACCAGGTTCCAGCGCAGGGAGGATTCCAGTGGCGGCAGTGGCAGTGGCGTCAGGGGCGACTCTTTAAGAACGCGGGTGAGGAACACCCCTAAGGCTGCTGAAGCCAGGAACGTGAACTGACGCCGACACTGACCAAGGTGGAGAAGGTGTGCTGGGAAATGGCAATTATACAGTTTTACAGAAATATTCATAATATAAAAGTGAAATAAGCTCTTCAAATATTTGGAAGCACAAATTTTAAATTACAACTTATCATTATCATTACATTACAATGATTATTACCGCAGTTAATAATGATTCATGTTAATATGAAATCTCGTTATAATATACAAAAGCCACATTGTCTTCAAAGGTTAGGTTAGTTTGAATTATCGTCGCACTAGAGCTACACGAGGGCTCTTGGCGGTGGACGTCGTTTTTTAGAACCACAGTCAAGTGACGAGCCGACACCTGAGTAGGAACCCAACGCAACCGTTAAGGGCGACATCCTACGCAGCATTGGGACTTTGGAACATATTTAACGTGCACTCCCTCTACACGGGGTATTATTCGTCGGACATTTTTGGCTGCACGGGCCGTTTATAGGTCGACAGTTATTTTGGCGAAGCACGGACTCGAACCTGGGGCCTTCCGCACAAGGCGAACGCCTTAACCGACTGGGCTCCCCATCCCCGTCAAATATTCAGTGATAAATGATATAAAGACGATGAATACTGCACTGTTAAAAAGTTTGGTGCAAGATTGCCCCGGAATCGTGGAACTTTCCAGCTGCCACCACTATTTGGAGCATGAATTTACCAATTTTGTGGTAAGGCCATAACTTTGTTATACCAAAAAAGTGGTAAATCAACGCTCCACATAGTGCTGGCAGCTAGAAAGTTCTAGGATTCCGGTGCAATCGTGAACTAAATTTTTAATCAGTGTGGTTGTTTGAGTCCAGATTATCCAAAAATTTGCATGTATTAGGTCTGTCGACTACTTTGGAATGCATTTAGGAAACATTTAACAACTGATGTTTTATTTAACTGTAAATCTGTTTAAAAAAAATCTATGGAAATCACTAATTAGCTACTAAATTTATGAATTACCTAAGTAATGTTGCACCAATAGGAATAAAATTACAAACTTATTCCTATTTTTTGAATAAATGTAACTTCATAAAACTGAAGGCAACCAGGCAGCTTGTTTTTTGGACTAACGTTACGAGTACGGCAAATTTTTACAGAATTGTTTGGAAACACTTAACGTTAGAAAAGTACTTCGTACATATCATTTTGTAGGCAATGAATGTTCAAATGAATCCAAAGAAAATTACATTCCTTTATAAAAAAAAACGCATGCTATAAATGTATCATTTAAAGAGTTCTTAGCCTCTTTGAATCTTGAACAAACCTTTTCAGTAGAGTTAATGCAATAATATTGCTAATATATACTTTGTCCGAAGTTTTCTTTAAAAAAATATATATTTTTGAAATTGCAATTTGTAAGATACCAAGAAATAATGGAATTGTTCTAATTGGATTTTACGATGTTTCCTTCGCTCCTAATGTAAAATTCTAAAGTACCAAAACCTTATTTTCCATCTGTTGAAATTATGAGAATATATCCCCACATATTCAAAGAAAGTTAGCCAAGATCTATATCTATTTATTCATAAAGAATCTAGGTTTTTAACCAAAAAGCGTAACATTCAGTACAAAAAGCTCTTTAACCTTGAAACATCGATGCATTTCATTGCACATGAATTGTTAATGGTAATTCACGCTCACAAAGAAATGAATGAATATGTGTTCCTTAAAATGATGTTCTGTTGTAATCCCATTGTAGTATAATAGTTGGTGCGCGTAAATACACATGGATAATGTAATCACAATTTAATTTCAGTTTATTCTTCTTTGACTTCCATTGAAAATAAAGCAGACCAAGGAAATAATTTAGGCATAAGAAAGAAAAATATTTAAAACCTGAGAAGAAACTAGTCGCGAGCATTTTACTTAAATTTTAGTTAGATAAGTTAAAATATTGCTGGAGGTTTTTTGTTGAAAAAAAATTAAGTTGAAATATTAACTATACTCGTCAAAAAAAATCAGTCAAAAATTGCAGTTAAAAAAAGTAAGGTAAAAAGTGTATCAAATTCAATGTTAATATTATATTAGAAGTAAAGCGTAATTAATGAGAGTTATTCTTTAGAAACAATCAAAAACACACTTAACATATGTTTTTAATTAGTTCAGCATTTTACTTCTTAATTCGAACTCTGGATTACAATTCTGAACTTACATGTATAGGGCCGAATATAAGCCTTGATTGAAGTTTTTAATGTGTGTTTAGTTATTCGTTATTTATTTCCCTATATTTTTGGTGCATTTTTAGTTTAATAATATTTAGATAAACTAACGGAAAAGGAAAAAAATATTTATTTGATGTTCTCTGAGTATTCTGGCAAACTGGGAATAGGCATGTTCCACGTCGTGAGTGGCAAAAGTTCCAGCGGTATTGTTTTCCTTTTGGGTTCTTGTGGCAATATTTTCTATCCTTACTGAAATGAATGATGTGTACAAACTTTTATTTCAGCAGAATTAAAGCTTTTCTATGTTCGTGAATCACGTTTAATTACTGTCCCATAATTTCGTTTCATTTCTCCGCAAAAACAAAATATCATCTAAACCGAAGTTTTCTAACAACATTAACGGATTGGTAAGTTTTCCAAAAACATTGACTTTTGGTAATTCTTTGAATACTTGAAATTGAATCCAGTTAAAACCTATAAAGTTTAATAAATAGCAGGAATAACAAAAAGTTGCATGCAAAGAACTCTAAAATAAAATACAGCAAAAAAAAAACACGCTAATTTTGATAGTGAAATTGAAACATCCAATGAAATCGCAGGAGGTTAAAAAATGAAAGCAGGAGAGTTGTATCATCTTAAACAACCCCAGAGTAAATACCAATTGTTTGCAAAAAAAAGAAAGTAAATGAAATAATAAATCAATGCAATAGAATGCGAAAAACCTTATAAGACCACACACAGAGTATTTAAAAAAGAACTCACCGCTGATGGATCTATCAGTCCTCCTCAGGCCATCCCCAGAAGCGATCACCGCAAGAGCAGCGAAAGTGGCCAGCAGTCCAAAAAATCTCCCCGGCATGTCACCCACATCCCAACACTGCAACCGCGACCAACAACAAACATAATGCTTGCAGAAACGAGGGCAAGAACAAAATTGCAGCGCGCGAGCCAGATGAGGAAGATATCCCTTCATCCGGAAAAACGGCTCCTGACCTGCCCATAGTGATGCTATGGGAGCATGAGTTGATTATGGGATGGTGATGGGTTTTAGTGTCTATTTTTTTTTTGTGGAGCAGTTGTCGAGTGTTCTGGTTTCGTCTCAACTCATTAGAAAGCTTATACACTATAAACCTATCAAGGTTATATCACTATAAAGCTTTAAAGGTTGTATACTATAAAGATTGTATACAATAAACCTTACATACTATATACAGCTGTAACGCTTAGATACTATATAAAGCCTTTAAGTTCGTATCGCTATGAATCTTATGTTATAAAAGGAAAGTGTTCATATGTTCAAGTATAAACACGGCAGACTCAACTTATAAGGCCGTAGAAGCTCTCCGGGACAGCACGATATCGGTCGAGAGTAGGAGGTTGTATGTTTCGAGGAAGAAGAACGAAGTCTGTTCGAAACCTGAAAAGTACAGCCGGCCGTGCGCGAACAGTTTTCGAACTATCTCACTTCAAACTAAGCCCTTTTTAAAGAGTGATTCGGGATTTTCCAATTGGGTAAGTCTTCTTAAAATAGCAAATAGTTGATAAATGAAACAATCTGACCAAAAAATATACTTGACAAGACTTTTAATGAAAAACACGAACAACAGCAGCATATAATTTCCGAATAAATTAAGTTTAACAAACAATTGAAAGTCTTAATAGCTTAAATATGAACAACACTTATTTTTTTTGCAAGATTCTAAAAACTTTTGACAAAACCTCAAAGCAGATGAAAAAGAACGAAGTACTATTAAATCTGTTTAGAGAAGACGAAGATCAGTTGCACTTCACGCAACTTTGGTTTTCCAAAGTGGCAGCAGTGGTCGAATCGGGATCACAGAGAACAACAAAGGTCGGTGCGTGATGGTAATGAGGGATCATAGAGATATATAGAATGTAAATACCAGGCCGTGTGACCCAGTTACGATTTTTACCAGATATACACAGAAATGAAATATAAAGATCATGGTCAAGGTCAAAATTATAGTTTTCTCATATGGAATGGGGAGTCCTCCCTTATCACTGGTCAATATTGTACTCATGGAGTGCTATTTTTTTTTAAAATTTGACTGATTCAACAACAGATTTTAAATTAAATTTTGCTATGCGGTTTATGTCACTCATAAATTTAAGAACGAAACAATATTGTCCAAAAAGGAATACCCTAATTTTGACAAGCTTTGAGTCACAAAGTGCTATAGTACATGATTGAAAACTGTCAGAGAATACCGAAGAATGCATTTTTGTGATGCTATATTATAACTTCTAATTGGATATACTTTTTTTTCAAATTATTAAAAATTGCAATTAAACTTTATACTTATATTTCTTGCGAAATGTGGATTTATCTTAAATCTTTCGACTAGGTTCACTTTTTAAATTAGGTTAAAATTTTGAGCAAAAATATTAGTATCTAGAGTATTTTAAAAAAACTATACTAATTACTAAATATATGTGATAAATAACAAAACAAGATTTACGCAATTTTGTTATCAAATTTGTTAAGATTTTTTTTTTAATTATTAGTTCATATCTATAAAATTGGGGGAGATATTTACGGAATGGTAGATAAATGTATGTTAGAGCCTTAGAGAGTCTTGACTTTTTTTTTAATTAAAACAAAATCAATTGTAGCATTTTTGCATACCCCAAATGACTTTTATGTAAAAACTATGTTGTTTTTTCCCTAGATCATTGTTTCACCTTAAATGCAGGAGTGACATAAATTGTATGGGAAATTTTGAAAAAGAAATGGTATTGAAATTATTAAAATTTCAAAACATAATTATTCCTTTTTATATAAAATGTGTGCTATAAATTTATAAGGTTGGGTCAAAGGCAAACTCAAGATATGAGAAGGAAGAGATGCAAAGGTATATTCATTACCAAATTAATTTACTTCTAAACACTGTTAATGGTAATTGAATTTTTAAGGCTACCTACATGAGGAGTTTCTTTCGTCGGACTTTTTGGGCTGATCGGGCGTTCATTGGTCGGGGGTAATTTTGGCAATGCCCGGTCTGAGCCTGGGACTTTTCCCAAAAGCCAACGCCTACTGACTGGGCTCCCCAGCCCACCTATTATTAACGTTTAATAAATATACTTGCTTATTATAATTTGTGACAAAATATGTTATTAAACAAATTAACAGTTAACAGTGGACACTGTTGATGTTATTAAAAGTTTTTTTTTTAGTAGTTGCACTTAATTGCAGATTAATTTCTGATTTTTTTGTTGGATTTTATGTAATGTTTAAATCGAATGTTTTAATCACAGGAATTGTATACAATTCCTAATTAGTTGGCAACAAAACCTATTTCGAAACGACTGATTGGAGTATTAAACTAAGAAGCATATTTTAGCACCAGAAGATTTGAATGCGAAATACCCAAAAAATCAAATCTTTAAATGATTTTCTTTAAATATTGTTATTAAGAGATGACCAAGAATGATACTACACCATTAAATATGTATTATTACGTAGTTTCTATACAAAAAAGTTATTCGCTTTGTCAAAGAACATTAACCCAAAAGAGAACCATAATCTGTATAAACCAAAATAATATTCATATGCCCTGAACTAAAAGTAGATCATATATTAGATTCATGGCATATTTATTGCAGTTACAATGATGCGAGATGGACATTTGATTTCGTCTTCCCTAATTATGATTATTATCTCAGAACTACAAGCTCTCGATTTCAAAAGTTTTCTATTGTGTTTTGGAAGTTACATTCTGTGGACCTGAACTTTTTTATCTAGATGATTATTGTCAAAATTGCTTTTTCCTAAATTATACGAAATTCATTTGTATTCTACTTCCTGTTTTGATATTGTAGCAACTCGTAATTTTAGAATTATCAACATTCAACAATGGAGCTATGTAACTTTTTGTGTGTACTTATAATAACAGGAACGTCCTTGATTAGTCTAAAAGACGGTCGTAGAAATGGAGGGAAGTCAATATTTTGGGAGTGAAACGCCTACCCGATATTTAACAATCGACAACATCTAAATCTCTCATATCTTTAAATTTTAAGAGTTATTCACTCTAACTAGGGGGCGCGCCCCCTTCTCGCTATCGCTCGCCAACCCCCGGGAAATGCTTGCGCAGTTCCCTTTGGATCGCTTCGCGATCAAGGCTCGCTTCGCTCGCTCACCGTTCATTGAAATATTTTAGTCTAGCCTTAAGGGTTAACCTTAAGGAACATTTCCGGCAATTTTTTCGCCAAACGTGGTAACCCCACCAAATTGGTATTATTGCAGCTATTGGCTACGAAAATCGCAACGGATCGTATTTTAAGCGAATAATTATCAAATAGTTCCGTTTTTTTTCTATGTATTCTGTTTGCATTAGATAATTTATTTTGCTACTTTCTTTATAAGTTGATCCTGCCCATTTCTTTCATCATTAAGAATTCTTAAATAGTATTAATATAATTAAAATAATAAATACTATTAATCATTAAATATTAAAAGAACTCATTTCTAAAATTATTTTTGTGCACATTGTTTTGAACTTGCAGAAAACTGTTGAGTTCTGATTTTCTTATTTTAAAATATCGCTATGATCTATGATCGCAAATGCCACGATAATTTTTAATAAGGAAATCTTTCATATTTTCTCAGCAGACATTTTCAGTTTTTTTAAGCAGCATATTAAGTAAGTATTTGTTGTCATTTCACAGACTTGGCAAACGCTCGGTTTTTTGTCATTTTGACTTGGCGACATTTTTCGACTGGCGCCAAATCCGGCCATGGTCCTTTAGGTTAACCGCCTTTAGTATCTTTTTAAAATAAAATAAACTATAAAAAATAGAATTTGAACTATCAAGCACAATATTCAAACTTAAAAACTAAACAAAACTTTATATATTGTGTTAATAAATAATCTGCCTGCGGAACATTTTTCAGTGCTAAAGTGTCCATGCAATTATTATTTAGTGAAAAATGAGCGATGTTTTTCAATTAGCCATGCGGGAATATATCCATCGCGGTTCAGAGCAAACAGTCGCATTTTCTGAATCACTCCCGCCGAGCATTCTTGCACTTCCACATTATTACTTTTCATCTGTTTCATGAGAATCTCGTACACACCTGAGCTATTATACATGACTGCGCACAACCTTGGTATGTACGCCAACTGGTGCAGAGCTTGGGTAGCGGCACCAGATACTTCTGGAGTTTTACTCCTCAGCATTCGCAGCAAGGGGAACACAACATGTCGCTTGGCAAACTCTTCTCTGTTGTTCTTGTAGGAACAGCAAGCAGTTATGGCCATGCAGAGGTGGTATCTGAGACGGCGGCATTTGGTGTCGGTCAGCTTCGAAAGTCGGTCCACCACTCTATAATCGGTCAGCGTTCGCAGGTTATCTGTGTCCTTGCACAACACGACTATCAGAGCACATACAGCAGTCAGCACTCGAGTGTGCTTGCTTTGTAAACGTTCCACCAACACCTGTATGCCGCCAACCAATGATCGTATGTGCATTGAAGATTTTTGCATGTTTTTCAAAACTGTAGCCAACTGCCACGCTGTGTTGGTCAGGAGGGACGGATCTTCGCTTTGCAAGTGAGACCACATGAAACGCAGTGCGTTGTGTTTCTGCAAGATCGCCAGACAGTCGACGTCATTTGACGCTGATGCCAAAGCTTTGTTTAAGTGCATTATTAATGGGGGATGAGTGGTGTGTAAAAGTCCAATTAGAGTTTCGATTCCATTGTTTTTCCTGATAGTTGTGCAAATCTCAGGATTGGCCATGCAACAACTGAGGCATGCCACTAAGAACTCCTGTACTTTGATAGGTTGTGAGGTGAGAAGCTGTATCAGCAACGGTGCGGCATTCAAAGATTGGAAACGTTTCAAGTTATTCTGGTTTTCGGCACATTTCCAGAGATCTCCAGAAACTGCGGACATCAAATCGTAATCCATGTGGAAAGCGGAGGTTTGAATAATTTCATACAGCTTGTTGACGAAACCAGGTTTACCAAAGAACTCTTTACAATCGTGTCCGTCGGAGCATTTGAAAGAAGCCAGCGCTGCCGCCTGCATCAGCTTTTGATCTTTGCTGTAGAAATGAACGCGAAAATCTTTCAACATGTTAGCATTCCTTATGGCCAGGCGAACATTCTTCAAGGAAGAGCATCTCTCAATCACTTGCAAAATAAGCGTACAAAGACGAACATGAGATGTCTTGAGTATATTCTGACAACCTTTCAAAGCTCCACTCAGAAGAAACTCGACCTTGTTTTCGTCGCATTCGCACACTGCGTACAGTGCCTCGGCAGCAGCTTCGGCGGCTTGCACGACTGCAACCAGTCTACTGCTCAAAGAAAAATGTTTTCCACCATGTTCAAAATACGGTTCGAAAAGAAGTATTTTTGGAACATAGATCATGTTTACTAGAAGAGGAATTCCACCAGCTAGCCTGACCGCCTCCCAACCTTTGTGGAAATCAGCAACAGCTGCGATGGTCTCAGCTGCAGCCTGCTTCAAATCCATTTGCGGTTGTTCTAAGAGTCTTACCATGTCTTCGATTCCTCCGAAATAAACCATGTCACGACGCAACAACTCAATATCACTCAGCTTTTTCAAAAAGCGAAGAGAAATAGTTTGGATTCTTTTGTCACAGCATTGCAAAAGGTTTAACAGCATTTCTATGAATTTGTAGTCTTTAATTGCTTTCAGCATTATGGGATCCTGGAAGTTGCAATCGTAAGCCGCCAACATTGCAAGAGACGTTGTCAAAGGCCTGCCGTATCTAAAATATTTAACACACTTCATAAACTTCCAATAATCGTTGGGGTAGTCATAGTCACCATCAAAACTTGGTCTTACTTCGTAAACATTTTCTAAACTGTCAGGTTCAATACTTCTGCACTTAGTCACTGCATGCGATCCGATCTTTTGATCTTTTTTGGATGGTTTTTGCAGAGGTCTCAAAGGTCGATACTGGTATAAATACATTGCAAAATTAAAGAAATTTTAGTCGGAATAAAATAAAACTCAAAACATTTTACGAAATTTAATATGAACTTGGCAAAAATAAATTGTCAATAAAAGTTGCCAAATTATGTAACATTTGCGGTTTTTCCACGAGCATATACTTCCATTTCAGATAAATTCACGTGATTTAAAAATACTAATGATAACAAGGTCTTGTGAAAAAATATTTTTAAAAAACTGGAACTCTAATACTCTACGCGAGTTCACTTATTTTACGACGCAACCAAAGCCAAATGGAAGCAACTTTGTACAAATCCCTTTGGCACTCGGCAACGGTATATGAACGATATTTATAGAACGCGATCGTTGTCAATACACAAGTACAACTATTTGGCTTCTTCTCCAACTTTGGCACAGGTTTTTGGCTCCTTCTCACGATTAATGAACGCTCATTTAGAACTTTAGCGCAATTATTTAGCTCTAAATTTCTAAAAGCTTCGCCGAATGTCGTAATTTATTGCTACTAAGCATGCACTCCGCCATTTTGATGGAGCCAGGTTGGTGGTACTTTTGGAGATCCGATAACCCTAGTAAAAGATACTTTCAGCAACATATATGCTTCGATTTCATTCGGCAACTTTAGCGCATTTAGCAAATATCACGATTTGCCATATGATCATATTTTAATTAATCCAAGAAAATAAGAGTCTAGGATGCAAAAAAAAATGTTTTAAATATTAAAACGAATACATTTGAACAACATTTTAAAATCGAGAACTACTTACCTCTGGCTCATCACCATAAATTTTCATTGCTTTCATACATTTCATAGAAAATCATACATTTCTAATAATTTTTTTAAAAAGTTGAACGGCTATCCTACCTGACTGCCACTGAGGTAGTAATATTTGTCAGAGTATTGCTGTACAATGTACATTTTAACATTTTCTTTCACTAGGCATGAAAAAATAAATAACAATAAAATAAATATGGAGTAAAAATATCATCTGGATTACTAACAGAGGGCGACACTGTTTGAAAATTTAACTAAATAATAAAATAACCGGATAGATATTTTCTCTTAAAATTTGTTTTATTTTGTTGGTATTACTATACTGTCATACCAACTAGTGGGGAAGGGGGAAGTCTAAATCGAAAAACAATACTTTGACAGATATTAGGATTTCTAAACTTATATATTAGGTCTACGGGACTGACCGTAATAAAAAAATAAACAATAATTGTACAATTTTCTGAAATTGTTTTAAAAGCGAAAAATGATCTTATTTTTTTCATTTTGTTGTCATCAAATTAATTTTACAAGAATAATATTTTTAATTCTTAAGTTTGGTTATTACACAATAGATCTGATATAATTTAATTTAAAACAAAATATTATTCTAGGGGTAGGGGTCTTAAAAATCTTATTTAAGAGTGCAGTCAAATATACAATAGAAGAAACATGTTGATTAAAATAAGGGTATGATACATTATTTTGTAAGGCTTAACATTTTCTTTTAAAGCTAAACACAAGCAATTAATTTAGTAAAAAAAAATCACAAAAGAGTAAATTTTTTTACCTTGAATTCTTAAGCTTTTAATTACAACCAGTTAATAGTGAAGAAAAAGAAAAAAAAATGAAAATATTCTTTTTTAAAAATTTATAGATTTTGAATTGTGAGCATTCATAGTAGCCACCCTGAGGATAAATTAGAATACAATATCAAAGTTAATAATCTAAAAAGATAAAGTGTCTGAAAAATAAATAAAACTTCAGAAAAAAATTATTAAAAAAATCCTCGAGAGTAATTAATAAGTTATTAAAAATAAAATGAATTTGTAGAAATCATTTCCTGTAAGTAAGCAAAGCTTATTTAAAATATCTTATTATAAATTTACCATACTTCTAAAAATTGTATTGATGTAATGTATTTTGATTTAAACAATTCAAACATAGTTAATAAAAATACACATTTAATTAAAATAAGAAATATACAATCAATATACATTTTTAACAGAAGACTTGACAACTTTTACGTCTTCTAAAGGCCGATCGTTATTGTCAATGGGAACTTTCGCTATCCTCTGAATAACACGCATTCCGCTGTTGACTCGGCCGAATATGGTGTGTTTTCCGTCTAGCCATTGGCAAGGCGCTAAAGTAATGAAGAATTGGCTGCCATTTGTATTGGGGCCAGAGTTGGCCATAGATAGAATTCCAGCACCTGAAATACAGATGTACTTAAAAATCAGATAAATCAATTTAAAATTTTAATTTTGATGATTCATTTAGTGTATGTGTATTTTTCTTTGATAAAAATTAATTACGGTAGACACCCTCTTAAGCGCCTTAAATGGGACCAAGGGCAAGCCGGTCAAACCAAAATCTGGTTAAACCGTAGAAGTAAAATTAATTAAAGTTAAGATGTACATTTATTTATTGATGATATTGGTTTATAAATAAATGCACAATTAAAGCAATGCACCATTTTATGCCATGTGTTTAAGCATTACAACTTACATACTATAAAAAAAACCTGTAATGTTTTTTTTATTGTCTTCGTCTAAAGCTTAGAAAACTCAAAAATTGCCATATACTTTCACCACCTTTTCGTATCAGCAATCATATCAGTGGATGATTGACAACGAAACAATTAAGTTTTAGCTATTTCTTCATTTTAAGGAGAAAATTTCCAGTTAAAATGAGATCTGATTAAGCAGAGTCCAGATAAGAAGAAGCATACTAAATTTTAAACAAATTTTGGCGAGTACAAACAGACACTAAAAGGGTGTCATTATTTGCTGCAATATGGTTGGACCAACAACAACCCCTAATTTGTAATACAGGTTTTCAACAAACAAGTAGCTCTAGTCAAAAAAATTAAATAAGGTTGCAAGTCAAAACCGTTGACAAAGGGGGACAAAACTTTATTCAAATTTAGGCAAGCCACTTTTAGTGCAAAACTATGGTCCATCTAACATTTGAGGATCATTTTTTTAATTCTTCAATTGGAAGGGGTTTGTGTGACAAAATTTTTAAAATTAGAACATTATGACTTATCTACTGCTAAAATGATGTTTCTTTTTGAAATAAATAAAATTGGAATTGTTTATGTTATGGAAACGGAGGATTATTTGCTATTTAAGCATCAAATGCTGGTCACTGTTACTTTCTGATGATAAGAAGAGAAACTAACTTGTTAGAAATTTTGATTTGCAATATCCATTGAGTTAGAAGACAGGGACAAATGAACAAGGAATGAGTTCATGCATTACATTACAATCTATATTATACAAAATTCAAAGGAACCTAAAAGTTAGCAAGAAATACATTAAAAAGTACTTACCAGAATGTTTCAAATCCGGATGAATTTCATCTTCAAATTCTTTTCCAAAAATAGAACTACCACCTCTACCTAAGGATAGAACGACAAAAATAATTTTAAAATATGGGCAATACACAATGAACTAGAAAGGCACATTTATAAGTGCAGCTGTGTTTTTTACATTAAAGAAAAAACTGTTTAAAGAAACTGAAATCAGTCAAGTTCATAAACACTTTATGTTAATTAGTGCAAATTCCTTTAAACTCACATAGTGCATAAAAACAATATTTATTTTTTAAAATAAATGCATGGAATAGTATTAATTTCGTAAAGGCTTATTTATAAGAAACTTTTTTTTAAATCCATCCTTGAAATTGTTTTTATTTCTCAGCAATTTCTAGTTCATCGAAGTTCAAAATAGTAAATGTCTAACTTTTGTTTACATTTATATAATTTTGTCTAGTTTTGAGTACTATGACATATTTTACGTCCAAAGGTCTTAGCTGTTTGCTGTGAGTTACATAGAAGCAGACTTTTGGCAAAATCTGGTTAGGTTGGCGAAATCGGCATTTGGGTTGACAGTCATGAGAGACGACATCCCCCCCCCCCTTCCACTACTACCCAATGGGGTCCAGCTATGATATAACAGCACAGTGTGTTCATTGGTGATTTTTAACGAGCTTGCAAATTGAACATATGGTTGCTATACCCATCTAGTTATATGAAATATGAAGTTGAATGTTTGTACCACATTTGTGCATTATCGTTGCTTGGCAAATCACAAAATTGAGACCGGCCATTATATAATAGCTGTTTCCAATAGAGTAGGTGCCTATGATGAGGTAAAGGTAAATCTTAAATCATGCCATTTGCCCATCAATGTCTCATCATTGACTTAAAATTACCAAATTAAACTGCCCAATAACTTCCAGAAACCTCTTAAAAATTCCTTTAAAAAATATAGCTTCCAGATCAATCTGGCAATTTACTGACTATTAGTAGTGTAGAATTTTGTTTATTGTTATATCTATGCATCTGAGGCAAAATTTTTTGTAAAAACATGCTAGTTTACATTTTCATATATACTTTTCATAAATTTAAGGAGAGATTTTTTTTACCTGTGCCGGTTGGGTCGCCTCCTTGAATCATAAAGTCAGGTATGATACGATGAAAAATAACATTGTTGTAATAACCAACTTTTGCTAGCTCAGCAAAATTCTTGCACGTTTTAGGTGCATGTTTCCAGTATAATTCCAATTCTACAGCTCCCATGCTGAAAATAATAAAATTTTAAATATAGCATTCACCGAAAGCAATAACTTAAAACGGGTTCTAAGGTTATCGTCAAACGAATGCTTACAATTTCTGTAATAACATTATTAATCTGTAAAACTACTCACAGAAGTTAAATATATTTGATTATATATATACTTACGTCGTTTCTAAAACAACAAATGATGGTTCTTCAGACATCATATACCTGCAAAATCAAATGAATTTTATGAAGTCATAAACTGATTGAAAAGTATTTCTACATGCAATGTTTAAAAACTATATTTTAAACGTTTTTTAAGCACGATTAATTAAATATCTTCCAATCCGCAGTACTTAGTACTCCGTAAGTACTTAGTTAAGTATATTTTACCTTTATTTTTGACTACTTTCAATTTTCTGAAGCAAACAATTCAAATTCAAAGAGCAAACCAGTAAACAACAACAAAACAATGCCGGTATTAATGGTTACAGTTTGTATAATTTAACTGATATTAAGAAAATAATTTTAAGCTTGGTTTTCTTGGAAAATAACAATAAATGTTAACATAACAGCAATATTTTGCTGTAAATTTTAAAATTATAAAGTGATTTACGAATAGATAAAGTTCACGAAAAAGATAAAATGCAATAGACTTAAAAGTCATCTGTTTCCATTCGCTTGTCCTAATGTTTCGCAATTTTGAGTTATTTTCGTGCATCGTGAATTTCTATTTTTCATGTCGTTTTCATAATCTTTCAAGATTATAAAAAATGTTATGCAAAGACTGCTTAATATATCATTTCAAACTCAATCATTTTAATTTTAAAGTTATCGAAACTAAAATACTGATTTAAATCATCTTTAATAATATTAGGTAGATGGCGGCACTAAAATATTATAATGCATTTATTAAAATATAGTATCACTCGATCACATTCTATCATATTATCACACGAACTACAGCCAATTTGCTTATCCCTCAGAATAAGAAATGCAACAGAAGAGACGCCAAAAATGATATTTTTAAAGGATTAAGAGGTTTAAATGACGCTTGAAAAGTATAACAATTTTTAAAACGATAGGAGGAATTATTTTTCAGTTAAATAAAGGGAGGCTATTATTTCGCCGTCAAAATGACGCATTTTAAATTAAGTTAATTAATGTAAATGAAAATATGACGTTTAAGAAATTAAAATTACGTTTTTTACTTAAATCAATTACTGTAATTGTTTCAATAAAAGTAAGCTTATTAATACAATTAATGATTTTAATTACATTTCTTACTAGCAAGTTAATACCCGTTCGTCTCATGGCTAAAAAATAAAGCTCATAATGTTTTTAAGTAATTATTTACCATATAGTCTGGTTTTAGGTAACGCTACTGTTATTTTATTCTTAATCCAAATTCATCTTATCGTATCATAGTTGTACAATTTTTTACGACTTTGGTGAGCTTGGCGACCTTTGGTGAGAGCTTGGAGATCGGCACAAAATAACATCTCAATAAAGCGATGTCCCCCGAACGATGAACCAGCGTATAAAAAATAGAAAATCTTCATATACCACAGTAGCTCAAAATTCTACAACCCAACTCCAGAAAAAACGATGTGTTTAATTTTTTTTTTAAACTATACAAGGAAAAATTCTTAAATCTGTTCTATAGCGACTGCAAAATGCATATTTTAAAGTTTCGGTTGCGTAGTTTCTTGTCACATAAAAAACTTCCCTTTATATGTATTTATATTTAAAAGGTAATCTTTGAAACAGGTAATAGACAATATTCATATTCAATATTTCAGAACGTATTGAGTGGCAATAGTTAAACAGGAATGAAAATAATTTATTAATCAATGTAGTGGTCGGAGCTTACCGCCAAACCACTAATCCCCGAAACAATCAATGAAATTTAGGAATGAAAGCAGGAATGGTTTACGCCACGTGAAACAAGCCAATTGTGATGAATTAAGAAATAATTCATTTTGAGAGGCTTGAAACTGGTGTAAAATCTATAATATTAAAAATGAAGTTTTGTATGTATGTATTTACTATTTATGTATGTGTGTGTGTCTTATAGATTCATAAACTAGACATTTGTTTGACTCGTAACTTGGCACAGATGCGTAGTTCATACTTAGATTATGATTTTTGAACTTCCAGGTTTCAAAATGTTCTATTTTTAGAGAAAATTCGAATTTTCTGAAAAAACTACACCACTTTGGCTCAAATCCGATCTTTTTTTACTTTCCTGATGCCATCGGCTGAAAAAAATTAAATAGAACTTTTAATGAAAACATTTAAAATTGAAAATGTTTATTTTATTATTTTGCCATTACCTTCAGAAACTAAATTCATTATTTGAAAAATAATTGAAATGTTTCAAGTGACGTAATTCCGCCAGTCTTATACATTACCGGATTTTATTGTGGGTTTATTTGATGATTTTTTCATTGACTTTTCTGTTGACTGCATGTATGCATATTTAAGCAATAAATGTATAGTTAAGCTATTACTGAACCATGATGATTAATAAAGGCCATCGCACTGGAGCTGCATATTAGTGTTTTATGTCTTTATTTTTTCGCCAAATACGTTGCCGAACTCGCCAAATTATTAACTAAAACTCGCCAAATGGGCAATTTCTTTTATAAATAATTTATAAGTTGGTCGGTTGTTCGAAGGTCATTGTGTTAGAGCTGTATAATGGGTGTGTTTGTAGCTATATCTATTTTCTCGCCAAATTATTTCTCAAAACGCGCCAAATGAGCTAAAAGGTTTTATGTATTTATGAGGGAATTGTGATGACATTTATGAGTGCATTTTAAAGCGTATTTTTCATTTTGGAATTTTAAGGCAATGAAACGGGATTTATACTTTATAACGAGCGGGAACAATAACATAAGTTTATGATCCTATAACAGGTTATATGGTACACATATTTGGAACGATTTGATATTTTTTTTTAATCCGTACGAAGAACGGGTATAAATTTGCTAGTTTGGAATATAATCCTTAACATTTAATCTTTTGGAATTCAAAGAAAAGTCAATTTAAAACACGATGAACTCATTTCCTTTATTTTCTCTCAATTTTATCAAATACGCTCATAAAATATACACGAACAATTAAGTCAAATTTCACCTCGAAAAGAATCTTCCCTTACGAATTCATACACGATAATGTCCAAACGAGATGAGCGCCTTTTGGCGAATTCGACACACAATACGGTAACCCTGCTCCAAATGTGGCCGGCGTTTCACACAACCATCATCGAACATCAGAAAATAGCAGGTGTCCGAAGAACGCTGACAGCGTTCTCTATTTTATCTCGCCGCGGTAAGTTTCATTCTGAGAATATTCTGTGTTAGTTTTATCGTCTGCTTCCACGCTTCTGGGTTCCGGTTTTCTAATTTCGAATAGATAAGGAATGCGGGTCGGCTAATATAAGCGTCTAAAGACAATTACGGAAGTTTCTTAAAAATTATTATAAGTTTTATGAAGAAGTTATCACAAAATATCATGTACTTTTATTATTAAATTCGTTATCTTGTTAAAATGTCGAGAGTCTTTGTAAAATTCATGGCAGAGAAAATTATTATTACAGTTTCATTAAAAAATATTATTATTTATGATTTTCAATTCAAATTAATTCGCATAAGAAAATTACCTTAGACCTAATGACTATTATTAAATAGATTCAAACTAAAGTTGTTTTCTTTGTTTATAAGTTTTTGTCTGTTTTGATCATTTAAAATTACTTGTAAAGGTTTAAAAAAAATAAGTGAAGTACACAAGCAAGAAATAAACAATACTTATATAAATTTTAAACCTTATGAACTTTTTTACTAATATAAAAAAGAGTTATCTCATCATATTTTTTGTGATTTACATAACCTAATATACCTATTATGAGTTGATCAAACCTCAAATTCGCGACAGTTAGTTATACAAAAGACATCAAAAAGTGAATAAAAACATATCCAACGCTTTGGCATTAACAACTGTGCATATTTTTATGGGATAACTAGTGTTTTATTATTATTAACAATAATATTTTTTTAAAAAAATATTTTTTCTACAAATAGACCTTTTAAAAATGCAATTTTTAAAGTTTGTCTTACTTTTATAAGGTTCATATTTCATGGTAAAAACTTATTTCCAATCTGAAAACATATTTATCTTTTTTGTTAACTTCGTGCTATTCATGACAAATGTATGTGTACGTAGGTAACTTTGTTAGTACAAACCTTTATTATACTATACGTATATTATTTAACTTTCATAGTTCAAACGTATTGCATGTTTAACTATCTATTTCTCTTTTTCGTTAACTTTACATTATTCATGACAAATGTGTGTTTGCATAGGTAACTTGACGTATTTAAAATATCCTCACTAAGTTGCTTTATAATGATAGAGGGGGGGCAGGAACTTACAGTGTTTCAATATCTATGATATTGACACTTCAAGGTAATGAACAAGAAACATTGATATATTAATTGATTTTAAATGACACAGGTGATGGAAAATACTGTCTTTTAGATTTGTGGATTTGTATATATTATATATATATATATATATATATAATATATATATATATAATTATATATATATATATATATATATATATATATATATATATATAATATATATATATATATATATATATATATATATATATATATATATATATATATATATATATATATAATATATATATATATATATATATATATAATATTATATATATATATATATATATATATATATATATATATATATATATATATATATATATATATATATATATATATATATATATATATATATATATTATATATATATATATATATATATATATATATATATATATATATATATATATATATTTTATATATTCGTGTCAGGTGTCATTATAGTTTTCATCACATTAGTCAACAGTTTATGTTGAAAAAAGAAACAATTCCTATTAAAAGTTGCCAATTTTAAGATTTTCACTAGAAAAAGCACATTTTGGACTTGAGCATTTATATTTGAAAGATAATAACCAATTTTTAGATTATTTCGTCGAATAATTATTGAACAAAAAAACATTAAAAAAATCATAATTGTAATCATAAAATTAAAAGTTGGTAATGTTCACATTTTAAAACTGTTCTATTCAATAGATTTGTTTTAAAAAAGTCTTTTTTGCCTAGTATTTAAATAATTTTTATTTTATACATAAAAAAATTCTTTCACGAAAGTTTTATTTAAACCGTTGTCTAACAGCTTTTTTAAAGAGAAAAACTTTTTTTTCTCCACAAATGATTTTTAAAAGTCACATCATACATAGATACTAAATTTTGTAATTCCTATAATTCTGTAAATTCTACGTTTCTAGTAATTTGAGATGCTTAACTAACTTTCTTAACTAACTGGAAGGGGGGCTAACTGGATTAGGTATGAAATAGTGAACATATTTGATAGTGCTTTTTTTCATATAATAAAAAGTTTGAAATTTTAAATTTTTTTTAATTAAAGCTCTGTGTTTACCCACTACTATAACTATATTTTTTCCCGAAACCATACCTTGTTAAAAATGTAATATCTAAAGTTATTAAGAATAAATTAATGCTGCTTAGGAAAAAAAAAAACATTTAAAAAAATATCCGGTGTAAGAGAAAGTGTTTAAAAATTCATCAAAAGGTTTAAAAATTTAAATAATTAAAAAAAATTAAAAGTTTTTATGAATAACATGTTTGTTTTTAACTGTTTTACACATATTAATAAAAACATATTTATGCCAATCTTAATTTAAAGAGAGAAAAATACGGTACCAAGTTCTCTTAAATGTATTGTAGATCAATGACAGTTTCTTTTTTGTAAATGACTCATATTTTAATCACGCCGAATGAAAAAGCGTTAAATCATTCTTTTGAATGAGATAAATAAATATGGACATTTTTCCCTGTACCCATCAGTAGCAACAAATTGCTGATTTATATAAATTTAAACATTCGGTACCAAGTCTAGACTACAAACACACTAACCATAGTGCTAAACACAAAGTAAGCCTTACATTTATTTTTATAATACTATTAATATTACTAAATTAATAAATAAGAACAATATCATCCTGCATATTTGGCTCTCACAAGCTATTTTTTCTTAATCTTTTAAAAGTTAGTGAATTGTTTAAATTTTGAAACCAAGTCCCATTATGTGGTAGTACAGGGTTCCCATAACGGAACTTTTTTAAACTTAACTTTTTACGGGTTTCTCTCTCCCATGTTGTCAATAGCCTCTCTACCTAATGCATAGTAATTCTGCCTATTACTTTTGCTCTAAAGAAAGCCCCGAGTAATGTCATTTTAATTATGAATACCCTGTATAATTAGGTCAGTTGAAAAGAGTAAAGTTATTTTCTATAAAATTAAAAGTTTGCTATGTGCAAGTCTACAAGAATGTTTAAGATAATTTGTATAATGTTTAAGATAATTTGTATAATGTTTAAGGCAATTTTTTTTAATGAAACACAATTTCTTTCAATTAATATTTTTTGACAAAATGTTTTGAAATTTATCCTTTAAAATTTTAATAATTTTATTCGTACAATAAAGTTGTTTATGAAAATTTCACTAACTTTTATAGTCTAACTATGGGATTATCTTTCCTTTTTATTGTGTTATCATCTGTTTATTGTTAGATTTTTTAGAGATTTGAACCACGAGAAATAGAACACACGTTTATGGCATGTTTACGATTGGAAACACTTCCACGTGGAGATAAAGTCTCACAAATTCTACCCTGTTCAGTTATAAAAGGATGCAATAACCATTAACTATGATTGCTTTTCAGTATTAGTTAACATTACTTGAAATAAGAGTTTTCAAGTTATAAGTTATCTGAATAGTGTATTTTTCTACTTTTCCATGGATAAAGGAAAAGTCTAAGTAACATTGATAAAAATTATTTCAACTGTTTATTTTAGTTTCTTGACAGTAGTTGTAATTAAGCATAACTACATATTTCTTTTATCTGATTTAAAAAGAGTTTATAGTTCTGAATCTATCTGTCTATCATAGTTTCTTTATTTCTAGAATAGTCTAAGCGTTACTATTTGTCTGCTGAAACTTAGTTCTGACGCAAATATAGAAATACTTTACGCACAATTTATCTAAGATATGAATCATAATGCAGTTACTATGCAATCGCGGTTTACAAAATAAAATATCTAAAGTTCGTGTCATATCATATACACAAAGGGAGAGGTAGCAAAATTCGATTTTTCCCTGCTTCTTCGGATAGTAGAAGTCCTCGGAACCTCAAAACTAAACTAAATATTCCGAAAAAATAATATTTAATGAATAAAAGAATAATTTCCTAGTATCTCTGTATTTGCCAAGTCCCCGTAAAAAATGATTCAGCATTGCATTATTTCACCAATGTTCTTTTGTTCAAGGATCTTCCTTGTTCAGACAAACAGTATTCATAATTCGAAAAAATAAATGACTGACATTTTTGTTTTCATTATACAGAGCGAGAATGAAAGAAATATGGAGCAAACTCTTGATGAGGCCTTCATCAACGAGCAAATGTCTACGGTGAATTCTATCCATCGGTTTGTGTTAACGTCAACAAACCTTTAATTACAACTTCACACCTGTAATCAACCTATCATCCACACTTCTATCCCGAAAATATTATCATTTACCTGATGACAGATACGACAGTTATAAATATTTACTGGACCACATTTGTTTGAGACACAGACAAAGAAAGTGTAAAAAGAAAGTTAAAGTGTCAAAAAAGAAAGTCTTTTGTGTATTGGCGATTCTCCAACAGTTGTTAACTTTTTCTATCTTTGTTATATTAGGTTGTCTATGAAGAAGGAAAGTTGGTCAGATACTAGCCTAGTCGTAATTAGATTGTTTTGTGTTTAAAAAGAATTAGTAACCAGGATATTTGTTTGTCTAGTCCAAAACCAACTGTTGAAACATCAGTTCTGCCTCTATTTGTTAGAAATTATTATTTGAGTAAGTGAATTTCAGTAACTACCCATTTTTCTTGAAGGATATCTAAAAAAGATTATTTCTTCTTGATATTTAAAAAATAAAAAAGTAAAACAGTTTGTGACAACCGTTAGAGCAATTTGTACGATGGAAACTACTAAGAAAACGTCTTCAATGGTATAAAAACTTTGCAAAAAACATCTTAAATAACTAACCGAAAAGGCTAAGAACTCTTCATTTAAAAAAAAAACTTACCATCTGCAGATTCCATCATCGATGTCTCAGCAAATATCAATAAATAAAAATCATATCAAAGAAATACAAAACACAAAGGCACAACACTAAGTTTGAGGATTGAACCAAACCAAAACAGCACAAAAACCTACTAACTCCATATAAAACTAGACTCCAATAATGTATCATCAAATCTCAAAGAAAGTGAAACCATAAAACCCCGCAACAATGGCCATATCTCCGACAGCAAACGGTTCATCGCCTCGTCCAATGACCTTGGCCCCACCCTCTCTGGGCAGGCCCAGAAAGTGCAGTCTGCCGGTCATCATACCTCGTCCCTCGCTGTCTGTGTATGCCAATGCGGCTGAATCCACCAAAGATGCTTTGTCCAGGCGACGAAAGTCCAATTTCAGTCAGGTAGGTAAATGCAATAGATTGGTAAAATTGCAAGATGATTTTAATTACAGTTTCGACTTGGGGAACCCGGTATCCAAATTGTTTTAGAAATATTAATTTTTCGTGTTGTTGTTGTTGTTGCATGCCCCCGGAGGCCAGCAGTGCTAGACCAGGTCCATGACATCGTACACCCTCAGAAAGTCCAACACCATTAAAGGGTCGTCGTCAAAATCCTGCTTGGAGAGCCCCAGGCACGCGAGTATGTGATCAGGCGAAGCTTGCTCAGAAAAGCAGTTAGAACAAATTTCGAAGCTCCTGGATCCCTCATTAAATTTCAATTTTTTCGTTTTGTAACTTAAGTTTTTTAGTAAGTTGTACCTCTTTTTTTTAAACATTGGTGCAATGTTTACATTAGGATAAAACAATATATTATAGATAATAGAAATAAAGGATCAGATGTGAACAGCATTCAAATTTGCATAAGAATTGATAAACGACATGGGGTGCATTGGGACGTAGTAATGTTAGGATTTTTTTTATTTGTTTATTACCAAAAAATTGACACACACTTTTGGAAATGGTAATCTTTATTATATTGACTTTTTAAGGTAAATCCGTTTATATTGGTATATTAATTAGAGATCAAACATGATGAACTGATGTTATAACGTTCAATTCAATTTACCACTCAAGTTTGAATAATTGGATTCCAACAGTACTCTATACATTATGACATATTATAACTTAACCCCCTCAAAATATTTTTTTCGCCATTTTTGTACACATTCGATCACACTCTCTCGTCGGCTGCAGACGACAAATTAACTTTCTCTTGATGAAAAACTCTTAATAAAGTATCTTTAATTACAACGAAGTTTCCCTGTCGACTTATTTGACATGTATATCCCTATCTCTCCTATCATTAACCCATAAACGCGACTTTCTGAATACCATTAACACCTTCATATTCTAATAAAAACGTTAACTTAAGTCTTATAAATTCGTTTTTAGTGTATATTGTCCTACATAAATTGGTCTTCTTTTGCCTTATATTATGTTTACTTCAAAAAACTTAATCAGAAAGCTCATCTTTGCAAACCAATTTTCTTGCCAACCGTCATTTATTGGTCAATTTACAACCAATTACCATTATTTGCAGGTGGGTCAAGTGCTGGGTCATCGCCTGTCCACCACCGTGGGCTGGCGCAGTCCCGTGTCCCAGCATGACGTGGTCAACCAGGCTAAAAGCCTGTGCGGGAGATACCTGCGTGCCAAACTGCGCTCCTGTTCCGCAGTGCACAAGAAGCTAGGCCTGCAGAGGCTGAAGAGTGTTAGTAACCTTGCTGGGGGGAGTAACACGGCGGAGATCGCGAACGAACTGCGGTAAGTGTACGTAAGACAGTTAATGCCGTAACACAGGTAATACTGTAACAATATACTAATACTACCATAACTAGATGTGTACACTGTTAGTATACTGTTAATACTACACTGCTCACAACAATTAGGGGAGCGCTTTGGTTAAACCTTTTCACCCCCAATGATTCCATTTGGAATCATCAGCTTGCGATTTTTTCCCCTATAAAGTTATATTTTCTTTTTGCATCGTTAGATGGAAGAATCATGTCTTTTGAAGAATTAATTTTTTTTGTTTCAATTAAATGAAAACATGAAAAACACGGTAAAATAAAATTCAGTATAAAACAATTTCGTGAAATAAATTTAGCCTAAATTCTTCATGCTTGCGTTTTTAGACGTTTAAAAATTGATTTTAGCTATTTTTAACAAAAAAAGTTTTGAAAAAATTATTGTTATAATTTATTCACAAGTTATGATTCTATTTCCCCCCCTTAAATTTTAGTTTAAAAAAATTAAAATTTTTTCCCCCTGCTCATTCTGGATTTAAGGAATCTATTGCACAACTTTTGGATTTTTAGAATAAAAAATAAAAAGTTGGGACTGAAAGGGTTACAAAAGTGCGCAAATTGCTCCCCTAATTCTTTTGAGCAGTGTATAACACTGTATACACTGTTAGTACTGTTAATACAATGGCACTGTGTACTATTAATACTGTAACACTGGATACACTGTTAATACTGTAACACTGTATACACTGTTAACACTATGTAACCGTTACTACTGTAAAACTAATGATATTGTAACACTATTAATACTATGACACTGTGTACACTGTCAATACAATCACACTGTTAATATAGTAACACAGTCACAATGTAACATTGTGTACTCTTTAGCACTGTCGTTTGAACAATATCCTCTAGCTTACATGAAGGATACCGGTATTATTTAGTATAGTATTTACTAGGTTGGAATGAGCTACTTATGCTGCTTGTTCTTCAAAAATAATTTGCAACACACTAAGCTGTAACCGAGGTAATGATGAATTTCTTTGACAAGAATCTTATTACGTTTTTTTTAAATAATATATTTCTTATTTCCTATTCGTTATTAGTATTTACTTCATAAAAACTACATTATCTTAGCAATTGCAATAGAGTCAATTTCCATGAGAGAGGAAGAGAGAGAAAGATTAACCATTATAAAAACATCGAATGTAAAAACAAAATAATGGAAATTGAAAACAATGAATAATCTCATTTGGTTTTGATAAGAAGCGAGTATTTATACATTAAATATAAAAGGCATTTTATCAGTACATTAAACTTAAGCTCTATGTATTATCTCTATCTCATTCAAAGATAAATATAGATTGTAATATTTGAAAAAAACATATATTTCTCCATTAGGTACTAATATCATGCCAAACAGATAAGTGTTCTTTTAAATGTTTTTAAAAATAGATATACATTTTTTAGTTTTTCATTAAGACATCTCCTTTCAATTGAATTTTTAAAATTTATTTAAGTAATCAAAAGTTTAGTAATTATCTCCCGTGACTTTGAATTTCGAATTATTTTTATTGGATACAAATAAATTCTAAGTTCACATAAGCACCTTTTTGAATATACACTTTTGTCGCCTCTTTCATCGCCTTTATGAAATGTTCTAAATTTTGAATGTTAGAGGATCTCACGGAATTAATTAAAAAATGTCACGTATAATGTATTAATATAATAATGTTTTTTAGAGATCACTCAAAAGTTGATCCATATTCTAAGGTTGTTAAGCATATAATACGTATAAAACTTTGCATAATTTATCGAATGCTTTATTAAAAACTTAGTCATGGTAATAGCTGGTGTATTTATGCAAAGTTTCATTGAATTTGAACTGAATAAAAAAATCATATTGCTTTAATGACAATCGGGACAATCGAAAAAAATCTTGTAAATATCGCATTTGGTGACACTTTAATTTTAACATATACACATAATTTTTTGGTGTTAATATTTAAGACTATCAAATCTTATCTGAAGATAATGTAACAAAGGCATGCTTTTTTTTTATAATCAAGTCGATAATTTAGTTATTGTGATAACCCGGATAGTACTGTGAAAACAATAAAACTGAGTACGTAAAAAATATTTTTTATTTGTTGGATTTTAAATATAATTAAATCTTAAAAATACTATTTATTGAAACAGAAAAATGTTTTACTTTATTTAAAAAAAAATAACTTCATGATATATTTTATATTTTTATGATAGTAATTGAAAAATAAAAAATAAATAAATAATGTTAGTTACCCTCCCATAAATTAAAACTTTTATGATAACATAAGTTTATTAGATGTTATTTGCTTTCAAATTCTTAAGTCTTATTGGGGTTCAAATTGATACCGATAATTAATTGATTACTCATGTTGTATAAACTCGAAAATTGCTTTTTCGGCTAATACAAAAATTTGTCACTCTAATAAAAATAGTCACATAAAAAAGGATATTACATGTTTTTATTCAAATTTATGTGAGAAAGTATAATTCCACTGAAAATATCATTACGAAATATAATATAAAATGTTTGTTTCATAAGAGGTATTTGGAGAAGAGCAATAAAAAATTCGAGCTTTTAGAAAATCTTTTGCTAAAATGGTTTCAATAGATTACCCAATAATAGCCCTCGTTTCTAGTAATTACTTTGTCGCAGACAGTTCAGTATTGAGCTCGCACGCAAGAGGTTCCTGGATCAAAACCGGGCCTGTCCATACCTCTTCCAACCGGGCCCTTCCATACCACCTCCTATGGTTCGTTTAAAAAAGTAATAATTCTGCAGTTTGCTTTACCACAATTTCTTTTCTAGCCTTTTTTTTAATTCGAAAGAATCAATAAGGATTACTTTTCGATTCTTAAGATTTTAAAAATGCTTTTTTTCTTAGAAAGGTATGGCATCTGGGCACTATATTTAATATTTTTTATTCGGTCTGTTTGTCCACTTTTCCGCCCGTCTGTCCAACTGTCCTTATAAGATTGGTGGGTTATATAATTTATGTTCAAACTGTCCGATTTTAAAAATGAAGGCTATTCTAGTTCTTTTAGAACTTCTTATTTGTATTCTTCAGATGCCATGAACATTCATCCTTTCAATATTGTTTTTGCGGTCGATTATATTAAATAGTGAATGCCTTTACACATTACTTTTCCTTTCTTCTAACTAGCAGTAATAGTATTAAAAAAATTATTACTTAAACCATACAATATCATTTAATAGGATAATGAGTAATGACACAAACCATGCACGAAAAGTATTTAATTTCTCAAAAAATACTTTTGTAGGCTTTTTTATTTTAAACTTTGAAAATAACTTGTTTTTACTTCATATACTGTGGTCCTTTTTCAATCATCTTGGCAATCAGGGGAGTAATTACGAATCTGGAGATAAATTAAGATTATTCTTACTACAAACTGTAAAGTATCGGAAATTATGGTTGCTATTTGGTAAGAAATAGTTAGATTACTCTCTTGTATTTTTTTATTATAGCAGCTTTTATATCAGTAGGAATCTAGGTTAGTTGTAAAGAAACAACCAAATAAAAATTGCTATTTGCTCATAGAATCCTGAGATTACTTTTTAGTCATGGCCATGGGGTCAAAAAGGTTGTTGACTCAAATGGAACAACTCACACTTTTACCCACGATAAGATTTTTTACAATAGAGCTTTTAAAAAAATAGAACACTCACTACCAACGTATGTTTTTTATTGTAAGGAAGTCAATGATTTTCAAAAAAGAAAGAAAAAAAGTAAATGGATAATATAAAACCTTGATTGGTCCTTAAGTTGTTGTTCTTTATTTTTAGTTCTTGTACTTGTAGTTGGTTTGACGAAACTTTCAGACCATTTACTCTTAGCATCGTGAATTGGGTTTCCTTCTTTGCCATTTATTTCCAAAAAAGTTTGGAAAACTATACGGTTCGAAACAATTTTTCGCAAACAAAAAACATTTTAATTTTGTGTTCCAAACTTTCCCAGAAAGTCGATTGGTAACACTGAGCTATCTTTCTTTCCCTTGCTTTCTTTTATAACTTCTCTCCATTCTGATTGAAATTGATGGAGGCTAAATTGGAAAAGAAGGCAGTGCCATTGTCATAAAGCAATGTATCAATATTACTCACATCATAGTTTAATGCACTATTTTTGTCATACGTAACATGTACTTTTATCAAGTGTAATTTCCTATATTGTAATATGTTATCGTACACTGTCATTTTATCCTGATTAATGTGTTCTTTTGTCATGTGTCCATCGTAGATTAACATTTTTTAATGCGTAATATGCCAAAGTGTCATTTTATGAAGTGCAATATTACGATATGTATGTCATTTTGCTAGGTGCAACATGCCTTAAATTTTTTATTTTGTCTCTTGCAATACATAGTGTGGTTTGACATGTGTAAATAAATTCAGTAGAACTCTAATTATCCAATGAACGAATTTCAGATCTTGAGTGGCAACAGTTACACGCTAATGAAAATAAGGTGTCAATTTGACAATCAATGTAGGGGGGGGGGGGGCTTACCTGTTGTCCCATTAATCACCGAAATCACTAATAAAATCCAGGAATTAAAGCACAAATTATCTTACGCCATATGAAACAAGCGGATTCAATTGGGACCGGACCCCATTTGGAAAATAAAAAATTCGAATAATCATTTCCGATAGAATTTTTTCCTGTAGAAGCGTTAATTCGAATTAATTACTGCATTTATGTCTTTTGAAAATGGGAGAAAACTATTTTTAACTGAAAAAATAGCTTTTTAATAAATGAAATGGTAACACTCTTACTTTAAGCCAGTGCCTGATCTAGGAAAACTCAGACTATAGACACACAAAAATTTAGGGGCCCCTTTACGGAAAATTTTGGGTATGATTGTCCGTAATGATGATGACGTCCTGTTTATTATATTCTTGCTACCATTTTATCTGCTTCCTTATAATATCAATCAAACCAATCACGTTAGGTCAATGTCTGAGTCAAAGTCAAGCTAAAAAATAAAGTGGGGTTCCATAAGATTTTAAAATTTACTGACATTTTGGGGGTCTACTGCATTTCGTATAATAGAAACCAAAATTTAAGTCGACCCAAAATTTGGGGGCCCATATAGGCCCGGGCCTAACGGTAGATCAGGCCCAGTGGGGTTCAGCGTATGGTTGAATGGATAGAGCAGAGTAATACCATTGTATTTCAGATAACTGGAGTTAAACTCTGTAAAAAAACCTGTAAATTTACGAGCATTTGCCCTTTAATATTTATGGGCAACAGTCTTATTAGATGGAACGGTCTGACCCACTAAATAAACGGCCTTATCCCTTAGACTGTGAAAAAATTAGGGCGATTTCCGTATTTTTACAGTTATAGCTCATCTATTAGCTATAGGCAACTATTAAATGATGGGCATAAGTGTTTTTTTAACGGGGTGTGAATGGAATCTCTGCTGCCGTTCCCTGACCGTTATTTTGCAGGGATTTTTTGACAGTGTACTGTATATTATTTCGTATTTTTCACCTTTCCAAATTAATAACCTCCCATTCCCACCCCCAACAGCCTCCTGACTAACGAACTAGAGACCTCCCACCCCAAGCTCTTCAGCAGCGTGGCCTCCAACATAGGGCTCCATTCCTTACCCTCCGAAGCCGCCGTCCACAATGTGTTCGAAGGGGTGGCAGAGGAAATGTTCAGGTCATCTGTGACTTGGGGCCGAGTGGTGGCCCTCTTCGCCATGACGGGCGCCCTGGCAATGGACTGTGTTAAAGCCGGGCGCCCGGAATATGTCCTAGGCCTGGTGCAGAGGATGGGGATTCTGGTGGAGAGGGATCTTGCACCGTGGATATGCCAGCAAGGCGGATGGGTGAGTGTATTTTTTGTGGAAATGAGTTCTTAATTTTGAGAATAGTGTTCTCATTTTTTAGAGCATCATTGGTTCATAATAACTACGAATATATTGTACACAAATTTGAGGATTTTCATGTTTTCATTTTTAAGAAAGGTTTCATTCATTTTTTTACTCAATTTTTAGAACATTGGTTAATAATAGCTCCGAATACATTGTTCTCAAATTTGGGAACATGCATGTTCTCATTTTTTTAGAATGATTGAGAAAAAAATTAGCTTATCGTAGAAGGGTTTTCGTATCAGTAAATGACAACACTGTAATTATGTCCATTACTGGGCCATATCCAATATTTCTGCGGGCTAATACTCACGATGTGAGGATCCACGCTAGCACAGGGCGTAATCCAACGCCATCCATAAACCGAATCGCAAGTAGCGAGAATGTAATTAGGCTTTTTGAAGTCGATCTCAAAATGAAGTATGATCTCAAATTTGAGATTTTAACGTATATGTTTTTAAGAACATTGTTCTCACAATAAAATGAGAACATCATAGAACTTATATTTTTGAGAATTACATTTTTAACAGTATAGTCACATCTTGCATGTACCTACATCATCAAACCAAGGGTGCCATACTTTAGGGCGCTGCAAGCTGTTTCATGCATTCAGAACGCTGCGAATGGTCTTTATGGGCACACTCGTGATTTGTAGCTCATATTCGTTCAGGGCGTTTTAGGATACAAGAATAAGCTACCAAAAGTAGCTTTGTTCTGGTTTTCTGCCTACACAAAAAACAATTGTCATGGAGGTGGAATGAGAGGAGTAAAGAGCGAAATTTATTTTTTTGGATAGTTTTAACTATAATTTAAGTTTCAGCATCTTTTTTAAGTTTTAATATTTTATACTTGCAAATAAGCAGGTAAAGAGATTACAGTTCTGTTATTTCTTCATATGTTATTTTAAATTGTCAAACTTAAATATAAATACCTAAAATAAATTTTTTAAAGCTTGTGGATTTTGAAAACACACTATAGTAAATTCGGAATCATTTATTTCTGTTAAAATAACATTACCTGAATTCTTACGTATTTAGTATCACCATATATTACAAAAAATTCACTACAATAACTTTCATATACTACATGTGTTTATCACATTACGCGACCTTTTCATGTAACCCGCTACTACCTTGCTGAATGCAAAACACCCAATTACAGCATATTTTTTGGAAAGAATTCGTTTTATGCATCACGACACCCAGAAAAAGAACACTAGCTTCTCATATTTTTTGTGACTAAATAATAAGGCGCTTTTTATTGGGTTGTATAATGAAAGTGTGTTTACTTACGCGTTATTTGGGGTTTCTTTGCTCTTTGAGTATGAAAAAAAATAAATAATAAGATTGTGTAAACGCATATTAAAGAATCAGGCCCCAACTTAATATCTTTTTAGAATGTAATTATGAAAAAGATTTAGTTAATACTTAATAGATACATGTCATATTATAACTTCCTGTCTCTCCTTAATCTTATATTTTTTAAAAACTTAATAACTTAAATTACCTTTTTCATATATCCTTAATATCACTTAGTACTTTAACATCCCAACCACACTCTGTCGGTGACAAACAGTCGCCTAGATCAATCGTTCACACAGAAACTGTTTAGTCATCACATTTTAAAATTGACCTTTTAAAACTTTCTCATAAACTCTGATTGGTCAGTGGAGGAGGGCTCGAGATTTTTCGTCATTTTTGTGGGCATTCGGTCACACTCTCTCGTTGACTGCAGACGACAAATCGTCTCCTGATGACTACACTCTTAAAACAAACGAGCGGTTTTAACTCAGTCTTAGTTAATTTCCACTCCTTTCCGTGCCGAAAATGCACTTCTCCTATAGGAGTGAATTTCACTCTTTTTCGGAGTGGGTAAAAGAAATAAAAGAAAACAATCTGCGTCCTACACTCTTAAAGCGAGCGGTTTTAACTGAGTCTGAGTTAATTTCCACTCCTTTCCGGTGCCGAAAATGCACTTCTCCTATAGGAGTGAATTTCACTCTTTTGTTTTAAGAGTGTAGCTGTTAAATAAAAGAGTCTTTAATTACGCCGAAGTTTCCCTGTCGACTTATTTTATATACATATTTTAGGGATTATGGAGCATTTGATATATATCAGGAAATTATTGAATGGTATTTTATACAAGCGATTGATTTATAAACAATATTCACTTGATAGTTTAAAAAAAATAACGTTTAATAATTGTTTTCAAACATTAAGAGAGATTCGAGTTCCACTCGTCCAACTGTTTAAATGGTTCTTTGTCAAAAAAGCCTTGATCTATCCACTTTACCAACTTTTGTTTGGGAATCATTGGTAAAAAAATATTTGACTTTCAAGACCGAAAATGCGAGGCTTATGTTGGTTGTGTCAAATATATATTATTATCAAATGCAAACATTAAGTACTTGGTGGAAATGCAAAGAAGATAAGAAACAAGTACTGGTTTAATTATTAGTATGTGTGGCGGAAATGCTTTTAATTAGTTTAATTCGATCCGTATTGATTTGTTAGACTAATGAAACTTTATCAGGGTCATACCGATGACTATCACATATGAAAATGTAAAAAGGGGTCAGATTCATTAAGCAGAATTTTCCATTCAGCAATTTAGCGTACAGAACTCTTTCCGTGGACTTGACCCATTTTAATATTTGGCGTTTCATATAACATACAGTAAAAGTTCTTCACCATTGTGACTGTTGGTTTCAATTTCATTGTTAGCCGAGTCGGACGAAAAGAAAAAAGTGAGCCCGTTTGACCCCGAGTGAACCCCGGCAGTTACATCACGCCAAATATGGTCGCTGACCCGTCCGCCCGCTGAAACAGCCCGTACCGCATTTTATTGGGGCCCGCGAGAAAGGAAGCGCCTTTTTTACAAGGGCGACTGAGACTTATTTTGTTTTGCTAAATTGCAGGGCCCACATTTCAATTAGGCTATTTAGTATATTTATTATCGTAAAATCATTTCTAATAAAAAAATATATGAATATTAATTCAAATTTATTGTTTATAAAATTATTAAATTCACAATTAGTGATGGATATAGCATTTCTTGTCTACATATAGGCCTTTGCAGGACTTAATTTCCAACTAGGCCCGTGAAGCTCGAGACGCCATTTCCAAGCAATCCTTTCATTTGGTCCCTATACTGATTTTTTCGCTCCAAATTTTCACAAAGATAAAAGACATTACTTGAAGAATAGGAAAGGTGACCACGTATACCATTTATTGAATTTATAGGGGATATTGTAAGGCCCCAATTTCCAATTAGGCCCGAGAAGCTCAGACAGTAATTTCCAAGGGATCCTTTATTTTAGTCTTTACAATAATTTTTTTCCTCGCGATTTCATAAAGGTAAAAAGACATTACTTGCAGGATATTAATGTTTTACAACAAATCTTTTTACTATAATTGCCTTTACAGTATTTTTTTTCAGCCGAATTTTTCATTAAGGCAAAAAAGACATTACTTGCGGGGTATTAATGTTTTACAATAAATTGTTTTACAATAATTGTCTTAAAAATATTTTTTCCTCTTAATTTTTTTCATAAAAGGTAAAAGACATTACTTGCAAGATAATTAAAGTCTTACTGCAAAAGTTCGGCGCATAAATACTAAATTGATCATTAGTCATCAAATTAACACAGTTAAGAAATTAGTTGTGGATTAGTCTGTGAGATGTGTGTGTTTATTTAGAAAATCAGAATTTAGTCAATTTTTGAAGAAACGATCTTAAAATCATTTCCAATAAAAAAAATGGAATATTAATGCAATTTTATTATTTGTAAAATTTTAAAATTTATAGTTATTAAAATTCATAATTATCGCCAGATATACAAATTATTGGGACCACCCAATATCCAATTAAGCCCGTGAAGGTCGGACAGCCATTTCCAAGGGATCCTTTAATTTGGTCTCTATAATAATTTTTGTCTTCAAATTTCTCATAAAGGTTAAAGGCATTACTTGAATTATAATTAGTTTTTTACTGGAACAGTTTGATGCATAATTGCTCAATTAATCGTTACTCATTAAATTAACGAAGTTTTGAAATTAGCTGTGTATTAGTTTAAGATTGTTAGTACCAAAAACACCGACATAATCACATAAAAGTAAAATATTTTAACTTGCATTTCATTTTGATTGTGAAAATATACAATAGCACTGGGAGAGTTTAAAAATATCGCAATGTTGAGTTGATACTCGTCTTCCTACTTAAGACAGTAGGAAGAAAACCTTCTCAAATCTTAGTGCTAGCGTTTAATTACATTAGCTTCGGTCGCGAACAAAAGTGTTATTACGCTAAGGTGTGTCTGCATATGCTGTCAAATAATCTTAAAGTAGGAAGCATAAAATTAAAGCATTATAAAATCGTTTCGCGTGTTATGTTTTTTTTTCAGCACAGCTCTGCAAGCCCACAGGGTTAAATATATGTTTGTTTAAAATGAAATAAATTTTTAAGTAAACAAAAAGTGCATTTTGTATTCAAATATAAAAAACCTCACAATTTAGTTTATAATGTGATAGGCTTTTATTTTTTTTAACTTACAAATGCATAATTTTTTAACAAATTGTACAGAAGTTGCAAATTTAAAGAAACTAAACCTTAATATAATTTTTTCATGCACTTAAGCAATTTCGATGTTAGTTGTCTTAGATGTTGTTTCACATGTTAATTAGTTGAAAAGGCTTTTAAACCCCATTTTTTGAAATTTTGAATTGTGCACTATTGCAAATTAACTCAAATCTAGGATCCCTTCAAAAATGTATCTAAGATATTTAAAAATCATAATGAGATGTCAAAATAGTCCTTTATTCTGTAACAAAACAACCACTTAGAGAAATTATGCATTTTTTCCCTACAAGGCTAATGTGTTACTTTTGGATAAATTGATTTCGAAAATATAACTCAATTTTTACTTTACAGAAATTGTCTCAATTTTGAAAGAATTTGAGTGCTTGAAATGCTTACAACAGCTTCCTTGAAAAAAATCTATTTTATTGAGATACAAATTGACTTTGAAAGGAAAATAAGCATGAAAGAGTCATAATTATATTTTTCGAAATATTAAGAATACTACAGAGAATGATTTGTTTCCAATTGCATTTGCATATCTCACGTAAACAGAAAAGTGACGTAACTAACAAATAAGACTTTTCAAGTCAATTTTTTAACCCTGTAAAATAAAAGTATCTACAGTTTGGTGTAAGATTTAATTAGATAACAAATTTGGGATCTAATGCAGGTTTCTTAGTGTTTCAAAAATATGATGAAATAAAAAACGTTTTTTTTTTATTATTTTAAATATCTAAATCTGGTATTCTTAACTTCGATATATTTTGAGATTACAGTTATAAAATGAACGCTGTATCAGTTTAAATGATGATTGGTGCATGAAATTTTTCAATTTATAGAGTTTCATTATATAAATGTAGTTTTAGACAAAACTTATTTTAAAACATGATTCTCAATAACTATTCGAAGTTTTATACTAAAGTACTCGTAATGTTTAGTATATTTATACATGATATGAATTAATATATAAGCTTAGATATTTTTATGTCATAAATCTTATTCTTCAAATATTTATTTGATATTATAAGTTCCAGCAATAAAAGATTTTTTTTAAAAAATCAAACTTTTATTGTGCCCTAGGTTTTGAAAAAATATTTAACAAGCTAAACTTCTGCATTTTGACACACAAAAATTACGAGACAATCGCCAGCAACTTTAAACTCTGTTACGTTTTATTTATTCTTTACAATCTGAAGCCACTTAAATCTCTTTCTCTGTTCTGATTGAAGTTTGAGTGGGCTAAATTGGAAGAGGAAGCTATCAAAAATCACGATTAGAACATCCTTGTCTTAGATATTTTTTTTATAAAGGATAGGCCCTATTCCAGTTTGATGGTTCTATGTCCCAGCTGTAAGTGATAAAGCCAGTTTACTGTAACTTGAATTCTATTTTTACGAGACGATTAAAGAGTTTCATCGTCTTGTCTTTACAGAGATCTCTTTAAAAATACTAAGACAATATTTTTTGTGTGATTTCCCTGTAAAACGTTTTCCAGCTAAATAAAAAGCATTTTACAATAACCGAAATTACGAACCATTTCCTCAAATTCACTTTTTGACTTGAATGTTTTTCAAAAAGACAATTGATTTATATATTTAATCGTAAATCTCAAAACTAAAATTCAATTCGAAATTTTGAAAAAAATCTATATTTGTTATCAGTAAGTGGGAGTTCAGACTTACACATAAATGATAAACCATATTTCCTAAAAGACAATATTTTTTTAAAAATACTATTGATACATTATATATAATTATACTAGCATATATGTTTCTCTTATAATTTGTTTCTTTTAACTTTAGAGCTTATTACTATTTAATTCGTAATAGTTTTAATGTTTAAAGAGTTTATAAAAAAGTTTCTTAAAACGTTACTAAAAGAGAGAAAAAAAGTAAAAACAATCAAACTATTTTCCAAATCTTTAATTTTTGGCTCAAAAGGACGAAGAACATAATTAAGGGAATACCCTACTCTTTCCTTCTAATTGATTATAATTTTTAGCCTTAATTTCTTTTTAATAACATCCTTTAAGGTAAAGGAATTTTTAAATGCTCGAAAAACCATCATTCTATTCAGAAGAAGAAAAAATTGATAGCATTGTAAATACTTACAAATAAAATAACCACTTAAAAGAAAAATTTAAGGAAATGCAACAAAAACCTCGTGATATTAATTTAGTAATGGAAAGTTGACGTGAAATCCTACACAATAGATCTAAATTGTAGGATTTCTGAGTGAACAATGAAATACAATTCGAATATGCGCCATAAAACCCAAACATCAATCCAATTCGAATACTTTTAAATGTTAAATGAACAAAATCTGCATCATCCAATGATTTTGTTGTAATATTTAGATAAGAAAATTTTAAAATTTTTCTTATGTTACGTAAAAAAGGTAATGAGTATTTAAAGAAGATTAATGTTTTTCAGTTGAGTTAAAAAAATAATAATTGTTTAAGAAATTAAGTTTTCGTACATTTATAAATTCGTTTTCTTTTAATTCTAAAATATTGATTATTCTCAAAATTTCAAAATATTTTCTAGAAATTATTGTTCATCCATTAAGGGAAGACAATTTTGGATCCTAAAAAGTTTAAGATTGCAAATTTAATGAAAGAGGAGATCATCAAAATTTGCATTTTTATATATTTCAGATTTTCATTTCTGTTATACAAAAATCTGAATTTTATTATAAAATGTTTTTGGGTTGATATATATTAAATAAAACTATATGTCTGTTACGAAATTATTTTAATTATAAAATAGCTTTTGTAAGATTTATTTTATATTTTAACTTAAATAACTTTTAAAGTAGTAGCACTGTTAAATTGCGAATTCTGCCATTGCAAATGTACAAGTACAAATTGCATATATTGAAGAAACATGAATAGGAAATTTCCTTTGAAACACAAGTAATCTCGAAACCTGATAACTAAATGAAATCAAATAAACCCAAAGGGTATTGTCTTCCAATTTATCTTTTGATTTTTATCTGTTATCGTTTAATGTTACCATCCTCATTTCAAGGCTCGAAATGCCACTAAATAGCCTAGTTCTTATATTTAAATAGATAAAGGGGAGATAATGCAGATTTTCTCAGTTTTTTCCTACTTGCTGAATACAAATTAAGAAAAAAGACCATAAGTATTTACTTTTATGTGTTTTATTTGTTGAAAGGGATATTTTTACCGTACATTTTATAATGTATTTTTTTAATTTATTCATATTCGTTAAAATTTGGAAAACTGAAACGATTTAACAACACTCTTTAAAATAATATTTTTACTCTTTAAAATCAAGAGTAATTTTAATTTGTTACTTTTCTCTCACAATGAAATATAGCATTGAGAAAAGTGACAAAAGAGGCAGGCAAACCTCTCGTATACATTTCTGGAGAATCATTTAAGGTTTGGGCATTTGCATGTCATTTCTTCTGTGAGAAATGAGTTTTTTTTAATTATAGCTCAATTTTTTATCGATTACTTTAATAAA
This sequence comes from Oedothorax gibbosus, assembly GCA_019343175.1. Taxonomy (NCBI): domain Eukaryota; kingdom Metazoa; phylum Arthropoda; class Arachnida; order Araneae; family Linyphiidae; genus Oedothorax; species Oedothorax gibbosus. The sequence goes on from JAFNEN010000177.1 coordinate 688,012, forward strand.
TTGCAGTATTGGGTAGGATATTCATTTTATTTAAATTAAAAAAACTAATTTTGTCATTTTTACACTTGCATTGGGATATAAGTGATCATATAATGTCTTATAGGGAAAGTCATTTAAATAGTTCTCACAAAATATATAAGAATATTTAAAATCTTGTCAATGTGGTAATAAACTGTTGAAGTAAGTTCAACGTTTTTACAAATATGCGTTACATAGTCCTAGTTGCTCTACTGCAACGTCAATTCAACAAAACCAATATACGTGCTCAAGTTTGAAGCTGAAACAAGAGAGGACACTTTCAACACGAGTGTCACGGACAAAACTATAAATTTGTTAAAATCAACTCAAGCATAACTTGATAAATATTCCGATGATTTTACTATTCGGAACTTTTTAAGAATAAAAAAAATACAAAAATTAAGCGCATTTTTCAATAACCGTCTTTCGCCTCATTTCAAGTCGCATTTGTAATTATAATAATAAAAAGAAACGTGAAGAGTTGCTGAACTAGGACAATTACATCAAAATGCCATTGAAAACCCCTTCAAAAAGTAGTACACTGTCACGACTGTCAAGGTAAGCTGTGTAATCAAGAATTCTTCCTAAAAAAACACAGCCGTATTTGCATTACCTTAATTCACCACATTTCCTCAATGTTATGATCTTTAGAAACATTTCTTTTGATTTAATGCCTAATGGGAGGATTAAATACCCTATTTTACGAGTGATTGTGAAAGAACTTTGAGCTAGAAAATAACATGAAGGCCGGGAGGATTAAAATATAGAATCAACAAGACTTATTCTGAGAGCACAGTATTCCCAAAACACTATTTGTATTAAAATTTGAATTAAAATAGACATGTTATTCTAGATTATAGAAAACAATTCGTGTTAAGTAAATATATTTTTTCCGAAATATCAGACAATTATTATTTAAAATTTGTAAAATTAATAAGGAAATTGAGTTGTAAATTTCATTAGAGTTTTTGTTATTGTTACTATTATACATACGTAAAAAGTACGTATTTTTTAAAAAAAATATTTATTTAAAAAAATTGGTGGTCAGTATCCTTCAAGATTCTATGTTTACTATGATATTGGGATTTCGAAACTTTCTTTTTTTGTAATTGCTTTTTAAACTCGCTGTATTAAATGATATAACAAACTTAATTTTAAAATTCTTCCCCTAATTAAGAATTTCTTTTGAAATGACTGAAATCACAAAAAAAGTTCTTTTTCGAGAAATTGAAGTCTGGCTTTCTTAATAATCTCAGAATCTGTTCAATCACTCAAAATCTTTCCGCCTCTGTATCTCATCACATGCTATTTTCTTGTTCTTCCTTCGCACGGTTGCCCAAAGCAGAAAGCGACTTCGTCTTCAACCAAGAATGACTTAACCTTCAAGGAGATTTACATCACTTTTTCTAACAAGCAAACATTTTCTTTTATTGTTATCTTAAGACAAGATGACAAAACTGTTTAGAAGTTAAGTAACCCTTGTTAGTTGCTTCATTCTTCTTCAATGATGATCAGCTGTTATTGGAAAAGTACGTGTAATTTGAAATTCCCCGTTATTACAAGAATTGATCGGCGCTTCTGCCTTTTCACAGTGTCTTCCGGCTCGTTAGTAACGTCTTGAAATTTGCTTCGACAACTTCTTTTAATTAGATTTTGACTAATTGCGTTTCAGTTTACTGTGTTTGCGTTTGAATATGTAGGAGACATGTTTGACATTTTGCAAGTTCTCTAAAATAGCAAAGGGGTTGTTATACTTAAAGTAATTATCGTATAAATTGAAGGAATTGATTTTGATTTCTGCTTTAAGATTTTATTGAATGGGTTTTAATGATAATAAGTTGCTTCTTGTCTCACTAATACTTAATATTTAATGATATTTTTTTTTCATTTATTTACTATGTCTGTTTTTTTTATTTGATTTATTTTTTAAAAAAAATTCGCCGACTTTCCTGTTCTTAATTCAAAGAAATTTTGTCTTATAAATAGAAATTTGGCATGGGCATCATGGGCCCGTCTGTCTGTTTATCCGCCCGTTAACTTCCTTTCTAACCGTTTATTTTCTTTATTTTTTTTATTGAAAGTCGGGAATAAGAATCCTATATATAATACTTTTTGCTGTAAGTCTATATTTTCTCTTTTCTTTCAACTTCCATTTCTAAACATCCGATACTCAAATTCTTTTTTATTTGAAATGTATTGCATAATACCTATCTTTTATATCTTTTGCCCGCCTGTCTCTTCACAATATAAGAATTTCTGTGAGCATTAAAGCAACTGGAAAGTAGGTTACTTTAATTATCTCATATAACGCGTCAGAACTTCGTGTTAAAATAAATATTGTCTCTACTTAATCTGAATACACTACAAAAATGTATTTAAATATCTAACTTCTGGTATAGATACTTTAATAAAAAATTACATTCGTAAAAAGAATAATTTTAATCGAACCTTTTTGATGCCCCAAAAAGATGGACAAATAAAAGGTGTCAATATCAGAGTTTAATAGAAAATTCATTATAGTGTTCAGAATTTATGAGTAATCTTTATTATATTGATGAATCAAAAATACTAATAGAAATCGATAAATTTTTGGATAAATAATGAAAATATAATCGAGTCGTCTGGTAATCCAATTATTCCAATAAAGGTTAATTTGCAGTAGACAAACAATGTCTTGTTGATATAACGATGTTCTTATGTAGTTTAATGATATTGCTTGGATAAATTTAGTTTGATATATCTCAACCTCTAAAAGCACACCCTCGCTTTATAACATTTATATTAGAATTATTAAGGCTCATTGAACTATTAAGATGCTAATCGAAAAGATGCCTCTATAATAAGTTTACGTGTTTACTCTTCTCCTAGACTTATTATTTTCTGCAAACCTGTTTCGTATACTTTGTAACATTAGTAGACATGCAAGTTATCTGTAAACTTTTAGGTCAGCAATATTCGGAGCAGAATCTTGTAATTTGGTTGCCAAAAGTTTTGTATAAAAAGTGGATGTAGAATACGTTATTGAGAAACCTCATACAGTTTTAATTATTTTGAGTGTTGCAATTCATTTTAAAGTTGTTAAAAATAACTCAAAGTATGGCCAAATCTGACCAGAATGTAAGAAGAATTTCCATGTCGATAGAAGAAGAAATCTGGTGTAAGGATTCGTTATTTTTTCGAATGGTAAAACCTATAAAGATACAATTTTATTTCAATTTCATGGATTTGATAACAAATCAGAAAGAACTAGGAACGCGTGGTAAGGTTTTTCTTATTGCTTACAATGGGTTGTGGGTCGTTGATGTCACTTCCATCTTCATGTGCTTTGAAATATCATCTGTGGAAACGTTTATTTTTTCCGTGGTGTCCAAACTGCTCTCTTTCGTGGCCTGGTGGACAGTTTACAGAAAAAGACTTTTAATCCAAAACTCGGTAGGACGAATAACTTTCGTCAGCAACACCATCACAACTAGGGTAAGATGCTGCTCCGGGATAATTTTGAGACTGTGTGTTGGCTTTCTTATCCTGATCATCTGCCTTCCTTCCGTCTATGCCTTGCTTGAAGGCCTCAATAAGGATAGACAGACTTACAAAAGATCATGCGGATTTTTATCTGTTGGATCTGACTCGATATACTTTTCGGCGATGTCAAAATTTTTCTGGAAGCTTCTAAACCAGCATCTGGACTGGAGCATACACTACGCCGTAGCTGTGCTGTTCTGCTTCTGCTGCAAACAACTAGGTTCTACAATACGGAAGCTGTGCTCGAAGAAGCACTACTTCAGTACTCATCGAATATGGCAGAGGTACTATAACATTCGGAAGTGTCTGAAGGAAATCGAAGAACGGTATTCGTTCTTGGTGTTCGTGTTTATCGGCAGATCTTTTGTGGAATTCTTCCGAGTCTTGACATTCATTTTCAATAAGGACGCAGTGCATGTGGATTTTGTATTCAGTGTGATAACATGCGCCTATTCTCTTGTGATTCTAATTGTGTTCATATCGGTGGTTATGAGTGCGAGTCACTTACTCTCCGATTACAGAACTTTATGCGAAAGGATGATAGAGCTCCCGAGAGATCTGTACTATTCTGAAGAGGACTTTGAGGCGTCGAAACTTTTTATGAAATTGTTAGATGACAAAGACACCATGACACTCACTGGATGGGGGCTATTTCAGCTAAAAAAGAATTTGTTTCTCACAGCTGCTGCTACACTTGTCAGCTACGGGGTTCTTCTATTGCAATTTCACTGAAAACTCTATGCCACTATTTTTGATTTTCTAATTTGTCCAATATTTTAAAGCACTACAAGAAATCATGACTTTAGCTTTGCGTGCAACGACGACCTTTAGTATAAAAATACTATAGATGCTTTATTGAAATATACTAGATTGACATGGAAAGTAAGTGTGCTTAGTTTGTAATATATTGTCAACTGAACACTTAACTAAAAGGTATCAATCGTCATCGTCTGTTATGCATCATAGGAACTTCAGTAACAATATTCGACCACTGTTATGGTGTCAGATCCTTTTTGACGACGATTAATGTTGCATGAGTGTAGTCAGTCATCTATTAGATTTCCTATTAACGTTCAGCTTAACACTATTTTTAATAGTAGTTATTTTACATCTATATCAATGAATTGAAATCATTAAGTTAGAAAATAAATGTATTGGTAATTGGGATACATCGTCTCATGGAGTTCCATAGTGCGACACAGCTCATGTGCAAGTAAGCAAACAAAGTTAACCATCGGAGGCACTCGCGAATGTGACAAATATAACGTAGATTAATTTTGTTTATTATCTCTACAGCAGAAAGCATTATGGATGCCGGACTTTTACAAACTATCTTTCCTTTCCTCAAAGTGTGTTCTTTAAGCGTTTCAATTTTTATTTTGATATAAATCATTTTGGAATAACTTCATAATCTATATAGCATTGATATTATTTTGTGGTTCCCATTATTTTTTTAGAAAGAGGCGACCTATTTTTACTTATTTTAAAAAGCGGACGTAATTTTTCATTTACATTTAAGCATTTATTAATGGTTGCATATTATTACTTTTTGTCGAGGTTTTTAATAGTTTTGTAAATGATATTTAACAATCAATTTGTCTAGTTATGTTTTGAACGTGATGGCTAGTTTAAATGTTGTATCGGAATGTATATGGAATGTTTTGCTTCTATTTAAGGGTGAGCAATACCAATTTTTTTTCTTCGAAATACAAAGGAATTTAGCAAACGACAAGAAATAATTATTGAATTTTCAAAGAAAAGCAGTTTACTTAGTTTTGACGTTTAATAGTTTAATATAGAACTAAATGCTGTGTTTCGAGACTTTTTTAAACAAATGAATTTTGTGTTTAAGCGGTTTTAAGGGACACGTTCTGTTACAAAACCTATACTTGTTTATTTGCGAGATGTGTTAAATTCGAAGTTGAAAAGGTTTTTAGCTTTAATGTATATACCATCGAAAGCACATTTTCTCAACGATCAAGAACCTATTAGATTGATATTAAAATAATACTTCAATTTAAATATGCAAATTATTTCCATACGTAATTAACCTCATTTGTTTTACTGTTGGATCATTATGACAACTTTTCTAATATAAGGGTTTGAATTGTGTTTTTCAATATTATACATTAACTTTTAACGGTTTTATATTAATTTATGCAAAATATACTTTTAAATACCCAATCTCTTAAAAAGTTGAATTTTAATATTTGAGGATCTGAGTCATACGTAACATCAAATAATACAGTTTTAAACTGTAAAAAAAAACAGTTGTTAACTGGCTTGCCAGTTAACAGTTTTTAACTGTAAAAAAACAGGGTTTTTTTTGCATAGTACAACCTTTTGTACTGTTCTAGATAATGCACGTCTCCGATGGTTAATAACACAAATGAGTTCCGTTTCTTATGCAAATATGTTTCGATAATCATGTAACCATAGTTACAAAAATTGCTCCCATACACTAATTGTTGCTCTAGTTGTTACATGCTTCAATGAGTTTTAACAATTAACATTTAGTTGTTTATTCATCAAAACTGTACAATTTTAAGCCCATGTAGAACAAATCGAGAAATATGCAAAATTTAAATCGAATTTGAAAAGAAATCTTTTTAAAAAATAGGACAAGTGACACCAAGCTGACCGTAGTTCAATTTTTGCCTCGAGTATACCGTAGATGTAGCCGGAAACTTTTCGTTTCAAACAGGTGTCGAAAAATAAAATATAATGGCATAAGGAAAATAAAAAGAACATTGAACTAAATGCAGCGAACAAACATGTTATTTCATTTTCGGTTTTTCCTTCATATTCTTATCTCATTCGGTATTAAAAATTAGATACAAAAAGCATGTAAGATACTCAATCAACAAGCAATTTAATATATTCTTTTTAGAAAATAAACAAATTTCAACCACTGTTACAAAGTTCAAGTTTTCAGTAAAGTTTAAAGTTTGAACCGATTTAAAAACAACAAAGCTAAGCTATACGTAAAATAATATATTCATTATTATTTTTATCTAATGCAAGGATATACTGTTTTTATAAAAGGGTAAAGACTAAACAAACTTCGTTTGAAGCTTAGGCTTGTCTAACAAGCTCGTGTTAGCTTAGGGAAGATAAGGGAAAAGCTCTAGATAAGAAGTCTTAAGCTTTTTTTTTAAAGAAGGAGTCCATGTATTTAAGTAGTTGGGTTTGTTAAGAAATTATTTGAGCTGTGGGGAAAAACCATTAAATGAATATGTACTCTATGTTATAAACTATTTTTATTAGTTTTCTTAGGTTAGCATTAGAAAGTTTAATTTGCTTAGTTTGCATTAGTAAGTTTTTTTTAATCATGAAGTCTCCCTAATAGCCAGGTTTGTCACAGTTACGTCGCTGCAACGTAATTTTTTGTCACTCTAGGTCACAGTCGCAATGTGACAAGTATGTGACATCACAGTGATATCGCGTAAGTCACCGTCACAATGTGACTGGTATGCGATATCAAAAGGATGTCACTATGCGATCTTGCAGTGACATCATATTGTGACTTGTATGTGATATCGCAGTGATGTCATCTAAAACCCAGTCACAATGGGGATATCCCACAGATGTCGCAATTTGCTCTTGTAGTGACATTACATTGTGACATGTATGTGATGACACAGCGGTGTCGCTTTAATTCCCGTCACAATGTGACTTGTATGTGATATTTCAGTAATTTTGCAGTGCCATTGTGTTGTGACTTGTATGTGATATCCCATTTTTGTCCCATACCAATATGGCTACAACATGATCTATGTGACCTTGCTGCGATGTCAAGTTCGTCGCTAATTCGCCACGCAAGTCACCTAGGTCGCATACAAGTCGCAATGCGACATTGCTGCAATATTATGTTCATCACTAAATCACATACTGGTCGCAGAAGTCAGTTATGTCACATACAAGTCGATATGCGACATTGCTGCAATATTATGTTCATCACTAAATCACATACTGCTCGCAGAAGTTAGTTATGTCACATACAACTCAAAATGCGACATTGCTGCGATATCATCGATATCCATGTTACGTAGAAGATACGCGGACAAAAGCGGACATTCAACTTCTATATGACAAAAAAGTGACTGAATGTGACATCACAGCGATCTTCAGTGACTTGTATGTGATATCGCTTTTCGTCACATACTCGTCACATATGGCTGTTAGGGCTGATATCTTTTCTCAATCTGCTTTTAACGATAATGCTTTATTCCTGTTTAAAATAATTATAAAAAATAAGTTGTTGTGTAGATTTATATGCTTTTTGCATAATTGATTTATGTTTTTTTTTTAATAATTTATACAGCTAACATGTTTTGGGGAAATTTTTTTGTTAATTAGTAGTTTTGTTTTATTAATTGGTAAGAAATGCGCAATAACATATTGCACAACGTATTTTTCGTAATTAAAATATACAATTACTTTCTACAAGAAATGCTAGTAAATGATGTGAATTACTTTTGTAACAAACAAAATAAAAAAATATATAACAAAATGGTTTGAGAATCAGTAATGGAAATAAACTGTAGGCATACATTTTTTTTTGATTTTATGGAATCATTTAAGTATTCGGCTAATGAGGCAAGAGGCTAAAGTCAACTATTAGCATCATGCAGATACGTTTTCTCATTTGAATCTACGCTATTCATAATTTGCTGTCTCATTACATGAAATCAAAAATTAAATAAAAAATTAAAGAATTAAAAAAAATTAATTCAGTTAAGGTTGACGCTGTGACATATTTTCAATGTCAATCCGAACTATTTCACAACACATCAAACTTGAATCAATTAATTAGATAAAAGCTGAAATAATAAACTTATACAACAACACCACTCGGATGGTTTGTTCCAGGGTTTGTTAAAATTACAAGTCACGCTCAACTGTAAAACAGGTTTGAAGTTTTTGTATTATTATTTTAAATCCTAAAATTTCAGGAATCCAGCCATTTTTTAAAATTTATTTTGAGTACCTTCCTAACATGGCTGCCAACTCCATTAAAACGAGGGGGAGGCAATGCTGCACGACTGCAGAAGTATAGGGTCCAATATATTACCGTGCTCCATTGCTCAGTTAGACTTTATTTATTTTAATAATACTAAAACATTGGTTATCTGAAACTTTGTTTTTAAATGCGTTTTAAAAGATCAAAAATATATAAATACACATTACTAATATGTCGCCTTTATATATGGTAGGAGGCTAAAGTCGACTTCTATGGTTCCTAGTATTTATATTCTATGTAAGTTTCGCACGATCTTGAATGTTTACTGTTATTTTTGTCCAAAACCCCAAAGTAAATTTCTTGGAATGAATTTCGGTCTATTTCTTAGCTAATATCTGCCAGCATATATGTGGTTCGATAGATAGAAGTAGATGACGGACGGACATAACCTTTATAATAGATATCACTTTAAACGATATAAATGCAATTGTATGAGAAATTAAATTGTTATTAATTCAACTTACGTTTTTTTTCTGCAAACGGTACTTTTGATTCCAACAATATATTAAAAAAGCCTCCTAATCAATACAACTACGCACAAAATTAATTCAAGACAAAATTCAAGTCAAAATTCAAATTCAAGACTGTTCGGTACAATTCTGTTAAACAAAACAATGATCAAACACCAGTGGAGTGAATTTACTTCTTGCGAAATTGATTTAAATATAATGCTTCCCCAAATACGGAAATTTATTACATTAAAATAATATCTTAATGCGACAAAAATGACCGTTTCTCATTACAATTACAAAGAATAAATTTACTTAAGGTCGCAATAAAATATTAATTTATTCTTCCACAAATTGCTCCGAATAAAAGTAAATCTTTGAGATACAATGACTCTGCCATCCAAGTTTTATTAACAATTAAAGAAGTAATTGGGGAAAAGTTATTTTATCTTTTTATGAGTACATTAACAATGCTAAGTTTTTTTCACATTTTAAGAGAACGCATAACCAATTTTATAACTATAAAGCAAAGGCAAACGCTTTTAAAATTATTTTTATATTTGCTTTAGTTATTTAAATTATATGTAGCACACTAATAATATTCCATTACAGTTTAAATTTAATGAAAATTCATATTTCACTGAAGACCTTATTTAAGCCAAAGAGAAGGGCCGAAGAGTGACTGATTCTTTTTGTCATCGCTATAAATTTACACCTCGTCGAAAGTGCTTGTTATAAATTTCATATTTTCACAAGATCTTCTATGGCTTGGGAGAATATGTAATTTATAACTATAACTTTTAATGGAGCTGGCCGCGATGGTGTAGTAGTTAAGACGCCTGGCTCCTATGCCTTCCACCCGGGTTCGTATACTGATCGGGTAGATCACGAGTTCACTCGGCCCTTCATCCTTCCGAGATCGATAAATTAATACCGAACTTTCTCGGGAAGTTACCTGCGGTTTCATCATTGAACTAGCCACTCAGCATGTACAATCCCTATCATTAGCATCTGAGGCCCTGAGGCTACAGAAATGGATATGAACACAGTCATAAGACAGTAAGCTCTGGCAGACTATAGCTTAACTTACTTTCGATGGAGAGAGCGTGTAAATTTTTAGTGATGTCCAAAATAACATCTCAAGCGTTGCCATATGCATTTTATAGGATCGCAATTTTGCATCGCTCTTCACTTGTCTTGCTCCTATTTTAGCATGTAAATTTGTTAGCGATGACCAAAAGAAGAATGCATTCGGTCATAGACATCATAGGATCGCAAAGATACCTGATAAACTTGGCATTTAGCCACTTTCGACTTATTTATACATATTTGGTCAAACTCGAGAGCGTGTAAATTTGTTACCAAAAGAACAGGTCAAGCTTCGCCTCTGCCAACGACATAGTAGAACCGTAAGGTCCCCAGACAATTTTTTAATATTTTAAAGGATTGCTAAAATACTAAACTATTTTGTCCCTATTTTACCGAACTGTCGGCCTACGTTTGCGATTAGCGATCCAAGTTGCACTTTCTTCCGTGAAGGGGCGAGCCCGGAAGAGATCGGGATGATCACAACTCGCCCTCAATCTCGATCTGACGCCTTCGCATATCTCGACGACAGATCTTGACAACCTACACAAAAATGTAGGGTTACTTGATAAAATGAAATAATTATCATGGTAAAATTGATTTTTAACTTTTTATTGCTGAGGTTCAGAATTCAGTATCTAGTAAAACTTAAATTCAGTATTAATCAAAATTTTCGCTTGTTAACTTCTATAGTTTTGTTAAAAGATTTAACACATCAAATAACCGTTCTGAAATTTTGAACAGTTACCAAGTTAAGACGTGTTAATGTCAGAATTGCTAAAAAAATAACAAATAATGTCTCGAAGTGTATTATTATTGCTTTAATAAGAATGTAGACAGGCCTCGCTTCGCATAGTAGCCCGAGTAACGATGTAAATTGAAGTTTCCCGTCCTTCATAGGTTAAACGCGTTTAACTATAATTGAAGAGCTTAGTAGAAGAACGTGTTATGTGACAAAAAGGCTAAAAACGACAGAATACTGCTAAAACTACGACAGATCCGGATACAAAACTATACTTTCTCGATATTAAATGACTTATACTAAAACAATTGGAGGAAAATTACTCCGTAAACATGGTGGTAGCACGTTCTTTTAGCTGTAACCGTGCTTACAGAGTAACTTTCTACCACTTTTTTTTACAGCATAAGTTATTTAGTATCGAGAAAGTAGTAGTTTCGTATCCGTAACTGTTGTTGTAGTCATTTTCATTAATTTTTCTGCATCACGGGCTCTATGCCAAACAATGTCCTATAATTTTGTATAATCTATCCAAGCAACATATCAAGAAGGGGAAATATGAATGAGCACAGGGAAATCATCTTAACCTCTGAGAGATACAGAAGTATATACCCGCCACCTTTCTGTCAAGTTTTCCAGCAATGCACATAATTTTTAAAAAATTGTAAATGTCTTTATTTTGTTTAATTTTTAAATTCAAAGCATGGGGGAAACATTTATAGCATTTATAAACATTCATAAGAAACATTTATATATTACTACAGAAATAAAATTGTAAAAAATTTAAGAAATTTAAATTTTTACTTACAAATTTAAATTTAAATTTCATGCTGTGAAAACAAGTTTACACTAGGGCCAATTTGCTTATCCCTCAGAGGGTTAATGATCGATTTGACATTGGTCCCCTTTTATTTATAGTCAAGAGCATTCCGCGAGCGCATGGTAACAGGAAATAAATATCATAAAAAGAGACGACTCAACTTTTTTTATCACTTAATTTATAACAAAACTTTGTGTTTCACTTTTTCTTAAGACCATTTTAAAGAAGGTGTCTCAGCTTTTGTCCCCTGAAGTCTACAAATGTATAAAACTGTTAAGGAACAGCTATTTTTTTTCCAGCAATATATATAATTTTACAAATTTGTAATTTTTTTAGTTAATTTAATTTTAAAATTTAACTGCTATCGAGGTTTTTAAAACTAAATATTTGCTACATAAAATTTTAAAAGTATCTAAAAAATGATTTAATAAATCAAAAATTAAATTAAAAATATATTGCAATGAAAACAAGTTCACACTTTAGCCAAAATGCTCATTCCTATCAGATTGTTAAAATATTCGAAAAGTCAAAAACGTTTGTATAATTTTCAAATGAACACTTGCTATTATGCAAATTTTTCCTTCATTAATGGACTTATATGTTTTTAAACATAGTTGATTAACGAATAGATAACGATGATGTAACATGAGAGGGTAACTATTTATACGCAGCACTAGAATATGTTAACAATATTTGTGTAAACCAACCGCTGTACAGATGACTGATACAGAATGACAACATCAAATGCGGTTTCTAGAATGAAGATAATAATCTGTTTTATAACAGGTTCTTAGCTCAGTGTTATAATGCTATCGAAATGATTATTGAAGTATTGAAATTATACATTATGGCCTTCGAACATCCAATGTCTAGAAATGTATATGTTACGAACAATTTGAAAAACTGAGCATTATTCATAAAGCCCGGCCAATTTTAAAAATGCCCAAAGGTAAAACTATATAAAGTAATAAATATTATAGAGCAAATCACATTTCCCGGGCATTATGAATAATGCTAAAAGTTGAGTGAGAAATTTGAAAATATTTGTATTCATTTTTCTCTACGTGCAAAAATAAGAGGATTATTATACATTTTTTAAAATTCAAAAACTTGCTAAAAAAGAAACCTTAAGGTATGTTTTTACAAAAAAAACATAATTACGTTGCATAGAAATGCATGTTAATTCATCAAAGTGCCCAGAGAAATAATAGTAGTGTAATGGCTAGGTTGCGTACCAAAAGAAAATCTCGGGGAAACTTTAAAAAATATTTAATTTAGCTAAGCACAGCATGTACACAACACTAGATTACAACAATAACAACTAAAACAATTAAAGTTAAGGTAAATTAAGCCAAAATGAAATTAATAAATTGGACGGACAAAAGTTCAATGCTTACAGTCTGAAAGTCAGGCCCTCTCTGGTGACGCAATCACCAATTGGACAAAACGTTGATGCCCAAATGGTGGCGCCCTCTTCATGGTGCATTATAGGAGCGCGTTACACTCCCCCTCTGGTTCTGAAATCGTCCCGGTGAGGAACCAGAATATTTTTTGGGTCGTCCTCTCTTTCTGAGGGGAGCCACGGGCAAAGTGTCTCTGTCTGGGCCAGCCTCACGGTATTCTTCGAGTGCTGACACGTGATAAGTCCCAAGAATCTGGTCGGGAGTGGCTGGGTCGGCAACCTCGTACGTTGTTGGTGATCTCAAGGTGAGAATGAGATATGGACCTTCCCTCCGTGGCATAAATTTCTTACTTTTTTTATTTCGACTAATGGGATGAATGGTCACCCAAACTTTGTCTCCAGGTTTGAAGTATTTCCGTCTTCTTCGTTGGTCGAAATATTCCTTCTGACGATCTTGCTTTTGTTCAACTCTATCTTTGACGTCGAGGATTGAGTTGGCAAACCTCTGAGATATGGTGTGATCTCGGGTACAAAGTTGTCGTTATCTATCACTTGTCTTAGATCATGTCTGATGTCGTCTGTCGTGCGTAACTGTCTTCCAAATTGGAGATATGCAGCCGTGTGACCGGTGGTGTCACACACTGACGTATTCATTGAGAATCTTATGAGGGGTAACTTGTCTTCCCAAGCGGTGTGTTCTTCTCCAACTAGAATTGCCAATCTAGGTTTCAAGTCGCGGTTTTTGCGTTCCGATGGGTTAGCTTGTGGATGGTAAACTGGGATGAGGTCTTGCGTAATCCCTAACAAGTCACAAGTCAATTGCATAACAGAACTGACGAACTGTGGGCCGTTGTCACTAATCAGTCGTCTTGGGATTCCATAACGTAGGAATACTTCTTCAATTAGTACTCTGGCGCAGTTTGCAGCAGAAGCTTCGGCAAGAGCAAACAGTTCGACCCATTTGGTACTTGTATCTTCAACTAGAAATATCCACTTCTTGCCAGTGGGGGTCTCGGGCAGAGGTCCAAAAAGATCAATGGCAAGAATTTCAAACCTTTGTGCATACGCCGGCGTTCTTAAGAGTCCTGCTGGTTTCTGGTTAGTTGGCTTGTAACGATTGCATTCGGGACAGGTCTTAATGTAATCTGAGATAAACTTCTTCATTCCTCGAAAGTAATATCTTGATGCAATCTTCTTGTATGTGTTTTCTACACCATAGTGTCCAGCAGTTGGGGCATCGTGGTGTTCTTGAAGGATTCTCTCCCTCTCCTGGACAGGCACCACGAGTTGAGCCTCTTCCTCATCTTCTTCGTGCTCTGGTGAATACCGGTAAAGGACACCTTGGTTCATAAGGTATCCACGACTGGTGTGGTTTGCAAAGTTCTCATCTTTTTCATCGCTCTCAAATGATTCAATTATTTTCCTAAGTTCTTCATCCTCCATCTGCCCTTTGCGAATATCACTGGACTTCCTGGATGGCATGTCCAGAGTGATGGCGCAAACATCAGGGATTTCGTTTTCGGTATACGTTGGGCGTGACAGCATGTCAGCGACAACGTTGGCTTTGCCTGGGGTATATTCAATTTTCAAGTTATATGATTGAATTTTCAACGCCCATCTTGCCAGACGACCTGAAGGGGATTTAATACTCAAAAGCCATTTGAGAGGTTGATGGTCTGATGCAATGAAAATTTCTTGATTTTCAACATATCCTCGAAATTTCTCTAAGGCCCACACTACTGCCAAAGCTTCCCGCTCGGTTGTAGAGTAGTTTCGCTCTGCTGGGATCAACAGCCGACTTGCATATTCTATAACATGTTCATCAGGGCCTTTTCCTTGGAGAAGGACTGCTCCAAGGGCATAGTTACTTGCATCTGTACGGATGGTGAAAGGTTTTGACCCGTCAGCTTGCTTTAATATGGGAGAAGTCATCAGCCGATTCTTTAAGGTTTCAAAGGATTCTTGTTGTTCAGTACCCCATTGCCAATGCACTTTCTTCTTAGTAAGGTTACTAAGTGGCCGGGCTATGTCGGCAAAGTTTGGGACATATCGCCGAAACCAAGAGCAGGTTTGTAGGAAAGACTGTACTTCTTTCACGTTGGTAGGGACTGGAATTCTTTGAATAGAAGAGATTTTGTCTTTATCAGCTTCAATTCCATCTTTGGTAATCCAAAATCCAAGATATTTCACTCGGTCGCACGCAAAGCGACACTTCTCTCGATTGGCATGGAGTTTGAAGATGGACAGTCTTGCGAATACCTCTTCAAGATCAACTAGATGTTTTTCAAAAGTATCTGACAGGATTATGATGTCATCCAGATAAGATAAGGCAAAAACATCTTTCAAGCCACTTCGAAATTTGTCAATTAATCTCTGAAAGGTAGCAGGGGCATTTCGTAATCCAAACGGCATCCGTAGATAACGGTATGTACCAAAAGGACAAATGAAAGCAGTTTTGTCCTGGTCATGTTCAGCAACTTTTACTTGATGATAACCTGATTGGAGATCTATGGTAGACATGTAGGATGTCGGGGTAGCTTCATTCAAAAGATCATCCATTCTGGGCAAGGGATAGGTATCAACCTTTGTCACAGAGTTCAGCTTTCTGTAGTCGATACAGAGACGTACTTTTCCATTTGGTTTGGGAACAAGTACCACAGGTGCAGCGTACGGGGACTCGCACTCTTCAATTATGTTCTGCTTCAGCAGCTCCTCAATCTCTTGCTTCAAAATTTCTTTCTTCATAGGATTCATCCTATAAGGAGACGTTGCTACCGGAGGGTGATCTCCTGTATCGATGCGGTGTTCGATAAACGGTGTGGGCTCTCCCCCCGGCTGGAAGGAAACATGTCTTGTGTTTGTCTAAAAGAGAGTTCAGTCTTCTTGTTTGTTCTGGAGAGAGGTGTTTGCCTTCATTTTCTCGCAATTCGAATGAACTGATGCATGGATCTTCAACTGTTTTTTGAAGAACTTGTACCGGGTTTGAGGATCTTCGGAAAAGTACCATTTTCCGTCTTGGACATCAAGGACGATGCCAGCCGCATGGAGAAAATCCATTCCCAAGAGAGTCTTATTTCCTTTTGCTTCGGGCAATACTAGAAATTCTGTTAGGATAACTTTACCCTTGATGTACAGTTCGACAATAGCACTTAGAGCGGTAGTGGTTTGTCGTATGCCATCAGCCATCATAAATGAAATTATTTTGTTTACAAACGTGACGTTGTGTTCTTGCAGGAATTTATAGAGCTTTTCACCTGCGATGCTATGTGAAGCACCTGTATCAGCACATACAGCAATTTTCTCTCCAAAGATGTTGAGGACAATCAAACTAGAAGGATACGAATTTGAGTCCAAGTTGAATAAAGTCATACAGTTCACTGTAGTTTCAACATCATTAGACCTTGTACAAGTAGGACACTTTGACTTTATAACTCCAGGAGTTCCGCAACCGAAGCAGTGGATGGGTTTCCTTCCTTCACTTCTGGAATTTTGAAACTTAGAGGGTACTGCTCTAAAAGTTCCAGGTGGATTGTCATCAGAAAGTCTTCCAAAGGGCTGACTTTTCTTGGCAGGAAAGGGTTTCCTGTATTCTTCCTTCTTCTTGAACGTCTGGTTTAGATTGTTCTTCATTCCAGGTCTTAGGCTATCGTAAGCGTCTAACTTCTCAGCCAATTCCAACGGATCGTTTAAATTCGCCCAAATATCCAGAAAATGATCTCTGATATTCTGTGGTGTTTTCCTTTTGATGGCATCAGCTATCATCAGGCTTTTAAGCTGGTCGAAGGTGGTAATCTTCAACTCTTTTAGCCATCCTTCGAGGTAAGATTCCAATTCGAAACAGAAATCGCGCCATGTTGTGTCGGGATTTTTCTTCTGTTGAGAAAAATACTGTCTAAACCTGTCCCCAGTAACTCGAAATCTCTTGAGGAGCATTTCTTTTACCTTTTCGTAGTTTTGAGCATCATCTTCATCTTCTCTGGCGATGAGTTGAGATATTTCTGGTGGCAAGGAGCCGATCAGATACGCAGTCCAAGTTCTTTCAGGAATGTTCATAAACTTTACTTGACGTTCGAAGATTGTCAAGTATAGTCCGATTTCGTCTTCCTTCGGATTGAACTTTGGTATAATTCTATTGAGCTCAAACTTCGGTTGTTCCACATGTTGGTTTTCGGCAGCTGCTGACGACAGTTTATGGGCTTCAAGTTGAAGTTGCAACTTTTCTATCTCGAATTGTCGTTCGAGTTGCCTCGCCAACTCCTCCGCTTTATGTTTTTCTTGTATTTCATCAAGCCTTTGCTTCTCTTGTAGCTCCATGGCCTGCTGTTTTTGTGATTCCATACGTTCCTCTACTATGGTGTTGATCATGCCTTTAGTGAATTCTTCATCATATTTGTCACTTTTAGTTATGAGATCCTTTAGGTCCATCACCTTGAGATTTTCCGCCGGTGCCAGACCCAACTCTGTCGCCAAAGTTCGTAGATCTTCCTTTCGAAACTTCGCCAAAAAGGCCATAATTCCGGATATATAGAGTCTCTTATCAATAGTTTAATGTTGCAAAATTTTAGAGTTCAATTAAGGTATTCGAAATTTTATCTTACGTGCACTAATAATTATATATAAAATCACTCAAAATATTCATTGCATATCTTAAAATTACTCAATATCATATTAAACCAAATTGTATAATATTTTCAATCGTAATTTCAAACAGTAAGTATTAAGTTATAAAATGTAAATGTAAACAATTTTATAAAGTAATATATGCATATAATGTTATAAACTTATATTTCAATTATAATGTAAATATAATATAAAACATACAATCGTAAATGAAAGATATTAAATGAAATTACTATAATGAATACAACTGTATAAAACCTAGGTGCACAAATATATTTCACAAGTGAAATTCTTTTTTTTTAATATAATTATTCTGATATACAATAATTGTTTTTGTATCTTGCACCGATATTTTATTTGCACAATATGAATAAAAATCACTTCCCAACTCATAAGAAATACCATTCACTTAGATCAACATCATTTAAAAACAAGTATGCACTTGAGGAACGCTTAATGTAGATTAAAACAAACGTTTATGTTAATTCTTTACTTTCAGACAACTTCAAAATCATAAGCTTTTAATCTTAAGCAATTATAATACTATATTCCTGATCATAAAACTTTTCAATCAGGGAGGATGAAAAACTAAAACACAAAAAGATATTTCCTTTCAATCTCATTAATATTCATTTGTTAAACCTTCTCGATGAAGATATAACTCTCATTCATTGCGAACGAAAATTTGATTCAAAAAGATGAATACATTAACCATAAACAACTCGAGAACGGAGAATCGAAAGTCAAAACAATCTGCGCTCGCTTTTTCGCGGTTCGAAATGAGCAAGGCATGCAGTTTTAAGACGCCATCTTTAAAGGATTTGGCTATAACTGCGTATCTTTGTTATGAAAAGAGCTATTACACTTTTAAGGACTAAAAGTATATTATTAAAAGAACAAAATTGATTTTACGCATTAAATTACAAATGTAATGGTTTAAAGGACTTATCTGATTGTCTGCAGATTCCGGACATAGGTTCCATAATTCCAGGGTTGGAATTAATCATAACACTTTTCAATCGGGGTGAATGAAAAAAACCTGAAAACAAAATGAGAGAAGAGCCGGGTTTTCGTTTGACTTACTTAATTAGCAGATTCAGCCACAAGTTGGGTAGCCAATTTTGTAATGGCTAGGTTGCGTACCAAAAGAAAATCTCGGGGAAACTTTAAAAAATATTTAATTTAGCTAAGCACAGCATGTACACAACACTAGATTACAACAATAACAACTAAAACAATTAAAGTTAAGGTAAATTAAGCCAAAATGAAATTAATAAATTGGACGGACAAAAGTTCAATGCTTACAGTCTGAAAGTCAGGCCCTCTCTGGTGACGCAATCACCAATTGGACAAAACGTTGATGCCCAAATGGTGGCGCCCTCTTCATGGTGCATTATAGGAGCGCGTTACAGTAGTATTTTAATGAACGGGAAATGCGATAAATTATCGTACACAAATACAAAATCATTAAATTTCCTGATTTTATCGGGCATTGTTTTAATTGCCTGGTCAATAATGTCCATATTAATCAAATTGCCCGTAACGTATACAATCATGTGTAGAATTTTGCGGTATTCAAATATACGTTAGATTATATTTCTCGATGGAAAAGATTTTTTTACCTTATGTTTTACACATTCCTCTTTTAGCTTCCACACTACGTTTATAACGTAAAAAGTGGAAGGTTTTATAATCGTTCAGTCCGTCTGTCTGTCCGTCTGTCACCCACTTTCACAGAAAGAACCACAAGTCCCACAGACAAGTGGGATACGTCATTTTGAAGCAAAAAATCAGATTAGGCTA
Source organism: Oedothorax gibbosus (assembly GCA_019343175.1). NCBI lineage: Eukaryota > Metazoa > Arthropoda > Arachnida > Araneae > Linyphiidae > Oedothorax > Oedothorax gibbosus. The sequence continues at coordinate 707,494 of JAFNEN010000177.1, forward strand.
CATGCCAAATTTCATTAAAAAATTTAAACTAGAAGCTTATTTAAAATTTAAATAACTAAAAATTTAATCTACATTGAAATAACATGCAAATTCCATTTTTATTCAATATTTTCACTGTTGCCATTTCGTTAAACGTACGAGAAACTTTTGTTAAAATAAAAATACACTTTTGAAAAAATATTTATTTATGTGATATAATTCGGTTTGGATTGTTGTATTATCACAATAGAGTTCTTTTAATGGTTCTATATATATGTATGTAGAAAGATGCCTAGAGAATTCTAACTTGGCATAAAAAAAATATGCTAAGTTTCGCTTTTATTTTTAAAGCATCAATTGTACAAATTATAAATTTTTCGAACTGTAAATTAATTTAACAAACTATAAATAAGTGAATTTTCGAAAGAAATGTAAATGGGAAATTGTGGCGACAAAAATATTTATTAAAAAAGATTACATCATTATTCTTCGAACTTCAAACAAATTTAGCAAACGATAAAGTCTAATTATTAAATCTGAGAAAGAAGATTAATGAAAATAGTTAATTTTGGCGTTTAAAACTTTGAATTACAAATAGCTAAAGGCCCTGTTTTTATTAGAATTAAATCACATTTGCCATTCGCAACAATCGCTCGAGAAACTTTTTTAGATAACAAATTAAAATAAATTTATTTTTGCGACATCGATCAGTTTGAAATGACGTCAAATATATTTCACTACGGAATCCTTGTATGTTGATATGAAATGTTTTCATTCTATTTAAAAGCGAGGAATATGACATATTTATTCTTTAAAATATAAATTAATTTTTGCAAACGATAAGTAATAATTATTGAATTTTCGAAATAAAATAAATGAAACTAGCCAAATTTAGCTTGTAAATGTTAAATATAGAATTAATGTTGTGTTTGGCGCGTTTTTTCCTGTTAAACACAAATATGTGGAAGCGAGTTAAGTGACAGATTCTGTTACAAACCTACTTGTTTTCTTTAAAAAAAATTTTTTTTTAAACTGTGCATGCTCTTCATATTATTCTGTTTTAAACTTTAGATAGTTGTTCTATATTTCTGTTGTAAATAAAGTTTTTCTGGATCAGAATTTTTTCCTCATCAAATTCCAAACGAAATAAGTTTTGACTTTGTCTCCTACATTTAAAAAAAATAAAATACAGCTATTTTATAGCACAATTCGAGGAATTTTATGCAAACATTTTCCTGTTTAAATATTATTAAAATTGACGGAAAGTCCCATCCGTGTCTCGTCGTGTTTTTCTGTATTTTATGATGGTATATGAAATGCATATTTAAATTTCCTGTTACATGAAGATTTACGGTAATCGTGCTTTTGTCTGCAACGAACGAATTTTTATTTTATTTTTTGGATATTTTTTTAAGAAACATTTTCAGAATATATATATTTTTTTCAGCATACTGTTAGTTACTGTTTAGTTATACATTGCTTGATTTTTTATTTTATTAAATATGAGTTACGCCAAATATATGGAGTAGCAAGCTTACTCCAATTTTGTGGCTAAATGTTACTCCATAAATTCAGTGTAACGTTACTCCATAAATCCAGTGTAACGTTACTCCATAAACCTGGGACATCATTTATAGCCACCAGTTTTATGGAGTGAAAAATAAAATAAAAATTTATTGTTTTAAAACTTCATTGTAATATTTAATGGGACTTAATGTATACTTCTTTTTTATCAATTTTTTCGCCTTTATTTATTCTATAATTTCTTGATTTTGACAAAATCAGGAAATTTTAGATTTTTCCTGCAACAAATTATGCTATCAGACAAATTTGTTTAATTGTGTAATATTGATATATTTGCTATGGGCTCCTTCCTAACAAAATATATTACTTTTTCAACGTATTTCACATTAGACAACAACGACATTTTTAAATAGAAATAACATCAATTTTATTATGATCGTTGTTTTAGAATACTATTTTAAACTTGTCGAGAAACTTTTACGACTATCGGTTAGTTAGTTGGTAGGTTTACCTACTAACCATTAAACGTTGGAAAATATTTCTGTGTTCTCGTGGTTCAAAATAAAAATACCAAAGAGATGTTTAAAAAAAACTTTTAAAAGCAATAAATATTTTTTAATAAAACAAAGGACTTTTGTAAGATGATTGAAATTGCTTTACACTTGCCTCTTTTACCAGTGATTCACTGCCTATTGTATTTTCATTTCGTACATGAATTTATGAATGTTTTTTTAAAAGATAAAGGTACGTGTAAAGCTGCATTAGAATCCAGTAAATTATACTCTTATGTGATTGATGAATAACACGAAGAAGTCAAAATTTAGTAACTCGACATCTGTGCAATGTGGGAATATCTCACGTACGCTGTTGTGAGATTTTTATTTAACTTAGTCATTTGACATGATGAAACTTTTAGAAATCAATTCTGTGTCGTTGTCTGACCTTAAAATAGATCTTGTGGATAAGACTTATCTGCTTTTTGCAAAAACGACATGGTCTGTTTTCTGAAAATGGCTAATTTGAACGAAGCCTACTTCAAGCGGACTTTCAACGGAAAAGAACTAAAAGGATTCGGACCCACAGACTTTGGAACCGATAGCCAAGTGTTCTTAATTGCCCTTGTCACTCAATTATAGATATATAAATTCGAAAATATATAATAAATAAAAAATAGATAAAATATTACAACGGCCTGGCTCATTAATTTTCCAAGCAAATATAATTTTTCCAATAAAGGCAATATATTGCCTTTACTCAAAATAATAATTGATTCGAATTGATTTTATTATTTGTATTGTAAAGCAATTTACTAAATAAATATGACTTTTAAACGAGGCAAATTCTGATTCACGCTCGTTTAGACAAATTCCCAACTTTGAGTTTCATTTGGCGAAATATGTGACAAGGAATTCTAACAACATAATAATAAAACTTAATATCCGGGTTATTAATGTCATTAATTTTAGATATTATCAACTACCACAATTGTCTTTATTGGTAAATGCAGGAAGACATATCAATAAAAATATGAAATTGCCTTGGAGATGGATAAATCAATACAGGAAAGGCAGCTGCAAACAATTTTTTATCATTGCGCTACTCTATGGTATCTGAAATGACTTCATTTCTCGATTTTTCTAAGGAAAATTTATTTTCTCCGAGAGATCGCGATAAAACTCTTCGGAAATGGAGTAGAATCACTGGAATGAAGAAAGTTTGGGATTTTATTGACTATTTTTCTTCAATCCATTTCTTGGTTTCCGATGGATGTTATTTTATATTTCTTTTGCAGGATTGTGTATGTATGCTGGCGCTACTTTAATGTAACAGGATTTTATTCGATTTGAATTGTTGTTTCTGTTTGAATTAACCTTTTTTTTCATGTTTACTTTCTAATACAGTCCTGAAATATATGACACGAATTTACAGAAGAAGCTTGTTAAAATATTGATTTGCTGCATCAGTATTTTCAAGTTTTTAAATAACAATATATAGGATTTTGTTGTTGCATTGCATAGTGTATGCCGGCGTAACTGTTCTGAAATTAAAAATCCGAAAAAACAAATCTGAAATTCAATTTGAAACAAGGAACAAGTTGTCAGTGTGATTAAAAAAGTTAAGATACTATTTTCAATGTCCTTAACTATTATAATGAACGAAGCTATTCGTAGAGACAGTCATAAATTAATTAATCAGTCTTCAATCAGATGTGACAGTTGATTTAGCTGTGAGTGTGTGAAATTGAAATAAAAATAGTTTATCTCATCACAGACGTTTGAAGTGTTTTGAACAATCTCAAAAAGCAGTTGCAAAGCCATAAATTTTTTACCTTTTTTTGAGTTATAAAATATTATAGATTGTGCGCCGTTATAAACATAAAGCTATAAAATTGAGTGCGTGTATAATAAAGTCAATACAGTTACTCTAAAAGTTATTATCTATACTTCAAATGATTTCCTGTTTTGATGATGAAAAAATGTATTTAAACATGATTTAAGAATTTTACTAATCATTCTTTTTCGAGTATATAAATAAAAATATTTTAAGGAAACAAGTTAATGAAACACTGTGCATTTAAGAATATGGAAATGTAAACAAACAAGTTTGACAAGCTGAGACACCGCGCTGCATTTCTTATTCTTTTAGTAAGATGAATATTAAATAACGATAAAAGGACAATTTCAGAAGGAGCTTTTCTTTGCTTTTCAATCGGTAAATTGGAGATGCCTTATAGCATCATTTTTCACTCGTCTTTCCTTTGCAACTCTCAATCTCAATTTATTTGAAATAGCGCAGAACTTTATGTACTTAAAACGTAAAATAAATAAACAGGAATAATCTAATAGAAATTTATTACTATCTCATAATGTATAAATTGTTTACCGAAATTAACTTTAGCGGTTCTTACCTAAAAAATATACTTCTAAAGCGACGGTTTTATCATTTATATTAATTACCTTTTGGCATCTCAAAAATTACGCACCTTTAAGATGAAAATATTCAAAATCAAAATTAAATAGCGTATACAGGCATGCACTGTAACTTTTTAAAGAACGAACTTTCTCACATAAAATAACGTTCACACGTTTGAGGATTCAGCAGTCATCATTTTTGTTTCGGTATTTTTTGGCCATTATAAACGGAACACGAACTCTCGAAATACTCGACGAAACTTTTCTTTTTATGATTTTAGATGCCACAGGAATCGTTATGTTTTGTAGAAAAGAATTTATGTCCCAGAAAATTCGATTATCCAAAAGAAAAACGATTACAAACTTTTATTTATTTAAAGAATCTATAATATTAAAAATGAAGTTTTGTGTGTTTGTGGGTGTGTTCCTTATAGACTCTCAAACTAGACATCTGTTTGGCTTGTAACTTGGCATAAATGTGCAGTTCATACTTAAGTTACGATTTTTGAACTCAAAATGTTCTATTTTTAGCTCAAAAGAGCTCAAAATGTGCTATTTTTAACACCACTTTCGCTCAAATTTGATCATTTTTTTCCTTTTCTGTTGCCATCGGCTGAAAAAATTAAAATAAACTTTTACGAAAATAATTAAAATTGATAATGTTTATTGTATTCTGTTGCCATTACCTTCAGAAACTAAATTCATAATTTGAAAAATAATTGACACGTTTCAAGTGACGTAATTCCGGCCAGTCTCTATTCTAGGATTTTATTTTGTGTTTATTTGATGGGGGGGGGGGGGGGGGATTCCTTCATTGATAGTTCTGATTACTGCATGTATGCGTAATTAAGCAATAAATGCATAGTTAAGCTATTACTGAACTATGACGGTTGTTCAAGGCAATCGCACTAAAGCGATTAGAGTTTTATGTCTTAATTTTTTCGCCAAATTATTACAAAAAACACGCCAAATGAGCAACATGTTTGTTTTTTAGATAATTTATAAGCTGGTTGGTTGTGCGAAGGTTATCACGCTAGAGCTGAATGGGTGTGTTTGTACCTATATCTTTTCCTCACCAAATTAGCAAAAACGCGCCAAATGAGCTAACATGTTTTTATGCGGGAAATTACGATGACATTCATTCGTGCATTTTATAGTGTATTTTTAATTTTGAATTTTTAAGGTAACATAAGTAACGGGATTTTATACTTTATAATGAGCGGGAATAGTAACATAAGCTTATTATCCTATAATGGATTAAATGGTACATATACTTGGATCGATTTGAACTCTTTTTAGTCCGTGCGAAGAACGGGTAATTATTTGCTAGTCTACCAATAAAAATGGGAATAAAAAAACGGAAGGAAGACGATTAACTAAACTTTTGACTTTCCAAATGGTAACTTGTCCCAATAGAGTCAGATGACTGAAGTTCTACTGTAAATTAATAAGACCAGAATGCCATAGAATAAAGCGTTCGATCCGCGTACGGGACTTCGCGCAAAGATGAGGAAAACTGTGATCTCCAGCATAGCATCCCTTCTTCGGAGGATGCAGAGGAGCGTCCCGCAGCAGTTGCGAATTCAGTGTCCATCGATTTTTCTATCGCCCCACTCGCAAAATCAATGCCCTGTTATCCAGTGGAGCGAAATTATACGAGAAAACACCCGGATATGCACAGAATGCTTTTTTCCCCTTAATCCCTGTATTACCTTCCATAAATATTTTACCATCATGTTGGTTCGTGTATGTTTGTTTATTGGGGCTCGAAATTGTAGGTTTATATATAAATCTTAGACATATCATCTCATTATAGAAAGTCTTACGTCAAGCGAAAGTAAGAAGCAAGACAACGTCTGTCGGGTCAGCTAGGTCTTTCCAAAGTGATTTCTAGCTGACCCGAAAGACGTTGCCTTGTCTTTACTACTTTACTATAAATATTGAATTGTAATTGACGGTTGATCGAAAAATCCATCGATCCTTGGCAAATGCAGCCAAAAATGTCCAAAGAATAATACCCATGTGGTGGGAGTGCACGTTAAATATTTTTCAAGGTACCGACGCTGCGTACGATGTAAAAGTTGCATTGGGTGCCTAATCAGGTGTGGGCTCGTCACATGACTGTGGTTCTAAATAAAGACGCCCGTGGCCAATATCCCTCTTGTATAGCTCTAGTGCGACGATAATTCAAACTAACCCTAACCCATACAACTGGATGGGAATAGCTACCCTACGCTAAATTTTTAACTTCGCCAAAAGCCGCCAATGCCAACATTCAATTGGGCATATCATAGCTGTACCAAATTGACAGTTTCATAAACATAAAGTTTGTACGCTATACGTACAGTGAATTAACATTTCTTAGAAGTTTTCCTCAGATCTAGAATAGTAATCGCCTTTACTGCCATGATACATTGTAGCAATATCTTCACTTCTTACCATTTATAAACATCAATTAAATTAAATCCGGAAACGAAAAAAATCAAAAGATTTCAATTCAATAAATAAAATAATGATATTCAAATAAAAATCCTACAAATTATAAACTCACGTGCTCTGACGTGCTCATACTTAATTTTCGTTTGCGTTGAACGTGCTGAAAAAATTGAAATAAAAAGTATACATTCTAATCTTACAATGTTATTCCTATGGAGAAATCGGCTCACGTTTTGCACTCCTACACCCGTTCGGGTTCGAATAACTCATTCATTAAGAACCTTCTCCTGACAATAACAAACACAACGAAAAAAGAATTAGTGAAATCGGTCCAGCCATTCAGGCGTGATGCCGTCACAACGAAAAAATTGGACTTTAATATATATATAAGATTCCCCCCAAAATCCCCTGAAATGCTTAGAATGCGTTTCCGGGGGTGGGGTACCTTAATCCCTTTATTACCTTCTATAAATATTTTACTATCATGTTGGTTCGTGTATGTTTGTTTATGGGGTCTGAAATTGTAGGTTTATAAAATTGTACTAGGAAGGTTTATTTATAAATTTGGAGATTAATTAAATTCCGATTCCCCTGAAATGCTTAAATCGCTTTTCCTTGGGTTCCTTAATCCCTTTATTACCTTCTGTAAATATTTTTTACCATCATGTTGATTCGGGTATGTTTGTTTTTTGGGGTCCGAAAATGTAAGCTTATAAAATTGCACTAGGGAGGTTTATATATAAATTTGTAGGTTAATAAAATTCAGAATCCCCTGAAATGCTTGTCCTTGGGTACCTTAATATAATCCCTTTATACCTTCTATAAATATTTTACCAACACGTTTATTCGTGTTAGTTTGAAGTTCGAAATCGTAGGTTTATGAAAATATTGTAACCCGCACGTTGAACGGTCAGATTGGAAAAAGAACTTTACTCCAATTTGACATGGATTTTCTTTTGCGTTTATAATAATGGTTTTACCCAAATTGTTCCATTTCAATTTACAATGTGGTATAGTATGAAGTTCAGTTTTTCGAAATCTTAAAGAACCAAATTAAAGAATCAATATTTATCATTAAAATAACAGTTAAGTTATTAAAATAATGGAGAAAGAAGCTGATTTCAGAAGGTCTCAACATTAATTTTCAACTGCAATTAAGGAGTTTCTCCAATGATTTTAATAGTAGCATTTTTATGGACTTATAGGTAGCATTAATATCAAATCTAAATTACACAATGAAAAAAATGGTTTGGCATAAACGAATTTGTAAGGAGTCGCTTTGTTTTCAATAAAGTAGTTTAAATTTTTTAATCTTCATTTTAAAAATATACTTCTTTCTGCGTCTGAAAGTATAATTTACTAATGAAGTCATTTACATATAATTGTTTATTTTAAAAGTATCCACGTAGAGACACGATTGCAATTTTATAAAATATATTATTTTTTCTATAAAAAATCTAGTAGCCAAGACTTTATTTTTAATATTTATATCTTTAAAACTTTAAAAAACAAAGTTTAGTTTTTTAGATGTTTTTTCTAATTTAAAGTTACTTAATTAACGTACTAACTAAAAATGTTCTCAACAAATTTGTTCGAAAATTAAAAACACTAAAAAACATCGAAAAGTGCTGTTTAAAGCATAACTCTAAGGTCTTCAATGCATTGAATGGGAAACATAAAAACGTTCGAAAACGATAAAAGGAATGGTCTGATTCGAAAAATTCTTAGCCTATGTTTGTTCCGGAGATGAGATGAATTTTTGTGCCAAATTTCGTGACGATCTTTTGCTTGGTTCTTTAGATCTCGTGTCTTAAACAAACAAACAAACAAAAAACAAAGTTGCCTTTTATGTATATAGATAAAACCTTTAGCTCATTTGGCACGTTTTGGGGAAAAAATTGGCGAGAAAATAGATATAGCTACAAACACACCCATTATACAGCTCTAACACAATGACCTTCGAACAACCAACCAGCTTATAAATTATTTATTAAAAAAATGCCCATTCGGCGAGTTTTAGTTAATAATTTTGGCGAGTTTGGCAACGTATTTGGCGAAAAAATAAAGACATAAAACCCTAATATGCAGCTCTAGTGCGACGGCCTTTATTAACCATCATAGTTCAGTAATAGCTTAACGATAAATTTATTGCTTAAATATGCATACATGCAGTCAACAGAAAAATCAATGAAAAAATCATCAAATAAACCCACAATAAAATCCGGGAATGGAGACTGCCGGAATTACGTCACTTGAAACATGTCAATTATTTTTCAAATAATGAATTTAGTTTCTGAAGTTAATGGCAACAGAATAAAATAAACATTTTCAATTTTAATTACTTTTGTTAAAAGTTTTATTTAATTTTTTCAGCCGATGGCATCAGGAAAGTAAAAAAATGATCGGATTTGAGCCAAAGTGGTGTAGTTTTTTCAGAAAAACGTTCGAAACGATAGAAGGAATGGTCTGATTCGAAAAATTCTTAGCCTATGTTTGTTCCGGAGATGAGATGAATTTTTGTGCCAAATTTCGTGACAATCTGTTGCGTGGTTCTTTAGATCTCGTGTCTTATACAAACAAAAAAACAAGCAAACAAACAAACGGAAGTTGCCTTTTTGTATATAGATTGTACTGCACAGTTGAAACAAATTGGCTCAAGATTGTACCAGAATCCTAGAACTTTCTATCTCCCACCACTATTTGGAGCATGGATTTTCAAATTTTGCGGTTTATCAAATTAATGGTTTTACCCCAAAATTGGTGAATTCAAGTTTCTAAATAGTTGTGGTAGCTTGTAAGTTCCATGTTTCCGGTGTAATCTTACACCAAACATTTCAACTATGTCTATCATTAATTTTAATAGGACCGTTTAAGTTTTACGGAACAAATAATTGGCTTAGAAATGACAGCTTGATTTTTTTTCCGAGTTTCTTCAATTTTTCATTGAGATTTCGTCAAAACTCTGCCAAGATCACTATATAGATTTGTATTTCTTCTCGCAATGCCAGTTTCTAAGTTAGGTAGCAATTTTTTAAATCGTATTAATAAGGCGAGGCATGATATTCAAATCTAAATTACATCCCACCCATGAACCAAATAATTTAGGTTTGCATTATAGACGAATTTAGTAAGGGAGGTCGCTATTGTTATCAATCAAAATAAATATTTAAGCTTTTTTTTTCAATTTCTTACATGATTTTTTAAAAATAATTTTAAAAAAATTCATCGTCTGAAAGTATAATTTACTATATAAGCATTTAATTATAATAATTTTCATTTCTTGAAACAATGTAGACCGTAGAGTACACCGTCAGCACATTAATAAAATAATAAGTAAATTTTTCTATAATAAAATTCAATAGTAGTTCCCAAGACTTTAATTTCTATACCCAATATTTTATATGCGTTTAAAACTTTAAAAAAAAAGTAGTTTTATATATTTTTTTACTACAATAAAAGTAACCTAATAACCGTACTAAACTAAACAATTTCTCCCAGACAAAATTTCGATTCCGAATAGATTAAAATACACTTTAAAAACTCGACAAATGATCCTACGCTCTTTAAAATCGATAGCACAAGTTTAGGAAGTTAGTTTGATTTTTAGATAAAATGTCTTTGAATAGCTTTGTAAATTTTAATTGATCGAAAATATAAAATTAAATTACATATTTTTATAAAATCATTCCTGGCATTTTCTTTAATTTTTTTCATACATTAAGTTTTTTAACTATTTTATAATTAATTACTATTAAAACAGCAAATTCAATGTAGCTAATTTTTTATTTTGTTTTTTTCAGAATACTCTTTTAACAAGATTCAAGAAAGAAAATCAAGCAAACTACACCAAAGAAGTTACAGGTTGCTTCGTAGGTCTGGTTGTTGTGTTTTTAGTGTGGTGGCTATTCCTATAAATGTTTACCCTATTCGTTTTTTTGTAAGTGTTGTGAATAAATTTTAAATTATTGAACCAGGATTTACTTTTTCCCCCTGCAATGCTAAAACTGATTAATATTTGAAAATTAGAAATAATAATAGTATATAACTAACGGAACAATGACCGCATTCCAATTCTGATATAGGATCTCTGACACACAATCGAGTTTTTACTAAATTGTATCCCACCAAAAGCACATAAATGATTTAATTTCTAACTATGAGTGAAAATTGTTTTTTGTAATTCCTCATGAATAAAAAAAAAGCTTTTGATATTTCTTTGCTGTGAATTAAAAAAAAATTATGTAGTGAAAACCAGTAAAAGAATTTTATTTAAATCATATTTTTAATTTAGGTCGAGACTGAAAATTTTCTTCAAAATACGCTTAATATTCTTACAATTTTTTGTGTAAATGTAAATCCGACCTGGAGTAGAAACATGTATAAATTTTGATTGAACTGCTATTGTTCTTTTTAGCAATTGCAGCAAGTCTATGAAGTCGAAGTTTTGACTTCTGCCCCTTCTGCAAAAATTGATTAAAATGTAAATTTGTCAAGTTATCACTGACTCTGATATGAGTTAAGTGTAAAAATTATTAAAGCATATGCACATAGAATAATATAAGGTCTATCTAAAACAAATAACCATTTTGTAGTTAGTGATATTATTCCAAAACTACCAATAATTCTTTCACACATAAAATTCTTAAGTTAATGTACAGAATACTTGTATCAAATGCACATTTTAGAATTAAAAATAGAATAAATTGCCAAAATTATATCTTTATTTGGTTGTTCTGAATATATTCCACAATACATTTTTAAAACAGAAAATAAAAGTCATACGTTCAAATGGCTGGTATACGAAATTTCTATTTTACCAAAAAAATTATCATTTAAATGGAAATCAATAATGCTTTTAAAAATGATTATAAAATAATTTGTGAATAATAAAATAAAAATTGTCCAATTCTACAATTGTGCATTATTTAAGAATGTAGAAAAGTAAAGATTTACCTAAAACTTTTTAAGTTATGATTATTTTTTATGTGGGATAAAAGGAAACAATCTAACAAATACAAGTTTGGTAAAATATTACATATATTTACACAATGTATTGTTATCGTTATTAACAAGTTTTCAATATAATACAACTACTGAAAGAAAATATACAACCAAAATTAAATAAATTTATTGATATGATATCTTTACAATAAGTCACTTAATGAAATGTTCACCTTTTAAAATTTAAAAATATTTTATAATTAAAAATATATGGTTAACCTTTTCTAGTAGACACTATTGTCTTGTAGCCACTATAAAAAAAATTAATACTAATTTTTTTTAAAGTTTGAATAAAATTAGAGCAAGTACATAATTCAATAATCGATGTTACATCGTTTGTTTAGTGGATTTTGGATAAAGTTAAGGAAAATAATATATAGTAAAATTACGATGCAAAATATCATTCCCAGAAAAGATTTAATAGCATTGGATATATAGATGGCCTTCACCCACATTGAAATAACTCACTCAAACACTTATACCACTATTACAAAAACACAAAACTGGTTCTAATATGTTTAGAACCAGTTTCATATTCTTAAAATGTGGTATAATAGTTCATCTAGACATGCAGTGGAAACTGTTTCATAGAAAAAGCAATCAGTTTCTTACTTTAAAAAAAATTCTGTATTTTGATCTTAAATTAGAAATTACTAAATTTTTTTAATGATCATCCTATTTTTTAAACCCATTTCACTCCAAAAAATTTGTCAAGCCTTAAAAACAAATGAATATTTAAATTTATATCTGATAAACATTCAAAACATTTAGCATCTTAAAACTATAGAAAATGTACAAGGTAAGCATGGTGTAGTGTAAAATAAAAACTTGGAATTTAGGCAGACACATTGATACCGTGATGAACATTTAATACACGAAATTAATATTAGAAGGCTGAACCTACAAATTAAGAAACTTAAGTTTCTGAAGGAAAGTGTAAAAAGTGTGCTTTAAAAAGTGTTTTTAAAGCAAATTTTAAAGGGCATTTTTGTTAAACGAATCCTCCACTTTATTGAACTGAACTGTAGCAGCATTGATGCAATTCAGTTAAATGGTGTCAACTGCAATTAGAAATGTCTGCAAATGAATTACAATTTTGTAATTCAGCAGTTGCAATTATTTCAAAAGATTTAAATCAAAACAGAAACATTTTATATTTAACTAATAAGCTTCGTATAGTTATTATACTCTGTACAAAACTCTTTTGTACTCTGAAAGGTTATTATCAATAGTAAGAGCAAATGCATTTGAAAATGCACTCTGCAAGCAATCTCACTAAGGAGAGAAATACGTGTGAAATGCTTGAAAACAGAATGAAACAACCAACAAAGATAGTTCTACAATGCTTCATGTGAATTTTCAACGTTACACTACATAGAAGCAAAGTAGTAGAATCCTCTTTATACAGTAGTGTAAACGATCCAAGACGAAAGACGAGCATACATTTTATGCAGCAATAAAAAGTATCTCTGTTAAAAGTATCTCTTTATAAGGAAATCAACAGGTAGAGGTTCATAATGTCCTTAAAAAAGCAAAATAAAAACCAATTTGCACACAAAAAATGAGTTAAGAACATTTTCACATTTCAACTGTATATGGGTTATTTCATTCTGCTTTAATTCACCTCACTTCATATTTCCTCAATAATTATAATCTCTCACTTATAATAAATAATATAAAATAAAGTTTTCATTTACAATTGCACACCTATAAATGGCCATGGTTAAGCAACCACACCATGCATTTCAATGAATAGAAAAATCATTTAAAAACAGTGTGTCAAACTTAATAATCTACGATCACAACTAAAAAGGCCCAGTTTCATTGGATAGGCAACAGTTTTTCAGCTCTCGTTTAAGAGGATCACAGTGGCAGTGTTAATGTCATTGTTGCATGACTGGAGGGCCCGGATCACACTTTGACGCTCAAAGCCCATTTCGACAAGAGTTTGCACCTGAAATTTTTTTTTAAATTAATTGTGTAATCCTAAAGTTATACACTAAAAAATACAATCAACAGATAACAATTAAATAGGTCTCAGCAGTTTTGGTTTAATTAATATCAATTCCATCAACCAAGTAAGATAATTAAATTTTATTGTGTGCGAGTTTTTTGTTGTTTTGAGAAAATAAGTTTAAATGATGGACTGCCATAATCAGGATTTTGGACAGGCCTACAACCCCCCCAAAAACTCAAGTCAGTACCCACAAAACAAAACCTTTTTTTGTTTTATCCAAAATCAATAATGACATAATAGGGTTTTTTTTTACTGTTGACTTTTGGTGATGCCTCACTATTTTGCAAGAGCTAATTAAAAAATGACTGACATGCTCCAATCTATGCATGTAGCAGTTAAGTATTTAGTTACATTCCACATAATGCTGTGGAACTATGTATTATTAAATCACTTACATGAAATGAAGCCAATGATTTGTTATTTAAAAAATTAAAATCATGGTGTTGAAAAATTTTTTGCGACTGATTTTAGATTATTTGATCGTTAGAATATTGCTTTTGACTGTTGGAATATATTTATATCTGAATCTCTGATTATTAAAAGAAATAGCAAGTAAAAATGGGTTAAGTAAACAAAGTTTAGCCCTGTTTTATGCAATGTTATAGCACGTTTTTTTTTTAATTGTTTGAATATTGATTTGTTTTTTAAATAGTTATTTAAACACGGGATTTTTCCCAAATAATGAATTCATTGACATTTAAGCTGAATTCCTTCGCCAAAAATTATATATGAAATCTAGAATCTAAAACCCTTTCATACACAATTCAAGTAAGATTTGAAAGGACAGCAATAACAGTAAGAGTAAAAATTTAAAAATAAAATAATGAATAAAAAAAATGATCTTATGATAAAGAACTGTATTTAGTTAAATAAGTTTTTTCAAAAAATCTTTTAAAACTTTTTTTTTCATTTCAAGAACACTGAACAATGTGGAGAGCAGTGGAATAAACATTTTTTTTTTTTACCTGGTCTTCATGTGGAGGTGAACTAACAACATGATTTTGATTAATACCATTTGCAACAACGTCACCTGAACCTGAAAAACAACATAAGTTTACATACACAAATTAAAGGACTTACCCACATTATTCAAAATATTCTTACTTAACTATTAGGTAGCTTATATGAATTTAGTTAGAAGATATATCTAAAATTATTTATGATCATAGATAACGGTTATTTGATCTAGTTTTAAAACGTTAAGCATTCTAAAAAAAATTTGATTTTTGGCACATAATGTGACATTGGCCACAGAAATATTTGGTGATATGCTTGGCAGTAGCTGATCACGTACTAGTAAAAAAAATATACCCTTTCACATTTTACATGTAGGAAGAAGGGGATTAAAAGCACAATTATAAATTAAAAAATACAAAATGTTCTCAATGTGCAACTTTCCTATAATAACGGATAGGATACATAATTTCCAGGCAGATGTTTATTTTATTTTATAAACATAAATTATGAGTCATTGTGACAGGGTTTGATAATGTGATAACTGCAAACAAGTAAAAAGGTTAAGAATATGTGGACCTGTGAATATCATGACTCAAACCAATTCATGGTTCTTTGGTTGTGTCGATGCATTCATATTTAACGATGTTGAAACCAAACACGAGAGAATTTTAAATGCTTCAAACAAGTTGTTAAAGAATATTTTAAATGATTGGGCTGCATTCTATTACTTATACTATACATGATTATATGTTACACATATAATTGGAAAAATATCATGCCTTTCGCTTCTAAGGCGGCCCAGGACGGCTTCAAAAGCAAACTACGGGAAGGCCGTTTCGTTTCACAAATAGGGGTGTCGGGTATGTCGAGGAGGGACGCGTACACTCCCCGGTTGGTCATTGTTGTCGAAGCCATTCAAGCAACATAATAGGGTTTGCACTGAAAGGTATCTGCTTGGCGGTCAGCGTGATTTATTTCAAAACCTTTCGTTTCGGGCATGTTCGGTGGATGCTTGTAATTACAGGTGTTACAATATGATATTTTCAAAGGTAAACATAGTTACAAGGAAATAAGTTCGCACCTTACTCTCTTACGTTCAAGATGTCTATTAGACTAAATGATCAGACCTTGTCAAATTTAAGTAAAAGAAAGAAAATATTTTTTACTTCACATTAAAAATAAAATTGAAAGTTTATCTTTGCCAAGACATTATTTTGCCAAGACATTTTCCTGAATAAGAATATAAAACATTACATGCGCTATAAAAACAAACGAAACTTAGTATAGTACTTTCAATCAAGTCTAATTTATTTTAAAATTTTGCCCGCCAACTTTATATTCTTTTTTTTATATTTATAAGTTTAAATTTGGCCTAAATTATGTGCGTAAAACTCAAAATGCATATACAACATTGCAAATAAATATTTTTTTAGAAACATAGTAGTGAAAATAATATCAAACTTTCACAGTTGAAAAAAATAAATGTTTTGCAGGAAAGTAACTTTTAAAAAAATTAAGTTTAAAAAAATACGTGTTATTGGTTCAAGGTGATTGATTAATTTTGTTAGTATAAATATTGATTTTATTTCGTCATTGCCTTGTGTGGGTTATAGTTTTAACGTGAATGTAATTTGCTTAGGTTTTTTTTAGTACGAGAAATAATTTTAGAAAAAAAAAAACGACTTGAGCATGTGTATATTAGAAAAATGGGATGTATATTACACAACGAGGACGTATTTATAATAACGTATTTATAATTGCCTATCAGCACATTAAAAATATAAACATTTTAAAGATAAAACTATTATCTTTTAATTGGCACATTTCCTAAAGAAAAAGCATTTTGTGTTATTTGAACTCATGTTATAGGAACTTATTTTAAATTAATTTAACGAATAAATTTGTCATTTTTAAAAAATAGTTTCGTAAGTTATAATTGCAATGCTTATAGTAATGCCAAAAATATAACTATTTCTTTATGAAATCCATTCCATGCCTACCATTTTTTATTTTCAAAAAAATAGTCTTTTATTAGAAATTTTAAATTTTGTTTTCATAATTACATTCCATTGTATTCGTAAACTAAAAGTAAAAAAGATAACAATCGAAAATCTTAAATTGCCAAATTGAAAAAACACAGTTTAAATTTAAATAAAATAGTCTTAATCATTCTTTTTATTTCTTTAAAAACTCTTTAATTGAAAAGTAAAATAACTAACAGAAGTGATTTCTTAAAATAGGAAAAACAAACAAATGTAACTTTCAGGGCCCACAATAGGAAACCGTCCAGCGAATTTCACAACAGGTGTGTTTGTCCCCGAGAAGATGCGAGGTCGCATCATTAATATTCTGAGTGACAGCCGCCGCCACGCCTTTAGCGGGGCCACCCGAAACTGGACGATTCCATTTGACTTTTTTCCTACCAAGAAAAACTCGTACTTCGGAGATGAGAAATACTCCTAGTTAGGGAGGTTAAAGGGTTAAGAGAGGACCGTATGAACACATTAATGAATAAGATATTAAATGAGAGGAGAAGAATACCAGAGGGGAAGTCTGCATCTGGCCCTCGATTTCTCCTCAGAAGCGCAGAGGGGCTGAAAGGGTTGTTGAAAATATTCTGATTGTGGAAGCTTCCAAACAAGCCTCCCTCATTGGCAGGTGGAACGAGCCTTTCAGCGTAGCCTTGAGCCATTTGTTGTCTATTGTGAAAACGCTACAGAAAAAAAAAGCAAAATTTTGTATTCAACCAAAAATAACATGCTTATCCCTCTTGGGGATAAGCAAATTGTCTGAAGTGTATATTTGTTTTCATTGTTTGAAATTCAAACTCAATTTTTTAAAAACTTTTTTTAATTATATTTCTGTAGTAGATGTTTATAGTATTTATTATTTACTTTAAATTTTAATAAAATTATGAATACTTAAAAATTATGTGGGTTGCTGGAAAGGAGAACCTGAGAGTCAGGTGATAAGTTTTTATGTTTGCATTGGAGGGGTTATTAACAAGAGTGCCCTTAAAAATATTTTTAATAGTTTCTGAAGGACTCTTAAGATCAAGTTTCACATATACAAACATATTTTACAAGTATTACCCAAACAAATCCAGTGTATTCAAACTAAAAACTGCACAAAAACCCAAACCATGTTCATACAAACTTGAACTTAAATTCAGACAAAGAAGCAGCTTATTACAGTCAACTGCAAGTCAAACCATTCAACCTAAATCTGCCATGGGCAGGTAAACTGCATTAACCACAGCAGTGAATTGGACCATTTTTGCTCTGAAATAATCAGTCGTTCAGTATACTTTCTTATAAGTTAGAGTTATTGAGTGCATGCAACAATGGTCCACGTCATTAGTGTCTAGATGTAGTCTCTCGAAAAATATTCAAAGACATCTCACCCCAGAGTTGGCCCTTGACAGTAACATCTGCTGTTCCATCATCTCTAGTTGTTGCTGCCTTTGGATTTCTAATGTAGCCCCCATGGGTACTGAGTCCTCAGGAGGAGGGGATGAGTCCAGTACCCACCCCAAGCACATGGATGAAAGTCGCGCCAGGAATTTGGGGACTCTGATAATGTCTAGTACGGAGAGGAAGTTCCAGCGGCAGATTACACCAGCAAGCTGTGTATTTTAAAAGTGTTATGGTTACAAAGAAGATATAGGGTTACTTAGAAATAAATATTAAATAACTGTTTTGGATACATGAGTTGTCTTGTTTGGAAAGTTTTTAGCGATGGCAACAATAGAATTGGAAATTAAAATAAAAAGTAACTTAAATTAGTACGTAATAAAATATAAGACACTTAATAAGCTCTTTTTTTACAAGACAATAGATATAGATATTTCAAAATGCTGGGTGAAATCTCAAATCTTGTTTTACAGCATAAAAGGAAGTAAATATTTGAATACAAATAGATGAGTTGTAAAAATATGTTACATTTTCTAATTTACTGAAAGTAAAACCCATTTTGCTAATGCCCAAAAAACTCTAAACATCATTGATACTTACCAAGGAACAAAACCCAGAAATCATTGATTCCTTATTACTGCTCATTATCTGAAATAAAAACTTTGTTAAAACTTTAAACAACATTTAATGCAATACTATTACTTATGCACAGCAAGATCATTTAAATTTAGGCAAATAAAAAATTAATGAGTGTATACATAGGTCTGATTCTCTAGGATACATAACGACCAAAATAATCACTAGTGGGAACTTTTTTTGATCAGCTCTACAAACCTTGTTTATATTTCATTTCAACTACCTTCTCAAACCATAGCGTAGTTGCCGGCAAATAAGTCGCTAAGCGATTGTTTGGGCCTAATATTGAAGCGATCAATAGCTTCAGTTAGCAAACCAGTTTTTGTATTGGTTTTTGATTTGGCAACATTTCTGTCGTATTCTTATCTCCACGTTGGGATCTGTTTTATTTGCACCACCCTGTAGTATTGCAAGTATCTAACTCATATGGTTATTATGAAATAAACTTCGATAATACTTATGCGAACTGGCTAAAAATTAAAATAATAATTTGTCAAATTAACATTTAAAAGTTAGTCCTATCAGAAGTTCACATATTTAAATAGACCACCAAAACACTTAAATTAGTTTTTGTCATTAATTTATAGAAATTATTTAGTCCCAGAAAACTACAAATTTTGTTACTATCCATATAACTTTTTGACATAAGTTTCTGCACAATAATAGATATTTTGATATTTTAAAAAGAAATTGCTTTATTTAAGGTATGAAGCATTAGAGTCATTCCACGTCAAATCAACACACTCATTAAACATCACCGTCTCAGATTTTGCTGAAATTTGGAACAACAGTAGTGTTTATATAGTTATTTGTGAAATGAAAATTTTTATTCACAAATATTGATCCGTTTAAAAAATATGGCACTTTAAAAGTTAAAAAAATTGGTCAAAAAACCGCATCCGACCAATTTTCAAATTGACCTAGAAGCTTTCCTAATTAAGCTAGAGACCTGGGATATGTGTCATCTGACAGAGATTTGTATGAACTTTTTAATGATATGTAACACACTTAGGATATAGAAGATTTTATTTAAATTAAAATTTAATTAAATTTTAAAATTTAAATTTTTTTAAAAAGTACATAATTTAAAATTTCGAAATTAATTACATGAATAGTTAGGACTCTTTCACATCATCTGACAAAATATCATGTTGGGATGAGAATGGGTTCATTGATAAAAAAATTCAAAACTAAAGCTTGTTTTTCATAAATAATTGTTTTTATTAATAAACTTGATCAACTAATTTTAAAAATGACCTAGATGGTTTCCTAATAAATTTAGAAATGGTGTTAAGTGCTAGTTTACAGCAATTTACAAGACAATTTTAATAAAATATAACACACTCAGATTATAGAAGATTTTATTTAAATTAAAATTAATTTTAAATTTTTTAAAAAAAAATGCATACTTAAAATTTTAAAATTATTTTCATGAATAGTTGGTATTTTTTAACAATATATGGGTAAAATATCATTCTGGTATAAGAATTGGTTCATTGCTAAAAAAAATCAACTGAAGATTGTTTTTCATTAATAAATGTTTTCACTATTAACCTTGATCAAGCAATTTTTAAAACGACCTAGGAGGTTTCCTAATTCAGCGATAAACCTGTGGTAGGTTTCATTTTACAACAATTTGTAAGACCTTTCTAATGATACGAGAATGATGCAGCTGACCCAAATGGGTGAAGAAAAGTTATCTTTACCTCATCAAGTTCATTTTTCTCCAATCTCTGTCTCTTTACTGAGCCTCCAACTCCGTCGCAAGGCCCTTTACCATGCGATGTGGCTGAAAAGTGCCTCTCTGCTTTTACATTAAAATCTGTTTCGGTGTATGCAGGAAACTGGTGGCTCAGGTACGTTTTGGAGAAAACTGAACTTGATGAGGTAAAGATAACTTTTCTTCACCCATTTGGGCCAGCTGCATCATTCTCGTATCCAAGAAACGCTGATGTTTGTGGGTGTCAGTAGTGGACATTCTAGCAAAAGTTAATCCTGTGACTCCCACTGGAAGAAGTTATGTTCTACTTCAAAGTGATGTCTTCCAAACAAATATGGCTTTTTCAAACTACAAATGAGACTTTCTTCAGGTTATCATTCAGATTTATTATAAAGGTAGTGTTAATATTAGTATTCTTGTGTTATTCCTAAGCTGAATTATTAACTAACAATAATGATAAACAAGCTCCACTGTTTCTTTTTTATTTGTAATTTAATTTAAATCTTTTATATTCTAAATCTTTTACATGTCAATAGAAAGGTCTTACAAATTGTTGTAAAATGAAACCTACCACAGGTTTATCGCTGAATTAGGAAACCTCCCAGGTCGTTTTGAAAATTGCTTGATCAAGGTTAATAGTGAAAACACTTATTAATGAAAAACAATCTTCAGTTTTGATTTTTTTTAGCAATGAACCAATTCTTATACCAGAATGATATTTTATCCATATATTGTTAAAAAAATACCAACTATTCATGAAAATAATTTTAAAATTTTAAGTATGCATTTTTAAAAAAAAATTTTAAATTCAATTTTAATTTAAATAAAATCTTCTATAATCTGAGTGTGTTATATTTTATTAAAATTGTCTTATAAATTGCTGTAAACTAGCACTTGACACCATTTCTAAATTTATTAGGAAACCATCTAGGTCATTTTTAAAATTAGTTGATCAAGTTTATTAATAAAAACAATTATTTATGAAAAACAAGCTTTAGTTTTGATTTTTTTTATCAATGAACCCATTCTCATCCCAACATGATATTTTGTCAGATGATGTGAAAGAGTCCTAACTATTCATGGAATTAATTTCGAAATTTTAAATTATGTACTTTTTTAAAAAATTTAAATTTTAAAATTTAATTAAATTTTAATTTAAATAAAATCTTTTATATCCTAAGTGTGTTACATATCATTAAAAATTCATACAAATTTCTGTCAGATGACACCTATCCCAGGTCTCTAGCTTAATTAGGAAAGCTTCTAGGTCAATTTGAAAATTGGTCGGATGCAGTTTTTTGACCAATTTTTTGAACTTTTAAAGTGCCATATTTTTTAAACAGATCAATATTTGTGAATAAAAATTTTCATTTCACAAATAACTATATAAACACTACTGTTGTTCCAAATTTCAGCAAAATCTGAGACGGTGAGGTAGAATTTTGCCGAAAAGTGTGTTGAATTGACGCGGAATGACTCATTACAATTAATAAAAATGATTTCATTGCATAAGTATCAATACTACTCATGCACCTTTGAAGAAGATATAATAACCATATTTAAAGAAAAAAATTTAATATTTAAAAACTTTATATGATAAGTGAAAGCTTAGAATCACTACAAAGGAACAAACTAAATAAACAAGCTCTATTTATAGAAATTGTTACCTGTAATCCTACAAGATAGGTTAGCGTTTTCCCGGTTACTGGAACACCTAAAATATAAGTCTGGGCAACCCTCGGAATGTCCATGAAATAATTTGCAAATAACGGAAAAATCAGTGGATAACTGCAAAAGAAATTTGATATTGTAAGTAAAATTATAATTATTAAGCAATATACAAAGTCAGACTACGAAATATAATAAGGCTAAGAAAATATTGAGAAAAATAGTTGGCATGGGGAGTTTTTATCTTGAAACTATGTTAAATAATAGTTTACTCAGGGTTCATACACCTTTTGAGAGAGAAAAATCAAGGACTTTCAAGGCCTTTTCAAGGCTCTAAAATGTGAAATTCAAGGCTAAACCAACGCAATCGGGACTGGACTAAAGCACTTATTACTCACCAACTAATACAATTTTAATAAACTTAAATATTGCATCAGGGTGCGTAGCAAAATTTTATTATAAGAATTAAGCACCTTTAAGCACTTTTTAAGTACCCATTTCACCAAAAAATAAGCACTTATAACGCAACAAATCCGCAATTGCACGACTTATAATAAAAACTAGGGTTCGACGGATAGCGCTTTTTGGCCGATTGTTAAACAAATTAAATCAGACAATGACCGATTCTTTTTTCCCATCGGCCCAAACCGATGGAGAGAAAAAAATCAAATGCAAAATTCAGTTCTCTCATGTGAAACAAAAAAAGTATGATTTTAACCTAGACCATATAATATTTTTAATTTAGGATTTGTTGGTTAAATTTAGTAATTACAGCAGTACTCCAATTATCCGAAGCAATTTGGACCTAACCACAATAGGTTAATTGGAAATTCGGATAATTGGAGTTGATCTGAAAAAAGTATATTTTAATTAATTACTCAATGTATTGTTTCTCAGTGGGGAGAAAATGTAGATCTAGTTTTGATCATCATTAACCCAACCAAATCCCAATTGCATATAAGCCGAAATAAAAAAAATGCCTAAAATGTTTCAAAAGTAAACTATTTTAACGTTCAAGCTGCTCCTGTGATCACAAGGTCACGATTCAAGAGAATGATAGATCAGAAGAAAATATTCTGGTTGGTCAGGTTAGGCCTGAACCAGAGCTACTTAAGTAACGAGACACTTTTCTGATCACGCAGAGACAAAACTGTCAATCACTATGAAGCAACGCGACGTCATCGGTAGATTTCTTTAAAATTACTAGGCAGCATTGCAAAATAAGCAAATCAGGAATCATTATTGGACTACATATTTTTGGTCAGGTGAAGATGATCCTCTTCGAATGGGGAATTGCACTGGCCGTTGGCCGATATTTGAAGACACCTTAGTGTAATCTAATCCTAATTCATCCTCAAAATTTAATTACAAATTTTATCTTTTATTATTAAATTGTCTGTTATTAGACTGTTATTTATCAAAATTTAAGTTTAGTTTTCATCGATATAGATCGAGAATAAAGGAAACAATTTTTTTTGGTGGCATTAACGTTCTGGAAAATTTGAGGTTCTGGTTTTAAAACAGCGATTTTGGCTCGAAATTTCTCGATTATCTATTTATATCCTAACATAGTATATACCTAAATTTAGGCAGTTAACAAGTGTAAGTAGCAGACCATGACGATGTTGCGAACCAAACATTATCCTAAGAAATAAAATACCTAAACGTTTGATACTGATCTATTTGTTTTGAACCAAGAAAGAGCGCGAAAAAGAGGACTTCACTTGCGATAACGGCGCGAACCTGAAAATATTACGAGGAATCGAGATTCGGTGACCAATCGGTTCTAAACTAAAACTATAAAAATAACTAGACACCTGCGCTTTCGCCGCAAACTAGTATATATTACGAAGCATTGAAATTTGGTTGAAAAAGTTCGGTCCTGATATAAAACTTTGGAACAAGTAAGCCAAAAAAAAATTTAGCCTCTGTTAAAATTCAAGGATTCTCAAGGCTAATAGGGTAAAATTAACTTTTTCAAGGCTTTTCAAGGCCTTGAAAACGAAATTTTAAAATTCAAGGACTTTCAAGGTTTTCAAGGCCGCGTACGAACCCTGTTTACTATCACCTGAATACAATCATATCCTGTTCCTCAGCAATAAAGTTAATTCTATCAAAGAATTTTTTTAATTGGGAAGGGAGGGAGGCATATTCTTCATACAAGTACTTCAATTTATTTTTTTTATGATAAGAGTACCAGCACATAATCTGTTATTTGTACAGGTTTCTTAATAAAAATGTTTAATACAGCTTTATATTAGTTAAGAATCCATCATCTAACAGAGTAATAATAGAAACATAAAACACATTTTCAATGGTTAAGTTTTAATAGAAAAAGCAAAGAAGAAATATACGTACGGCCCAGTTGGGAGAAATGTGATTTTCACATCGAGATTGTTGAGAAGAAACACAAATAACAGTTCAAGAATTGTAGATACTGTACATGCTGCCATTAGATAGGACTACAAAATAAGAAACGTTTGACACATTTTTAGTAATTTGATGTATAGATTATAGAACAATTTAATATAAGGATTACAGCAAAGTTTTGTAAAAAAAAAAATATTTACTTTTAAATTCTATTTTTATAGTTAGATTTAAAATCGGTAGACACTGATAAATATTAAAAAGAATTCTTATAGTACAAGACATATTTATAATAAACAAAACACTTACAGCAAATTTATGAGAACCATATCTTCTTTCGAATATTCTAAAGTAGTATATTAGCAGGCAACCACACACTAGATCTTTAGTTTCTAAAAATGTTAACTTGGATGTGATAACCCTCCAAATCTAAAATATAAAAACAAATAAATTTGTAATTCATCACTAAAAATAATGAACTTCATGAAGGAAAAAAGAAAATTACAGAGTTAACTTATGCATTAAATATTACGATATGTTAAATAATATTAAAGCCTTAAAAAAGGAAACTAGATTAATAAGTCAAAGTCAAGTACAGTTTAAACATTAACTTTGCTATTTGTTTAGTTTCTAAAAACAATTTTATTAAGTAATCAAATAGCTATTGTAAAGTATAAATGAAAATCAGAGTTTAAGATTAAAATTAAGAAATTTTATCAGAAGGTTTTGTTTGTCACTTTGGAATAGATGATCTATATATACGAGTCTAATTACTACTTAAATACAAGTCATTTACAGGGAGTTTTTTCAACCAATTTTTATTTTAATCTTTTACCTCATATTTCTTAAAAATGCTTGGGATACTATATACAACATATTGCTTTATGTGAGCAAGGAGCGGAACATTTAAGGCGCAAGATGTTAAAAACATACAGCCAAGAATGCCTTTGGAGACAGGAGCCTTATCTGAAATTACAAATACATTCAAGATTAAGAGGGATTTAAGCAACTGGACAAATCATCTAAACTCAATACAAAACCATAAAGTGAATGTAGCCATACTGCTATCTAAACCTAAATGTAAACTTACAAGTGAAGAGTTTAGTGGAAGAACTGTGACAAAAAGGTGAAAACGAGAAAATGAGCTTTAAAGTTTTTCGTTGGCACTTAGATACGTTAAAAACGGCAATTACATAAGGTAAAAAAATATACTTAAAGTTTATGAAAAGGGGTAATCTTGTTAGGTTTAAAAAAGATAATAACATGTTCATTGACACAATAATCCCAATGTCACTTAGCATGTTCTTTCACTAAGCTCTTCAATTGTATAAGCATCTTATTATAAACAGTAAGACTCACAATAAATTGTTACTATTTTCGACACTTGTTCCTTAGTACCACAATTCAATTGACCAAACTACAATGTACAAAGTTATCTGAGATTGAAATATTAGCACAACATCTAGATCTAAGAGTGAAATTGAAAAGTAAACAATTTGGCTTGTCGCCAAAATTAGAAAAGGGAAAAGCAACATGTCTGCAGATATTCATTTATGTCCTTATGTGTTTTGCTAAAAATAACTTTATTCAAGAAAAACGATGCGAAATGAGATACGTAAATATGCATGCAGAAAGCATGTACCAGGTAACTTAATTTGTCAACGAATGAAACAGAATCGAAAGTTTGCCAAGCTTAGAATACAATAATACATTTAAAATAACAATCTATAATCTAACTAGCAATATCTGTATTGTAAATATATAAAGGACTTTTTCACAGTAGTAACACCGGATTCCACTTAAAACTAAAATTTTTAACATATTTACACATAATGCTAAACTTTGTATTTTACATAAATATTATAAGTCCCTAGATTGCTTTTTGGGTATCTTTATTAGGTGAGGCATTAAAACACCACAGGCTAAACTATTAATCTATATAGGCCGTGTATAGGGGTATGTCAGGCATACCTTTTACCTAACGCCCATATTCACCGCAACGCAAGTGATTGGCGTTAACTCATGAGTTGATATACCCGCGTATTACCGTGTTCACCCTCGTTAACGAAATCGCTATTCACCGCATATTTTGAACACCGAGTATATGGATTCAGGAGTTAGCGACGTTACTTGCTCAGGGCGGCATATGATTGGTTGAAAATAACTCACTCTTTCTTTACCCACAATCCTTCGCTTTTCTGTTTTGATTTTTCTCTCCGTGCAAACTCGTGGTAATTTCTGTGTTAATTATTTAATATTATTTATTCGTTATTATTTACAATTTTTATTTATTATTTATAATCTTTATTGTACATTCGTTTTTGTTGTTATTACATTTTTAAAGTATTTATTTCTAATTACTGAGATGGAACCAGAAAACGTAAAAAAAACGTGTTTTTTACACAAACTACGAGAAAGAACTTATTCTTAATTTAATCAAACCACAAATTAAAATTGAATGCAAAGAAACGGACAAAGCAAGTAATGTAAAAAAACAAGAAGCGTGGCAAGAGATTGCTGGTTCATTTAACGACGATATTAATACCTCCAACAGAAGTGCCTCCCAATTGCTAAATTGGTACAAAAATAGCAAGAAAATCACAAATGTGCGGCTTGCAAAGTATAGACAGGCCTACAGAGAGACAGGAAACAAAACACAAGTTCCTGTAGGTACTGTATCCTCTTTTGAAGACCGACTGATGGAGGTCAGTGCACTGCTGGGGAAAGTTATGTATTCCCGATTCATAAGAACCAAGCACTTGCTTATGCGGTGAATCACCCTGGAAGCTGTTGCCTGGCTGACATCGGTCAAATCAGCAATGGCAAGCTGAACCCAGTTGCGTAATAGCGAAGAGCTATTAGCAACTGTTCCAGTGGAACCAGAAGGTTGTTGTTGTAAGATGGTGGCTCCAAACTCTCTTCAATCAGATCACATACTTCCAGGGTTCCTCCATTTCTTCGAACGCGAGTTTCTCTACATTTTCTATTCTCAAGATTCTCCAAAAATTCGAGATCCCTTAAAACATTCAAACCATTCACATCAAATTCTTCTATTTTTGGTAATAAATTCAGAAAATATACAAATCAGGAAAACGAATACGAAAAAGGAATGGCGATAATCACAACACACAGAAATTCGAATGTGCGCATGCGTAACTCGGAAAGTTCCGCGTTAACGCTCCGAATTCGGCGAGTTAACTTTTGAACCTATGGTTGAGATAAATCGGGAGGTAATTTGAGCGGTGAATACGGTTTTCCCCAAACGAGGTGTTAGGACCGGTTTTCGCGAGATAACTCAGAGTTGAAAAAAGCGGTGAATACGGGCGTAAGACACATTAGTTGTTACCCTTATGTACCACTCTGCTATATGCCAAACTGGCATACACTTTATCTATATAACACTCAATACACTAGATACACACCATGCACTCATATACACTATGATCTATATAACACTGAAAATGCTTATCTTGCAGTATCTCAAAATGAATGAGTATATGGATAATTGAACAAAATGTCATTCACATATCTTTATTCTTTAATAACGATTAACTTTATTTAAATTAAATATTCAATATGACTACAGATACCCCTATTCTTTGATTTCATACTTTTTTTAAAAATAAACCTCGATTGGCAAAGCCATTAATGAATAAAATAAATTAATGATCTTTAAGTTCAATGTTAATAACATTAATTTAATATAAAATACAAAATGAGGGATAATAAAAATTTGTGGAAACTAAAAAATAATGTAAGAAATTTTCCAAGCGTTTGGATTAGTTTGGTTTCAGTGATATAACACATAACTAAAAAATGCCACCTATATCCTCCGGCATTATAAGTTTTCGGTTAAAAATAATGTGTATTGGTTTGTTTAAATTCCAGACAAGTTGACGAAACATCTGCAAAAATATATTCAATCAAATTTACTACGTTACATACATGTCGCTTAGTATCATTTAGATATTTCAAAGAGTAATTTGTATAGTCATTTGAAACTAAATCAGCAATAAATTTACAAGAATATAAATCAGAGAAAAGACTACACATATTATTCTTCGGGGAGACACAAGTCAGTCTATTACACTATAAGGCTTTCCTATCTCTTTTATATATAATAATTCAGGTAGAAAATAATAATTAACTTACAAAAACCAGTCGAACTGTTTTGAGACAATATCGCGGCCATTTTTTTATTATATAAATAAACCACTCAGACAAAATCAGTTTTAATTAATGTGTTATACACTGTATTCTGACATTGCCAAAATTTTAAGGATTTAAAATTTCTTATAATTTGGAAACGGCATATAAAAAGTTTTTTAAATAGTAGTTCGAGAAATCAATTTCATCAAGACAGGAAAATAATAGATTATACTCAATCAAATAGTTTAAATACAAACAGAGATATATTCTGTTACAAGACGCTACAATCCTAGTGTTATAACTCACCACGAGGGCAAAAATCTGGGATTAACAAATATTTGAGTTTTCTTATTAAAAAAATTAATTTACTAAAAATACCAATGAATCATTTTAAAATAAATAAAATATAATGAGTGTACAAAATTTGTTGAAATATGAAAAACTTTTATCGTATGTTTGTGCGTTTTAATAACTGCGACCTCCAAATCGCGTGGGCGTGATTATTTGTTTTGATTTCAAGTTCAAGAAAATTACGAAAATTAGCAAGCAAAATTGGTTTTGGTTAAGTTTGTTATTGAAAAATATTTCCTTTAATATTTTTATCTAAAATCTTTCCTTAATAATTATATTATTTAAAATCACGAGATGTCACAGCATCTGTCTTAAAAAATCCTTTAACATGAATGAAACTGAACTCGCTTTACCTTTTAACAAAAAAGACTTTCTGCCTAAGAACAGTTTAGATCGCGGGCTGTTTGTCTTGATGACAGTATGTATTCCTACCTTCACAACATGGGAGCTTTATATGCTATCCCAAAGTCACCCAACTTTAGATTTCGCCTGTACAGCCCACCTGATTGCAATCACCTTCATATTTGTGAACATGATCGGCAATCTGTATTATTTACAACGTGTAGATTCGTCGGGTAAGCAGAAAAAACTCCCCGCCGTTCTGCACTCGAATTGGAAATATTGCCATTT
This sequence comes from Oedothorax gibbosus, assembly GCA_019343175.1. Classification (NCBI taxonomy): domain Eukaryota; kingdom Metazoa; phylum Arthropoda; class Arachnida; order Araneae; family Linyphiidae; genus Oedothorax; species Oedothorax gibbosus. The sequence continues at coordinate 737,254 of JAFNEN010000177.1, forward strand.
TTGTCAAATAAACTCTCCTCCGAGGTCCTACCACTGCCCGATCTGCGATGAGTGTATTCTCAAGCGAGATCAGCACTGCATGGTAGCTGGCTGCTGCGTCGGTTTCTACAACCACCGTTACTACCTCATTGCAGTGACTTATATAATGATTGGTAAGTTTGGTAATTAAAAGTAACAGCACATAAAACGCTATACCTAGACTTACCTAGGAGAATGGTTATATTGGCATTAATTTTTTTTACATATTCCTATGAATCCCTAACTGTAATATCATACCTCCAGAGTAGAGTAAGCTTATTCTAACCCTGAACTAGATATCTCCCCCCCCCCCCCCTTCAAATATATTTTTCTGGTTGAAGATAACTTAAAGTCACCATGAAAATACCTGCCAATTTAATTTGGGAAATTTACAGTTAACTTGTGTATTTGTGCCCGGTTTCGTTTAGCTGTTACTCTCTAATAACAAGATTCAACATCAACCCACTTGCATTCTAACTCTTTATCTATCTCTTTCCCATCATCTAGGATCCCTCTATGCCTGGTTCCTGCAAGGCTCCCACTGCCTCGAATCCATCGGTGGCCTCCACCTTTTATCCCTGATATCGTTTGCAGCCCCACACATTGCGGTCCTCTTTGGGTTCCTCAGCTTCTACGGATTCCTCTGCGCCATCACCCAAATCGTCCTGACGCTGGCGTTCGTGCTCACAGCCTATCTCTTGGTGGTGCAGGTGCGATGCATTTCTCAAGGTCAGACCATTCATGAAAAGCGGGCCGGGATAACATTGTACGATTTGGGTTGGAAGAACAACTTTGTGCAGGTTCTTGGGGCTAAATGGTATTTGGCCCTTTTGTGCCCGTTTGCATCCTCGCCTGTGGAAGGGGATGGCATCAATTTCCAGACTTTCTATGATTTGACGGAAATAAAGAACGTTTAGTTATGTTTTAGGTCAATTGTTTGTTGAAAGTTGAATTTGACTTGTATGAATTATTCTGACATATTATTCCTTGGTGCAAAATGTTACTTATTTTTTTTAAAAACTACTTATTGATACATATATCTTTCCATCAGTTTAGCTTTTGTTCTTGCTGTAACCATCTGTTATTTGATGGTACACGTTTGAACTACAATGTCAAACTTGGCATGTATAGAAGAAAGTAGAAGGGTACTTATAACGTTCTGGATGCTAAGTTGTATCTTTCCCTAATTGTATACACATAAATTTCCAGTAGTTTTGTGGTTTAATGGGAGTAATGAATACTTGATAGTTTTTGTTATGCTAGTGGTTTTTGGCAGTTATTTAAAGGGACATACAATGCAATTAATCCATGTGCAATATTTGGTGATAACTTGTCATCATATGTTCATTTGTGTTGCCTCTCATTAGGTGAGAGTATACATTTTCATAAGTTTTATAAATTCACCAAAATAAAATAAGAAATATTTGGTGGCATTTTATTTAGTTAAAAAATAAATATATATTTTAACTTTCTGGATAGCATATCGCAGTTATACATCCACTAATTTAAACTTACGAAATTTACAAAATCTGTTGGTGTTATGTCACTGTATTCTATTTTATTATGAATTTTAGTTTATCAAACAAACATGTGATGACTTAAAAATATTACTCTCTATGCCCATTACATATTACCAGGAATTGTATAAAATTTTATCATCCCTTACTTTTTAAATACATGTGATGTTTAGCATGATAGCTTTTTGTTTTAGATAAATATAAATTGGTATTGAGATTTTCTAAATATAGGTATTGAAAAATTTATACTATGACAATTGGGAATTTGTTTACTTAAATCTGTTTTTAAACTTCAGTTGATAGTGATTAATAAAGTAATGAAAACTCTGCTAAAAATCGAAGTCATGCAGATTTGATTACAATTTTCTATCTTTTTCACATGGGTATTATTTTTATGTAAATACAACGCCAAGTACTTTTCATTTTGAGATAACAATCTTAAAATTAGTGTCCCTTATGTTATATTATCTTCAAACCCTTCTTTATGTCACTGAAAGCTACCTACTATTTATAAATAAAAAGCATATAAAAATGGATAGGTACCTTTATTAAATTTATGTCTTTGTAGTAGTGTATAGTATTGTTCATTCCTTTCACACATTATACTTAAATTATAAAATATAAACATTAACTAGTTGCAATTGTGATATCAATTTGTAAAAGGGCATTCATATAGCTACATTGTTTTATTTATCAAGATTTTTTAATGTTTATTTTTCAATGTAAAACAAACTTAAATACAGATGTTTGAATGTTTTTTTGTTTGAATGTTAATTGTTATGTTGAATGTATTTTTATTATGTTGACATCTACCCATAAATATGTTATTAAAGACAAGTATTTTCTTGAAACTGTGCTACAAGAACAACAGAAAACCTTCGAGTACCTGTAAAGGAGGCACTTCTTTCAAAAATCAAAATGTTTTTTCTATCTATTTATTATTAAAACATTTTATGCAGTATCAAAGTTTAAACATGAAATTTTTAGTTAATGGCAAAAGTCAAATTTGTTCTTTATTTGTCTTGTAATAGAAACATGTGTTCGAAATTAGTAGTCCGTGGCTCTTCTCGTTTTTCAGCTATGCCTTTAAAACTAAAAAAGTTCTCTGGCAGCTACCATTTGCGTTTGGGCGATTTTCTCGAAAACCTTATGACCTTCAACAGGTACTAGTTACCCACGTACGAAATTTGAAGTCGATAGTTTTTTTTAGTTTAAGCCATAGATGGTTTCAGACAAACCCTGACCGATATTTTAAACCACTTTTTCAGAATCATCACACTCCTTCTACATTAACCCTTTCACTCCCAATGATTACATTTGGAATCATCAAACTTGTGATTTTTCTCACTAAGTTAAACTCACAATGATTTCAAATAAATTTTATTAAATTCTTCATAAATTTTTCTATAAAGTAATATCTTTTTGTGTCGATAGATGGAAGAATATTTTAATAAAAAATTAAGATATTTTCCCCTACCTTTTACCATTTCATTGTGTATTTCCAAAATATTAGATTTTTATAATAATAAAAATTTGGGACTGTGAAAGGGTAAAGGCCCTAAGAAATATAAAAATGTACAAAAACTATTTCAGCAAATACCATTTATTTTTCAAGTTATTATTTTATTGCATGACTAATTTTTAAAAATTGGTTATTTGTACAAAACATTGTATGTAAATATTGTTTGAGATTTACACAGTTTCATCCTTATTTTAAGTTGCCAAAGATTGATTGCAAACAATTGATTATATAACATTTTTTTTTTATTTTTCCCTTTTGAACTAAATTGACAATTTCAGCATATGGAGAAACCGTAAGACTTAGACCTAATATTAGTCAAACTGATAAAAAAATATTTGAAGCTCAATTGTTTTGGGGAAAATTGTAATTGAAGTTGTTATTATCAACAGTGCTACATTACGCAAGTTTTCATTTGAAAAGCTGCAACTAAAAGTGACTTAACAACATGTATGCTGTTTCAAATGAAGTAAAATATTTTTATTATATAAAGTATTTAAAATAGTATTCAATATTAACGAAACTTTTATCAGTATTAAACACTTTTGTAAGAATATGTAAGTTAACTGGTTGTAAAAAATATTATTGATTTTTGTATTAATAAATGCTTTGATATATTTTAGGAATTTGTTATTTCTAGTTTTTAATTTGTGCCAATTATTTACAGAAATAAGACTGTACAAGTGGGTAACATCTTTTTTTAGGGCTAGATGACTCAATACTCATGCTGCAAAGAAAAGCTCAACCAAGTATGTCTATTATAAATTGAAGAGCTGAGTGGAAGAACGTGCTAAGTGACATTTTTGAAAAAATTGAGATTTTTGTGTCAATGATCATGTTATTACCTGCTTTAAACATAACAGCTTTCAATTTTTTAGAAAACATTCGATTTCGTATATTTTTCGCATACGAAGTTGGTAGGTGCACGCGTTTTCGTCACTTTTTCAATGGAAGAACGTGCCAAGGATCCTTGGCATGTTCTTCCACCGAAATCGCCCGATTCTGGAACGATCGTTTAGTGGAAGAACGTGCTAAGTGACACGTTTGCGGAAAATTTTCAGACTTTCGCTTGCATTAATAGCAAAACAAATGGTTCTTTTGTAGTTTTAATCAAAAAGAATTCAACAAAATGTAATTAATATTTCCTAATTAACTTTAATTATTAAATATAATCAATGAAATTAAATTTATATTGCGTAAAACTGGGTTTTGAGTGCATTTAGCAAAATAGGAAAAAAATGCATTTTGATTTTAAATTTAAACGGAGTTAAAGGTTTTAACATTTTATAAAATGTCGTCTGATTTTTATTGTAATAAACATAGATAATTTAGCAGCGAACAGATGGTATAATTAAAACAAAGTTGCACCTGCTCTATGGAGATGGCAGTTAAAACAACATTGCACCGAACATTCGAAGCATCTGGTTTGTTTAAAAAAATGAATTATGGGTACAAAAATCGTTTCAAAGCCATTTTACGGTTGATCTCTAAAGCTATCGAACGCATTTTGTGCAATGTCCTAAACTCCTAAAATTATTAAAATGGAATTAAGAAGCAAGCGGAAAGCTGAATTTTTGCTTGAAAGTGTGAATAAAAGCTTATACGGTAAGTACAAATTTAATCAAGATATTGCTTTGTTATGTAAAACTAAAATATTTTTATAATAATTGATGCAAAAATAAAGTGACAAAGTATAAAACGTTATAAGTTCTTAATATTTATTAAAATATCGATGACTTTAAAAAAGTACTATGCATCACGATTGTAAAAATAAATTGTTTAAACGATCATGTTCAACCGTTGTAGAAATGCTGTAAATGAAAGTAGCTTTCTTAAAATTGATTAAACCCTTAATTGAAAAGGAGAAAGGAAAACGTAAATAACCTTAGGATCTATATCTTGCCATACAACTTATTTTTACTTTTTTTTAATATCAAAGTTTGTTTTTAAATTCGATTATTCTTATCTAAAAACTATTTAAAAATTTATTTTGCGAAAACTTACATCTTGCATTATAATCTATTTTTATAAGTCTTTTAAATTTAATATTTATTAAATTCAAATGCATTTGTGTATCTTTTACTATCTTTTTGTACACTTTTTATTAAGTTGGTTTGTCTTATATTAGTTCTTCTATATAGTTCTTCAAACTATTTAGTTTATAATTTCAGTGATAATGGTATTTTTTAAATATATTTTCAATTAAAAACTTACTCATCTAACATTAAGCAAGAAGTTCTAAAATAACTTATATAACCTACTTTCTTTTAAATTAAATACTCAAAGAAATCCTTATAGTAGGGACAGACGGACGAACAAAAAGTATAAGATAGGTGACTGATATCTTAAAAAAAACTAGGGATGTGTAACACTATATATCAATACGCTCATTTAAAAGTTATATATATCTTATAAAGTATTTTCAATAACTTTCAAACCTAAAAAGTTCTATGGCAGCTACTCCTTGCACATGCACAATATTGTAGAAAACTTTATTTTGACATCCGACTAGTACAGGGAACACGTGTATCAAATTAGAAGTCAGTATCTATTTTCGTTGTTCAGCAATACCTTTTAAACCAGAAAAGGTTTATAGCAGCTCTACTTGCGCATGCGCAATTTTCTCGAAAACCTTATTATGACGTCCAACGGGAACTAGGAACCCGTGTACTAAAGTTGAAGTCCGTAGCTCTTTTATTTTAAACTGTAATGTAGTTTCAGACAGACAGACAGACGGATCAATGTAAAAAAAACACCCAATTTTTTAGAATGAGCACCCTCCAAAACGTGTAGAAAGCACAAAATCTTCATTTCGGATTATTGACCCCTATCGCAATAATTTTATTACCTTATATTTTATATTAGGTAATTGAAAGTAATAACTTTAAAAATTGGACGGGTGCAAAGGAAGTCGGGGTGTGGGTGGGGGGGGGGGGTAGTCGGACGTACGGACAGAAACAAAAAAGCAGACGTAAAAATTTGAAAATCGGAAGGTTAGTACAGAAATTATGAAACGGTTATGGATCAAATGTACCTAAAAAATGTCACTTAGCACGTTCTTCCACTAAGCGACTGGCCAAAATCTGAAGCACTTCGGAGGAAGAACGTGCCAAGTGCATCAGGTGTCAAGCGCGTTTTGTAAATGACGCGTTATATGACGTAAATTACGGCTAAGCCAAAAGCCACCAAGCATTTTGAAGAACCAAACTAAAATATCATGCAAAAAAAACTGTGATTTTGTGAATGACAGAAAAGTTGCAAACTAAAAACTTTGAAGCTCATTATCTCGTTTTCACCTTTTTGTCACTTAGCACGTTCTTCCACTAAGCTCTTCAATTGTCTTTTCATCGAATAGTTTTCATGTGTATTTTTAGTTTTTTTCTCTTTTTGTTGAAGTTGTGCCCATTTAAGTCACCATTAAGTTATAGCTTTAAAAGAGTATACTTAAGTGTGTGTTCACTGTTGGGATAGTTGTTTCTATCTTCTTTAATGAACGACTGGAACAGCCACGTCTACAGTGATATCACAGTTACGTCAACCGTTGTCTTAAACCTCACAAACAAACCATCCGACAGCTAATTCGGCTAAACTAGAACGGTCACGCGTACACTGGCGTACAGTTATTTATGAACATGTTTTTTTCACACATGCAAACAACGCTCCGCCCCGTTCGAATCGTCAGTTTTCGATTAACTCAGAATGTTTTTTTTAAAGAATTTGCTTTCATTTTTAACTTTTAAAGCTACTTATTGTATTTTATAATGATAGTTATCCTTTAAAAAATCTAATAATCGATATCCAAACATTCACGAAGAATAATAAGACAATGGGTAAATAGGTCGAAAAGTGTGTTTTCTGGGATTCATTATTTGTGTTTTGTGATTTTTAAACTAACAAAATGTGTCAGGTAAAACAAGTAGGTTTGTTACAGAATCCGTCACTTAAACCGCTTCCACACAATATTTGTGCTCAACAAAAAAACGCACTATTTATACACCTCAGAAAGAAATTCGCGCTAATAATTTATTTCTAATTCAAACTTTTAAGCGCCAAAATTAACTATTTTCATTAATCTTCTTTCGCAAATTAATAATTACTCATTATCGTCTGCTAAATTTGTTTGAAATTCGACGCAATGCATCTTTCCTCATACATATATAATGAACCATCAAAAGAACTCTATTGTGATTTGACCTATTGACATCAATCCAAACTGAAACATATCACATAAATAAATATATTTCAAGAGTTTTATTTTTATTTTAAACAAAGTTTCTCGCACGTTTGATGAAATGGCAACAGTGAAAATATTGAATGAAAATGGAATTTGCATGGTTATTTCAATGTAGATTAAATTTTTAGTTATTTAAATTTTAAATATACTTTTAATTAAAAAAAATTTAATGAAATTTGGGATGTAAGCTAGCCTGATTTTTTGCTTCAAAATGACGTATATATCCCACTTGTTTATGCGACTTGCGGTTCGTTCTGTGAAAGTGGGTGACGGACGGACTGAACGATAATAATTAATAATACCTTCCACTTTTTACGTTATAAACGTAGTGTGGAAGCTAATAATCACGCCTTTACATTAAATATTTAATAAAGTAGTCAGTATTTAAAAAAATATATCATTCTAAGTTTTAAAAATATAGGCATTTCTCTTACAAAATAACCCTAAGAGTAAAATTTACCACAAACCCAATGGGTTTCAATTTATATCTGCACTAAGAAATTGGCGGTCATTGTTGGTGTATCAAAAACTCGCAAAGTTTATTTGAAGTCTGTACACATAATTTGTTTTTTACTTTTAAAAGGAGTAGTGTAGGGGAAACTGGGGGCTAATGGGAATTTTTTTTTAAACCTATGTATTTCAGCAAAAATACAAGAATTTTTATTTATTTTTACAAGTTCATTAACTGAACATCCGTTTACTTAAAAAGTCATTCGACAGATGTTAAAACATTACCATATTTTAGTTGCTGAACATTTTAAACAAACATGAAATTGTCCCATTAGCCCCCGTATGTGGGGTCTAATGGGACAGGGTGCAGGGCTAATGGGACATGGTAAATTTTGCCTTAATTAAAATTTCAAAAAATGGAAAATTAATCAGAAAATTAAATTTTAAAGCAAACACCATTTACATAATGTATACATAATAAAAAATTATTTTTTTAAAACAATTATTTCCTATTGAAAGGTGAAATTTCAAAATTGAAGATGCTCCCATAATTTTTGTTGAATCACTGGAAAGGATAGTTTTGTAACTAAATCTTCTAAAAGTTATCCCAAACTTGTCCTCTGTTTCAGGGTACGTGAATAATTTAAGAAGACCATCTTTATTGTCAAATAGCTTACTCGGAGTTCATCGCTTTCTATTTCAGAAATCAATCCAACGTAATAAAGAATAGGGTTTTTTGGCAAATTTTACCATCAACAAATTATTTATCTTCACCAAGCTCTGATCAGATGTAATTAATGAAATTGCAGGTGGAAAGATATGTCATCAATAAAGCTACTTGAACTTTCACTTATTATCCAAAAAAAAAGTTCAAAAATTTTAAATTTAAAGTTTTAAAAGGTTTTTGGAAACTTGACTCAATAATATATGAGAGATTTATATAGATTCTTCAAAAGAGGCATACAAAGCTAGGTTTATTCGTGTCCCATTAGACCCCACAGTTTCTGTCCTATTAGACCCCACAGTTTCTGTCCTATTAGACCCCACAGTTTCTGTCCTATTAGACCCCACAGTGTTATTATTTATAAATGACCCAACACAAAACCACGTGTATTTCCCCACAGTATTTGACATATAATATCTTAATCTATGATATGTCTTCTACCTGAAACTATAGTTTAATTCATGAAAAGTTTTTATTTAATACTTTAAAAGTTTAAAATAAGATACACTTTTAACTTACTTTGGATTCTCCAAAACAACAATTCTTCTCTCCACTTCAACACATGCTTTTAATGGCTGATCTTTGGTTGTTAAAATGTGAAGTCTAACTGTGTTACAATGTTGTAATGTAGAAATATTTGTAAAAAAGTATATTTTTCTCTGCTTTTTGGCCCTTGTCCCATTAGCCCTGCGTCCCATTAACTCCCACTCTCCCCCATAATTAATTTGAATGTTGCAGTCGTTGAGACTTTTCAAAAGTGGAAGTTTCGCGCACCTAGGTTAACCATCAACAGATAAGATCTTAGGTGTTGAGTGACAGACCACAAAGTGGTGTCAGTCAGGAAAAAGGCTGAAATTCAAAAGAACCACAAATTATGGGTGCGGCTGTGTGCACAATGAGTGATAAAGGTTTGAGATTTGAGTACTTGTGTTTCCTGGACTGGGGGTTTTACGGGGTTGAAATATAAATTTAAATTTGTTTGAGATTATACTCATAAGTTGCAAGTTTGATGTATTTTTAGATCAGAACTTTACTAGGTCCGCCTTCAACTCTACTGGACCCAGTGTTAGAACTAACCCATACGACCCCTACATTTTATGTGTATAAATTAATATGTGTGACAAACCAACACCTAAGTAGGCTCCCAACGTAACTTTTAACTGCGACATCCTACGCGGCGTCGGGATTTAACGTGCGCTACCCCTACACGGTGTATTATTCGTCGGACTTTTTGGCTGCACAGTGCACATGCCGTTTATAGGTAGGCAGTTATCTTGATTATGTGTGTGTGTGCCCGGACCCGAACCTGGGACCTTTCATATGCAAGGCAAACTCCTTTACCTACTGGGCTCCCTAGCCCCCATAAGTGAATAAACATAAAACGTGAAACCCACGCATACTATGTGAAATTACGAATTTAGACTACACATATTAAGCGATACTTTTTAAATACTCCTCTAAATTTTTAGATCAAATAAAGTAATTTATGAATCAAGTGCCCCCAAATTATTAGTTTTTTATGTTTTAGTTAGAATATCTTCTATTTGCAGAAGTGACGTAAACACCGTGGTAAAATGTTAGTTAGAGTATGTGTACTTTGCTTATGATGTACTTATTTTATTTTGGCTGGATTAATTCAATAAGAAAAATCTACATATCTGAAAAAATTTCATATGTGTACCAGTAATTTGGGAAGGCGTTAATGTACTTATTTTAAGGGGTTACGGTACTCAAAAATTGGTCAAAATATCGATTTTTACTGAAATATCGAACATTTACTGAAAGTTTCATAATGATATCTTTTGTAGAAATAAAGTTATTAAATATTTTCTGGAGTCATTCCTACAAATTTGAATACGTATTACGTCTGCTTCCAACCTTTTTTCTCGGTTTCGCGTTTTTTCAATTCTTGTGTTTAATAAATCCTAAGGCTTTTTTGTTAATTAATTAAGTTATAATTTTGAAATTTTTAACATGTGTTCTTATATATATATGGTGCACAAAATTGTGCATGGAATAAGGTCTACTAATTATAGTTGTTTTTTTAAAAAAATTTTGAATTCAATAATTTGTATTTTTTTTTTGTGATTTTCAGTATAAATGCATGTTACTTTTTAACTGTAGCTCACATTTTAAAATCCATGCACAGTTCTTGAACAAATAGTACTAAAAACAAAAATAAAAGTTTTGGTGGAGTTATTCTCAAAATTGAAAGAGGAGTAGCGTTTTAAAAAAGTTCAATATTTTGACTTTTTTAAAAATAAATGAAAAAGTACTTGTAAACATTTGTTTTTATTGCTAGAAAATGTTTTTTTAGGTGAACATTATATAAAATCAATATAATTTACAAGTTTATGTTATTATTTTTAGAAATAATGTTTTGGGTACTGTATCCCCTTAAAAGATAAACTTCAATACTTTTTCCTGGGGCCCTTTCGTATCACGGGTGATACATTTTTCAGTCCCTTTTGAACAACCCAGACGATAACTCGTGGTTTCCGTCGTATTTAAATAGTATATTAAGAATGAGTCTATGTTTTTTTTCTCGGGACTAAGAAAGATAATACAAATATCTATAAAGGTTTTTCATGCAATTTTATAAAATTTGGCTACACGGTTAATCTAAGTGTTGTCAACATTAAAATATTTGTTTTAATGTTGACAACACTTAGATTAACCATGTAGCCAAATTTTATAAAATTGCATGAAAAACCTTTATAGATATTTGTATTATCTTTCTTAGTCCCGTATTTTTGTTTAGGTTCGAAGGTTCAAGACAAAAAACGAATTGCATAAAAGCAATTTTTATCTTTGTTGCTTTAGCTCGTATTTTTAAAATTATAATTTGCAAAGCTTAACTATTTCATCATATTACAAAATACATTGGTTCATTTCTTAAGAATTGACGTCAAAGCACGATCGTATAGAAAAATAATGTAAACTATAAATTTATTGAATGCATTCTAAGCATGCATACACTTATGGCACATCCTTTTAAAACTGAAAAAGTCACGTATTCTCGTGTAAAGTACGTATGTTTCACCGCACCAACATTCCAAAGCTTATATCTCTTCAAAATCTTTATATTTTTATTAGAAAAATATTTCGAAAAATTGAAATTAAAAAAACAATGATAGAAAGGTAGACATTTATAATTTTTGCGAGAGTATAAAAATATTTAAAACTGCCAAACTTTTTATGTGTCAGTATTTTTGAAAATGGACACTTCTTAACACATTAAAGTTAGTAATTGTAGTTAGTTTTTTAAATAGTAAAGCTAATTTAATTAATTGGAAGCTTATATTTTAAAACAGTAAATAAAAGCAGATAAACTTACTATTGTAATTATTATTATACGATTCCTTCATAATGTGCTAACAAAGCGCCAATAACAATAAATCGTTTGTTGTTTTATCTTTGCAATGTGTAATTTTAAAATTTCTCTGATTATTTTCGGAGTTATGTCGTAAAATATGTTCATGCAGTTTAAAGATTAAGATGAGAACAATTGTGCGTTTTCTTTCGTTTTCGAATTAAATTGTGTGAGTTTATACGGGATCGTCTCATCAAATGCAAAAATAAATCAAATGGTTTTTGGCATCAAAGACTATCGAAATACATGTGTCAGTAAAAGAATCATTTTGACTACATTTTCACTTTGATTGTGTTTAAAGAAAGCCTATAAACCAATGCTTGCTGTTCTTTATGCTGAGGATTTTGCAAATCGAGACCTGTTTCCTCGTATGCATTTCACCAATTAGTTATAAAACGCATAGTTGCATAATCAAGTGCTATAAAACACGAAAACATAGTTTTACGAGAGAAGGCAATATTGAATTTTATCATTTACTTAGGGAGGAAAGTTGGCTCAGCGTTTTACTTTCTACTCAATCCCGCGGTCTTGACCATGAAATTCATGGCCGTGTCTCCGAATATCGTGAAGCTACTCCCCTTTAAGTGTGGAATTCTTTGCCCGGAAACGGGCATGTTTTAACTTTTTCTTCTTCAAATGATGGAATATTATTCGTCACAAAATAAACTTCCATCCGTCATAATTTATCATTGCCATTGTGTGCTTAGAAGGCAAGCTCGTTTCCGCCTCCCAGGATTGCGTATTATCTGCATAACATCAGGGACAGTTTCGGGTTACCTGATTTTGAATTATTTTCGCTTTATTGGCAACATACAATCATTTTAGTAAATGAATGTTATTTTTTTGCCAAGCATAATTGGCTTGTTTCATGTGCAGTAGTTCATTCCAGCTTTCATTCTTGAACTTCTTTCAATTGGTGCTATGTTCCCACGAAACATTGTTTCCCTAATCGAGAACCAGAAAGAATTTATTTTCATTCATCACTTCGGGAGCCACTCAAGACCTGAAACATGTCTATTTGGCTGTTGTAAACACTTAAAATGTTGCTTTTAAACTCTTTGAAAAATCTTATTCTGTGTTATCAAGATAGGTAAATTTTTAAGCTAAATTTCAAAATATTTTAGTTGTAGAGGTTTAACGCTATTTTATTTTATTTCACAGCAATATTGGGGTACATTCTACTTCAGTTTTGTACTATTTAAAAACACTTTTCGAAATAAATTGCTGGAAGTTGAAATCATCGACGTATAGTTAGGCGACAGGCAAGACACTGAACTTCGGAATGTGTTTAGTTTCTTGTTTTTTACTTTTTCACTTGGGTTTAGAGAGAAATGAGTTTAGTTAAATGTAAAAATTTTATCTCTAATAGGCAGTTTGAAACCATGTAGTATGGTTATGTCAAAACCTAATAAAGGATATGTGTGTATCTTGTGTCGGAGATTTTCAAATCCCCGTAAATCTACAACTGAGATGATTTAAGGTTTGTAATATTTAGGCAGGTATTATTAGATCAATTAGTTTCTCTTGGAACTAATTTATATACCTAAAATAATAAATATGGTAAAATACAACTTTTAGAAAAAAAATTGAAATTTACGTAGGTCCAATGCCAGCATTGTACCTAGGGCCGGCAGCTTTTGTACCTAGGGCCATTTTCTGAAATTTAATTTTAACTCTGCAATAAGTAAAAAATCAAACATATAATATGGTTTTAAACAATCAGGACACATTTATTATCTCCGAATTAACGAAATACAGGAACATTAAAAAAATATCTTTGATCAACATTTGAGGAACTAATACAAATAAATAAATTGTCGACCAACAACAGGCCAGAGGCCCAGCAAGGTTGGTCCAAAATAAATCTAATACTTTACCAGTTTCCAATGACTATCAAGATTCTTCAAAAAATCTTCTACTCTCTTCGAATACACCACATAATCTGGTAAAGCATTCCACTCATTGACAACTCTATTGTAAAAAAAAAAAATCTTACCTTACCTCCCTTCTAAAGCATGATTTATTCAATTTCTGATCATGTCCTCTGGTCCGGCTATTTAAGGCAAAACCTAAGCCCTCCATGTCTCCCTGTTTTATGAACTTGAATAACTGAATTAAATCACCCCTAGCTCTCCTATTTTCCAGGGAATACATGTTTAAAAAAAGGTCTTAATCTGTTATCATAATCAATACCAGATAGACCCGTAATCATTTTTGTAGCCCTATGCTGAACTTTTTCAAGCAACTCTATATATTTTCTGAGGAAGGGAGACCAGAACTGAACAGCATATATGGCCTTACCAATCCCCTGTACAATGGCAAAATGATCTCCTTAGATTTAGAAGTGATACTCTTCTCTCCACTTTAACTCATGCTTTTATTTGCTGATCTTTGGTTGTTGAAATGTGAACTCCAACTGTTGCAAAGTTGTCGGGTGGAAGTTCATGTATTGCCCCTCTAAATTAACAAAATATAGGGGAGAGTGGGGGCTATAATGAGACGCAGGGCTAAAGGGACAAGGGCCAAAAGCGGAGAAAAATTGACCTTTTTACAAATATTTCTACTCTACAACATTGCAACAGTTGGACTTCACATTTCAACAACCAAAGATCAGCAAATAAAAGCATGAGTTGAAATGGAGAGCAGTTGTTTTGGAGAATCCAAAGTAAATTAAAATTATATCTTTTTTTACACTTTTAAAGTATTAAATAAAAACTTTTCATTAATTAAACTATAGTTTTAAGTAGAAGACATATAAAAGATTAAGATATTATAATATCTTATTCAGTCAGTATCTTATTCAAGTGGCCAAAAACTTTTTAAAACTTTAATTTTGAACTTTTTCCGCCGTATAATAAGTGAGAGTTCAAGTAACTTTATTCATGACATATTTTTTCCACCTGCAATTCAATTAATTACATCTGAACAAATCTTGGTGAAGATAAATTATTTGTTGTTGATAAAATTTGCTAGAAAACAAACTATTCTTTATTACGTTGAATTGATTTCTGAAATAGAAAGGGATGGACCCCTGGTAAGAGCTAATTGAAGATAAAGACAGTCTTTCTAAATTCACGTACCCTGAAAAAGAGGACAAGTTTTGGATAAATTTTAGAAGTTTTAGTTAGAAAACTATCCTTTAGAATGATTCAACAAAAATCATGGGAGCATCTTCGATTTTGAGTTTTAACTTTGATATTTCATCTTTGAATGTGAAATAATTGTTTTTTTAAAAAAATAAAAGCTTACTATGTAGACATTATGTAAATGGTGTTTGCTTTAAAATTTTATTTTCAGGTCATTTTCTGATTCCTTTTCCATTTTTTGAAATTTTAATCAAACATTTACCTTGTCAAATTAGCCCTGCACTCTGTCCCATTAGACCCCACATATGGGGGCTAATGGGACATTTATACGGCTGTTTAAAATGCTCAGCAACTGAAATATGGTAATGTTTTAAAATCAGTCGAATGACTTTTTAAGTAAATGAATGTTCATTTTATGATCTTGTAAAAAAATAAATTTAAATTCTTGTATTTTTGCTTAAATACAGAGGTTAATAAAAATTTGTTCCAATAGCCCCCACTCTCACCTATCCGTTTAGGAAATTTAAATACAATTTTATTTATCGTTTACTTAAATAAGAGATTTTTTGATATATTTGTTTTGGACTAAACATTGTTAGTAATGCCATTATGAAGTACTTCATTTGCATCTATTATTACTACAACATCAAAATATAGATATTTTTAAAATATCTTTTTTTTTTTACATATAAACTTCACACTTCTGTATATTCACAAAAGTCATCCACTGAAAAACATATACATCATTTTTGAAGTTGGAAATCAATTTTGCTGTATAATTTTGCAAATGAAGGTCTCAATTTTATAGATTTTATATTCATTATTTTTTATATTATTAAGTACTTATCACATTAGTATTTTTAAATTCAAATAAGTTTATTGTAAAATAAATTTTAGCAAAAACGAAATTGTATTAATTTAAATAGCTTTCTAATGCTTTCATACACGATTAAAATTTGAATTTCACCAAAAAAAACTGAAAGACAACTTTCAGTTTCAAACTAAAACCTCAAGTGAATGCTCATTTGTGTTTAATTTTAGTTTGACGCATCATACTCGTTTGTAATATTCGTATTTTGTGCTTTGAAAAGGGGAAGAGATAGACAAACATGCGTATGAAATACTTTTAAATTGTTTGCGTTGTATTCGTAGTGTTAATGCTCACTGCGTTTATAGTATTAGTTGGACGCATAACAGTTGTCTGTGATATTCGCATTTTGAGCTTTAAAAGAGAAAATAGATAAATAAAAACCTACGTATGAAATACTTTCCTTTTTCTTACGTTGTGTTTTTAGCGTTAAAGCTAACATAAGCAAAAATAAGAAATAAAAATATAACTACACACGACAATTGAAGGGATTCCCGGATTACTGTTATTACTATGCTGTCACCGTGATGAGTGTTCTGGTAAGCGAATCTTATCAAAAGAAGAAATAAAACTGCACGATGAATTCACTCATACGTAATTGCATGTTTATATTTTCTACCCACTTGATTTTATATTCTTCAATTTTATTTTATTTTTCCCCAACATTGGAGTGAAATATTTCTAAATATATGTTATTTCACTTTACATTTTTCTTCCATCAAGGTTACTTTGCGTCTTCCTGATATGTTTACTACAGTTTATCGCACAACTCCAGCTTCCTTTTCCGGTGCCTGACCATGGAAAATATTCAACAACTACAAAAATAAATAACTAAATGAGAAGCAGCAGAAAGTTCTCACTTTTGATTGCTGAGCCTGATTTAAGAAAAAAGGAAAAAACTCGTAAAATATAACACTTTACTTTAAAGGCTATTTTAAAATGTAAAAAAGTATTAAAACTATCTATTTTAGTTACAATTCTTTAAAAAAAATGTGTTTTTTTAATATTGATTGCGAAGAAACAAAAATCCAAGATTCATTTGTAGCATTTTTTATAAAATATTTTTTGGAGTGTTAACTATACTTTATACAACTTCTAAGCTAGCAATTAACTCAGGCGTTTATTCTTATTAAGTATTTCTTAATTAATCGTAAAATCATCCTGTAAAGTGAATATTATTTTGCGCGCTTCTTAAAAATGTGGTTGTTTTGCTTCTTAACATTACATAAAGTATTTAATAGTTGCAATACCGTACAAGCTCAAAAGTCTCGTAAGAGTTGACCAAGTTTCTTTCCCTCAAATCTAGTTACTAATTTCCTAAAAGTATATTTGAGTATTTGTAATGAGATAAGTACTATACTATATGATGACCCTACATATAGCAACTAAGTTAATTTATCTTATTACTAGTTTACTACCAGTAAGTATCGTTCCCCTGTAGAAGTTGTTTTACCTTTGCCCTAGTTTAAATAACGGAAAGGGTCATTACCCCTGTAGAAGTTGTTTTACCTTTACCCTAGTGTAAATACCGGAAAACATCGTTTACCCTGTAAAAATATTTTTACTTTAACCTTTGTTTAAATACCCCTGTAAAAGTTGTTTTACCTTTGCCCTAGTTTAAATACCGGAAAGTATCGTTTTCCCCTGTAGAAGTTGTTTTACCTTTGCCCTTGTTTAAATACCGGAAAGTATCGTTACCCTTGTAGAAGTTGTTTTACCTTTGCCCTAGTTTAAATACCGGAAAACATCGTTACCCTGTAAAAATATTTTACTTAAACCTTTGTTTAAATACTAAAAAGCCTCAAAGTATTTATTAAAAATAATTATAAGTGCATCTTAATCTTAGCCTATGCAGCAAGAAATAAGGAATTAATTTTGTACTTGTAATAAGAAATTCAGAAATTGTCCATTTTCATGAGAACTCTAATTTTAGTTATAATATTTTTTATTACTATTCTATAATTAAAAACATTGTTCGTTTTTACTTTATTCTTTATTCTAGTCATGATAAGTATTTTTTCTAAAAAATTAAGTGTCTGTAATAAATTAAAAGTCTGTGAGAAAAAAAGTGAAAATTAAAAATGCCATTAATATTTTAATAAGAATGTCTATGATTTCATTTTCTTGCATTCCTTCATTTCCAATTAGTATTAAAACTTTTTTTCTCGAAATTTTAAATGAAATTGAAATGCAACATAGCCCAATCTAAATTATTAATGTGTGACTGGGCCTATTTGTTTGTCCGATTGAATCTATCACTGTGAAACATAAAACGTAGATATTTGGTAAAAGGGTCAAAATACGCAGAATGAAACGGGAAATTTATTCCGCTACTTTAAAAGTTTCTGTGTGTCTTCGCTCACAAGTGCTGATTTTTTAAAGTCGACTTAACAATGGAACCAAACATTTAGTACGAAGATTCGAATTCCTTTATAGCATTAACATAACAACCGTTCGATATCAGCCTTAAGTTAGAGGACCTGGTCCCCTGAACCCATCAATTAAAAAACAAACTGTAGAGCCCAACTGTAGAAGAAACACAACCATGTAAGCTGAGGCGCTAAAGAATGTCAACCAATAAAAAAAAATTTAATGTTAAAACTGCCGTTTACAGAAAAACTGCCGTTTGTACAAAAAATACATAAACTCTTTTTGTCCTGAAATAAACAATCTTTACAATAAGTATAGTTTCTATTATTTGTAATAGTTAGTGATGTTACAGTAATTATTAAAATTATTTTGTAGACTGCATTTTGCCTGTAGAACTGGAATTAAGTCCTGGTTTGCCATTTCATAGCTTTCCGTTAACTTAATAACTAATGATAACTTAATAATAAGTAATTTTTAGATTTTTTTTTTGTTGTTGCAAATTACGAACAAAATTAAGGAAGTACATTTTCTACTCTTAACATAATAAAACTATCAGACAAACAAACTTGAAAACGTAAATCTTTGTTACCTAAAATTATAGCTAACTGAAATCATGTGATACTCTTAAGACGAAGTTAAAAGATTCTCAATATATCACGGCAGACAGTTGTTAATCATTGTTTCCCTTATCTTTACCATACTATTACAAAATTAAAGGCGAGAAAATAGAAAAGACTAAATCGCATTGAATTTTTTCGGGCTCTAAAGTCCCCTCTCAGGTGCTATTCTCAACATCGGACCATGATTCAAGAACACAATAAGTTTTTTTTCCGGGGTTTCCCTCCATCACAACTTTTTCTAATACCTAAAGAGCAACTAATCGTGCCAAAGCAAAATAATTATCATAATTTTGAAAAGAAAATCTACTTCTTGGCGAAAATATTACGGTAACCCTGCCCGCATGAGGTCTTCCAACGTTTGTGTTTTTCCCCCGGGTACCGGCGTGTAACGCCAAGTTAGTTTGACAGATGATATAAACAGAAGAACACTGCAAACGTTCTTTCTTTTGGGAACATATCGTAGCCTCGGAGGTCTAGGTCGGATCACTCAACTTTAGAAAGGTAAGTTTTTATTTGATTTTAAGAAACTTTTTCACTTGCATAGTCGAAATTTAAGTAGAAATGTACTTTCTTCTTAAAATCTATTTTTATTACTTAAAAATTAAAACCGTGCACCTAGAAAAAAACAAATTGTTGATTAATATTTTAAATATAAATAGTTTCTTAATTTATTTTAATTTTACAGTCATAAGTTAATATTAATCAAGAACAAAACATAATAACCCTCAAGACTATATAAAACACTTCATTCGAAAAAACAGTTTTGTTCATACATTTTTGATTACGTTTCATGTTCTTCAGTTTGCTTTTAAGATCTTCAAATTATAATTTGATAATGTATTTATCCAAGTATATTAGAAATACAAACAATGGAGATCAACCCAGCAATAAGATTCGTTCTTTTCAATTTACTTCTCTATTTAATATCAATGTTTCCATGAGAGTAAAAAAAAGCAAATCAAGACGGTATTTAGGAATATTGTATTTTCAAATTTAAAATGAGTATGGTAAACACGTGTTGAGATTAGGAAAAAGTTAACAGGAACACTTGTGAGATGTTTATGGAAAAATCATTGTAGCCATGGAATACAAGATTATGCAGGGATGGAGCAAAAGAGTAAGTAAAAAAATATCCCACAAAAATAATGTTGTCCTCCATTGATGCCTCACCTAATCGGAAAACGTCATTCTTTATGGATTATTGGCATTGCTCCATTACTCCAGTATTCCATTGCTCCATTGATTTTACAAGCAATGTTACATCGCTTCACAAGTGTTCCTTTTGAATGTTATATCATTCTGACTAATGGTTCTTATTTCACAACCATATTACTTCAGTACTCTCAATGCTATAATCATCTGTACATAATTAAACTAAGCTAAGTGTTGAACTTAAGTATTTACAAACTTTAAGACTTTCAAGCATTAAATTTTAGCAACTTCTCCTTATTTGAATATAACAGTTGGTGTGTGAAACTTTAAAATCTTAAGAACATCATTGTAAATTGAGGCTAAATTCTATGCTAAAATTAAAATAATTTTTAATTATTTTTATGTTAGTTATAAAATAATTTTTCTCAGACTATTGGCAATTCAAAATGATTTCTGATTTGTAATCAAACGTTGAATATCCATGAATTTATTACTGCTATAATAATCTAAAAAATCTGAATATGTTCTTTTAATGCTGTAATAACCTTTAATTCAACGTATAGATAGTTACAAAATCACAAAACTAATGTTGGGTGAAATCTGAAAAATTAATTTTAATTCCAAAAAAATAAAGGGGATTCAAAGGGAATTATTGGTATATATTTGTGTGGAAAAAAATTGAATAGTTTGAAACATTGAATGAATGATAATGAAAGAACTTTTCATGAAAGACTATCATAAGTTACTGTAAAAACGGTTAAAGCAAGTTTAAAAACCATGAACTATTTTTAAATATTTTTAAGGCCATTAAAATGCTAAAAATTTATTTTTATAACTATTTTTTTAAATAATACATTTATTTTTAAAATTTCAACTCTGGTAGATATTAAAAAGCATATTTAGACTAAATTAACCCAACTGTTTCAAGAAATTTCTTTTGAATAAATATGAAAATACAGAATTTGATTGTAATAACGCAGTTCGCACACACATTACAATAAAATGACACTTTTTCAAAACCCGTTTTCTAATTTTTTATTATCTATAATATATATTATGAAAGCGTTTGAGTGAAAACAAAGGTTCATCTGGTCAAATGACCCTAATATTTTGAACCATCATGGCCCCATTTTTCTCCTTGGGAAATTTCCTTTATTTACTTACCAAGGTGAGGTAGGGTCACCACTCCACTTTCTTCATTACACCTGTCAGACGAGATCAATTTTCTGTCCGAAATAGAAAGTGGCTTCTTTGTTAACTTGCAGAAAGTATACACATTGTAGAAAATGTACTCACATTGTTAATGGATTTATGCGAATCAATTATAAGAAATGTGCATGATATGAGTGGTTTTGATTAAAATGTTTTTCTGCAATGATATTAAATGTTTTGATGCAATGATATTAAATGTTTTGATGCAATGATATTAAATGTTTGATAAATACCATTATATTAAATAGCAATTATAAGATAGTTAATTAATTTTAAAACTTATGTCATTATGATTATTATTTTAAAACATATAACATATATTTGATAAACACCATTATAGTAAATAAAAGATCACAAAATATTTAATTAATCTTAAGACTTATATTTTTATTATTTTTAAACACAATTCAATTAAAATAAGAAAAAATGTTTATTTCTCAATGCTCCAGAATTCAAAAAGATATATGGTGCAAATAAATTAATATAAAAAAGTACTCCGGATATTTTTATTATTAAATATCGTTTTACGGTTTTTTATTGCAAATTGTATCGTATATTATTAATGCTCAACGATAATGATTTTATTATTTACATCTCCAAACGCAGAGATTTTTCTTCGTGAATAGTTGAATGACCTGCAAAATAATTTAAAAGTTATCATAAATGAAGACATCGTGTGTTCGCTTTAGCAAAAACGGTCCCCGAGTCACAAAAGATGCTAGACAAGATGTTAAATAAAAATTCTCCTCAACATTTTATTTTTAATGTACTGAAAATAAGAAAAGTAACAAAAACAAAATAAATCTACACCGCAAATTATTTACAAAATAAATCAGTTAATCTAAACAGCAATCTCCAAACACTGCTTATTATAAAGTACTTTTTTTATCCACTTATCCATTGTACCACAGCAACAGTTGTTTCCCCATTCCCTGTTTATCAGAAGCTAAATGTAAAAACCTGCTTTTATTTGCGAAAGTTTTGGTAATATATAAAATTAATTGTTTCAATAAATAAAATTTATCTTGTTCGTATCATAAGTTAAGCACGCTACCCGCTCTAGACAGCTAAAAAATCAAACACACTATTATTCATAGCTATTTCATTTACTTATACTTCACCACAATCGCCACTTTCCATATTTCCTTCGTTTAAGATGAAATTTGGTAGTTATACATTCAATCTAATTACACTTTCAGACAATTGAATGTTTTGTTTTATTGCTATTATATTATTTATCTATATTTATGTTGATAGACTTAAACTTAAAAAATCCTTTTAGAAAAGAAATAAGGTATCCTAAACTCTTGACATAATAATTGAGAAAATTATTTATTATTTTTAAAAAGATTATGTTCTAGAGTGCCTTTTATTTTGTAAAATATTTCTAAGAATATTATTCGAAAGTTAATGGGATTTTTATAGTTACGCAAAAAAAAACTTATTTCCAATACTCTGGCGAAAACTGGGAAATTGGTACGGGTAGTAATGGGCATTCCACTTTCTTAGAAAAGAATCCTCATTACGAAAGAGAATATTTTCCAATGAATAAAATATATTTATCAACATTTATTTCGGCAAAAAAAGCTCATTATTAAAAAAAGAAAAGTACAAAGGATTTTCTACATTTTTTGTAATTTCAATCAAGGCCAACGATGATGATACGCAAAATAAAATTAAAAATTACTATAAAAACTCATTTTAAAAGTATGGCTGGTCCTTTTTCAGTGCAATGTTTCAGATACATATATTAATGTGAATCATTAAAATGATATAAGAAGTTCGAAAACTGTTTTGCTAGTTGGCAATGGCTTTTCAAAATTTTATGGGTCTAACTCAAAAAATGAGTGTCTTTTTTTCATTCCAACATATATGTACATTGAACAATTCGTTTATATCTACAGTTTAATAGTAAAAGTAACTAGCGTGTGGACTAACCTGATTTCTGCGTGCATACTATTTATTAATATATTTTTTTAAATTGTGATAGTCAGAAATGATTGAAAACTCTGAATACTGAAAAATATTATATTTCATAACTAGAAAATCCCTAAACATATTATAATGTTCGGAAATTCCTTATCTTGCGTGTCAGTGAAAGCAATTCAATCGCCCAAAGAAAAAGAAATAAGCTCATTTAAATTCGCACAGGTTGATGAATTGGTCATTTCAAATCAGTTATTACTATTGTGTAATTATACTTTAGTTTGTCGGCAGGAAACTGGTAAAACAAGTTCGACAAAACTCAGTGTCTGATCGTTTTGTACAGCGATCAATCAAACCAATTTTTTTTACTTCCAATTATCTAATATAAAATCTAAAGTAATAAAAGTATTGCGTTATTGGAGTTTAAAATCAGAAATGGGTATTTTGTGTTTTCTACACGTTTTGGATTATGCTTATCCTAAAAAACTAGTTTTTGGACATTGGTCAGTTTCTCTGTCTGTCTGAAACCACTTTAACATTACAGCTCGCACACCCTCAGTTTTATATTTCAAGTTTAAAAAAAAGCAAGTTTAAATACTTCTAAAAGTACAAATACAAATAAAAAAAATTCGACCAACAACAGGCCAGAGGCCCAGCAAGGTTGGTCCAAAATAAATCTAATACTTTACCAGATTCCAATGACCATCAAGATTCTTCTTAAAATCTTCTACTCTCTTCGAACACACAACATAATCTGGTAAAGCATTCCACTCATTGACAACTCTATTGTAAAAATAGTGTTTTCTTACCTCCCTTCTAAAGCATGATTTATTCGTTTTCTGATCATGTCCTCTGGTCCGGCTATTTAAGGTAAAACGTAAGCCCTCCATGTCTTCCTGTTTTATGAACTTGAATAACTGAATTAAATTACCCCTAGCTCTCCTATTTTCCAGCAAATGCATGTTTAAAGATCTTAGTCTGTTATCATAATCAATACCAGATAGACTCTTTATCATTTTTGTAGCCCTATGCTGAACTTTTTCAAGCAACTCTATATCTTATGGTTAAATGGTTAAAAGTAACTTCAATTGGAAGAAGAGGCACATTTATTTTAAGCGCAAAATGCTTAGATCACTTATTTAAAACCCACAAACGACCCATTTGTGAATATCATAAACTGACCTTCCTTACCGAATAAAAACGTAAACTTTCATTTTTTTTAATTCATTTTTCGTCCAACTAAATTTGTTTTCAATAAAATGTTCAGTCTGTAGTCTTCACTCGTCTTATATTTTGTCTAGTTAGATAAACTCAAACAGAAATCTTATTTTGCGTTGCAAATTTTCTTGACAATTGTCGTTAATGTGTGAACTGAACTCAGGTAGTTAAGATTAGAGTAGAATTAATATAGATAGAGTTACGTAAGAAATCATAGGATAATTTTTAATATTTATTCGAAATGTGTACAAAATATTGCCACAATTATGAATCAAACTATTATTATGCAATTTAGCAACGGAATTTTTTTTTGTTATTTAATATGTTAATTTCCCCATAAATCCTTTTCGTGCAATGTTAATATTTCGCATAATGCGAATATAACATTCATATTGCTCTTATATTCTTTTTTTATTGTAATTCAAAAAAGAAGTAATTATTTTAGTTCTATGTTATATTTTTTCTCTTATATTTTTTCATTTTATTACTTTAATTTATTAAATGTGCCGGATAAAATACTATATTTTTGGAAGTAACAAAATCTAATACTAAGCTAAATGTTCTTTGGGTTGGATAATTTGTAAAAATATTATTAACTATAATGACACTAACGATGTACGACCAATTTTAATCAATTTTACGATCAACTGTAATTAAGAAATCAAGCTTTTTTTTAAAAAATTATTCTAGGTCAAAGGCTTTGAAAATGAATAGAATTGGTTTTTTTTTTCATTAACACTTTATATTATTTTATAACTTTATTTTTTATGAATTCATAGCAATAATGCGTAAAACTATCTGGTAAGCCTTGGAAACTTTTTCACGCCTATTTAGTCAGCTTTTCCATTGAATAAATGTTTAGTGAACATGCAATTGGCACATTAGGGTGATGCAAAGTGTTGACTGTTGCGCTTAGAGTTATAAATATACTTCAAGAACGTCGTAAAATATATGTAAAAATACAATATATTTGAATTCTGAATGTGTTTTTTTAATGCCCTTCATAAATTATTTGGAGATTGAAGAGCGTTTGCATAATGAAGTATGATTGTTATTTCCCAAATTTTATGATTGATTTTATATTACTTAAATATATATAAATATAAAGGAATTTAATTTCTGACTAATCTAACAATTCTTTTCAAGATAGCATAATTTTGCGGTTTAAATCCCTAAACTCCTATTCATTCACAATGACAATTAATTTTCAGATCTATATGCATACTATTGTGTTAAAAGCATGTATTTACATAAATAATCACAGAATGAATTATTGTAAACAAATTCATGTTAGAATAAAGTCAAGGGTCAAGGATAGTTATATCTATTGTCTTTAAATTATTCTTAAAGCTCATTTACTTTTTTAATGCCCTAATGCAATCATAAAAGAAAAGAAAATGGGTGGTATCATAAATAAAATTTTTGTTTAACATTAGTGTTTATAATGTGTAATCGAAATATCTAAAGGTTTTACCAAATTACGCAACTAACACGGAAAGTTAAACGGGTGTTGACTTGAAAGGACAAATCAGAGGTTATTTGTGGCTTCTTATGTATAATTAAGACTGCCTTCTTGACCTTGAATAGGGTGTTTTACTAAGAGTTTGTTCTACATCTAAACGATGTTACTGCTGGTACCACTGTCTTTTAATTACTTTTACTTGAATATGCAATTTTTTTTTAACCACAGATGAGTAGAAGGTATTCAATTTCATTCCACTACATATCTCTTTAGTGCCAAATACCGTCTACTGATGTAGCCTTACATCGTGTTTAAAGAGAGGAACCTCACGGGAGGGTTGACACTAGAAACTGCAACATACTAAAACTAAACCCTTCGTTTTATAGAGCTCTTAGATACAGGGCCGCCGCGTGCTCGTGTAATAAAGGGGCGCCGGGAAATTGCAAGCTAAAAAAGTTTTCCTAAAACGTGCAAAAATAAAAGTACTATTGAAACAAGATCGGAATTTAAAAAAAACCCTTCTAATTACTGGTACAGTATAAAAATTTTCAGCTTTCTACAAAAAAGCTTAATTTAAAAAATTGTTGGAACATTAATGTACACTTAATGTAATTATCTTTAGTTTTCGATATCTTTTGTCTTCGATATTTCTGCATCCGCATTTTAAGACACAATAAGAATACATATATATTTCGGTCTCTATATAAAACACATACTAACTATATAATGCAAAATTTTAAAAGGATGTTACCATTTATTGTAACCAGTGAACTTATAAAGTTTTGCTTTTGCGATGCAGTAAAACACAATAAGTGACAAACGCAACATTACAACAAAAAAGAAAATCTGTCCAACGAAGCGACACAAACACTGAAGTGGAATCCCGACATGTGCTACATTAATTGCGCACATTAACTTAATAACTTAACATACAAAGGTCTTAATCTGTGCTAAACAAAAAGGAAAATCGCTGCTTTCACAAGACCTTTCATCTATTTAAACCAGCTGTGTATTGTGGCATCCTTTCTATAGAACTTTTTTCGTTTTGTTTGGGATTCGAAAGCCGTGACCAAAAGGAAGTCAGACGCTCAAAAAAACTTCCGTTAATTACTACTATTTTCTTATCTCTAAGTTATTGTTTTATTCGAATAAATACTTAAACAATGGTACTTTTGCTACAGCTATAAGCTATGTTATTAGTTCACTTGAAAATGTTCATGATGATTAGCCAAAATGCTGAATTAGAATAAATAGAATACATGTCCGTAAATAAATGTTAAAACTAAAATTAAAACAACTTAAAAATTGTGTTTATAATGTAATAAATAAGGTAAGAGTTAAGATGCTATAATATAAATGATTTTATTTAAATTTACCAAAGGACTTTGCCCCTTCTAGCTCACTCTCACCGATGAAGCATGAATATAATCCCCGGAAAGATGAGCCGAGAAATTTTTATATTTTTATAGTGTCGATATAATAAATGACATATTTATATTAATATACGTTGTATTTATATGAAAAGAAATTAATGTCAAAAAGTGGTTTCATTATCAAGAAAATGCGTATATAAACTTTTAAATGCGTTGCAATCCTGGGGGGAAGGACATCCTTTCTGTTCCGGAAAAGAGATATGTTGTTTGATAGGATAGAGTAGGAGAAAGTAATTTGTCTGACTTTTGATGTTTTTATTCAAATGAAACTAGCCTAATGAGAGCGTAATCATGCAAAAAAAGTTGAGTCCAGTGTACTTTGTTGATTTTTAGAATTTTAGCAAAAAAAGAATATAGATATTTCATTTTTGGCAAAGAGGCGGGACGATAAATTGGACCTAACCTTTGATGGAGCTACTAATAACATTTGTTGGTCGTCAGTTATTTTTAATTATATTTAACTCGTTATTAAAAACTCACCGTTCGTATAATTCTTTCTAAAAAGGGACATCTTGGACTATTCAGAAATCCCTTTCTGACAATTGTGATGCACGTGGAAAAATAAAATCTTACAAATATATTAGCGTAACTTTTCCAGTGCTCAATACCTCTTTCGCCTGATCAGTTATCGGTGTATTGTGGGAGTTTCTTATCTCTGAGTAGTGCACTCATTGACAGTTGAGTCAGTAAGCTTTGATTCAATGATCAGAAGATATCACGATCGAGGCTCAGATGAACCATACTTGGATATCTTTTTTTGAGTTAAATGTACCAAACCATTCTTTATTATAGAGCATGAGAAAATAATTAATGTTTATAATAATTTTTTGCTTCAATTCCAGGTCTGAACATGACTCGCAAAATGATCTTCGGCCTCATTCTAGCTTTCTACACAGTTGAAATCATTGCAGGGCAGTGTATCACGGCTAATGACATTTTGGTGAACGAGACCAGTGTTGGCATTTCCATGCGTAATCTCATAGAAGGAAACACACGCTTCAGCTTAGATTTGCTGAGAACTCTGAACGTAGACCGAAGATCTAACAAAGACTCCAGTGGGATATTTTTCAGTCCTCATAGCATCTGGTCTGCTTTGATTGTAACTTACATGGGATCCAGAGGTGCCACCGAGCAAGAAATGAGAAACGTTCTGGGCTTAGGAGACACGGACAAAGTCGCCACTTGGGAGGCTTTCCGAAACATACGCAATTGGAACGCTTACCAAACCACTGGTGGGTCACAGTCGTTGTCTAGCGATGAATCACCACGTTCCAGCTACCAGTCGGCGAATCGGATTTACTTTCAAGAGGGAACTTCCTTCAAAGACTGCATGCGAGAGATGTTGGACAATGACATCGCCTTCGCCGATTTCCAGAACAAGCCCGCGGAAGCAAGAGACCAAATCAACTCCTGGGTCGAACAAGAAACTCAGCAGAGGATCAAAGATTTGATACCTGCCGATGCAATAAGTCCCTTGACGAAAATGGTGGTGGCCAACGCTGTTTACTTCAAAGAGTCTTGGCAGCAGACATTCGACCCTCTTCAAACTGCGCGTCGCAAGTTCACGACACCATCTAGAAAGGACATATTTGTGAACATGATGAACACGCGAGGCAGGTTCATATATGGGAAAAGCGAAGAGCTGCAGTGTTACGCCCTGGAGTTACCTTACGCAGGAAACACGCTGAGCATGACTATACTACTACCCAACAATCGCTACAGCGGAGTGGACATTCTCGCGAACAATTTGACACCGCAACGTCTTCAGAACCTATTTTTAAACGACATGTATCCTAGAGAAGTGAAGGTATCCCTCCCGAAATTCAAAATGGAAGACAGTTTCGAGCTTTCGTCTGTTCTCGAAAAAATGGGGCTAAGAACCCTCTTCGACAGAAGGAGAGTTGATCTATCTGGTTTCACAGGACAAAGAGAATTTCCAGTCGATGCTGTAATCCACAAGAGTTTTATAGATGTGAACGAAGAGGGCACGGAAGCTGCTGCGGCGACCGCCATTCTTTCTTCACGGAGTGCGAGACCCATAGGACCAGCTTCATTCATAGCAGATTATCCATTCATATATTTGATACGAGATACCCTTTCAGATCTCATTCTGTTCCTTGGAACAGTGCAAAAGCCACCTGAATTCCAATAGGATGAATTGTTGTGAATAAGACAATTATAATATTTTTTTGTAGTGTTGTAAGATTTTAAAAATACAGTGATTATCTATGTAGGTTGAATTAAGAACGCATGAAACTTAGTCTCATCTCTGTTTCCAAAGTATTATGTTCATCGCCTGCCATAAGATGTAATTCATGATAGCAGCTAATGCCCATTTTGTTATAAGTTGATCAGCACCAAGAGCGAAATGTATTAGAAAATAAAAAAATAGTTTCTTTATGAAAGAATTTTATTAAATTTAGTCCTTTTACTGAAACAAGGACACATTGAAACTAGTCAAGATTTTAATTAATCAGAACTTCAACTAATTCAAATACATATATACTAAAGGCAGTTAAAGTGGTAAAGGCAAATTAAATGTCTATATTAATTTTGATGTTATGCATTTGTTGAGTTAAACTTACAAAACTGTACCTAATAATTATATTATAAAATCTAAGATAAAAAAGAATTTAAAAATTATTTGCTTAATATTTCAGTTTGCTCAAATAGCTTTGCTCTCACCTTTTTATAGGAAATTTAAAAATAAATTAATCTTAAAGGAATTCTTCAATATATTTTTTTCTAACTCACAAAATTTTGCATCCAATTTATTTATTACCACAACTTAGAACATTAATTAATCTAATTTAAATATTTTGAAATACAAATCATAGACAAAATTTTACGCAAAATCATGAAATCAAATTTATTGACAATAATCGAATCCATGGAGTGTGTAATTTTGTATGTTCTAATTAAAGATATACCATCTCGAATTTTTAAACGCGTCTCCGATTTGCAAGCTCCAATAGCGCAGTTGGTAGCGCGCTGAACAGCTACACAAATACCCCCAGATCAATCCGTGCTCCTTTCTTCCTACTTGGTATAAATAAACTCAACTTTAAAATCTCACTTATCCTGCAGTTTTAAATGTTTTTCCAATGAGGAAATATTAAGGTTTTTTGATGAAGGGAAATGGAGGCTTTTGATGAGGAAAAGTGAGGAACTTGGTACCTAAAACTTCACTTATCCTGCAGTTTTTATAAAGGTTTTTTTTCTGAAGGAAAAAAGGAGGTATTTGGAACCTAAAACCTTCACTTATCCTGTAGGTTTTCGAATGAAGGAAAATAAAGGTTTTTGATGAAGGTTTTGGTTCCAAATACCTGCAGTTTTCCTGCAGCTTTCCTTCAATTTTTTTCAGGTTTTTGCTGCTTTTATTAGTGGGCATTGACAGTTGAGTCAGTAAGCTTTGATTCAATGATCAGAAGATATCACGATCGAGGCTCAGATGAACCATACTTGGATATCTTTTTTTGAGTTAAATGTACCAAACCATTCTTTATTATAGAGCATGAGAAAATAATTAATGTTTATAATAATTTTTTGCTTCAATTCCAGGTCTGAACATGACTCGCAAAATGATCTTCGGCCTCATTCTAGCTTTCTACACAGTTGAAATCATTGCAGGGCAGTGTATCACGGCTAATGACATTTTGGTGAACGAGACCAGTGTTGGCATTTCCATGCGTAATCTCATAGAAGGAAACACACGCTTCAGCTTAGATTTGCTGAGAACTCTGAACGTAGACCGAAGATCTGACAAAGACTCCAGTGGATATTTTCAGTCCTCATAGCATCTGGTCTGCTTTGATTGTAACTTACATGGGATCCAGAGGTGCCACCGAGCAAGAAATGAGAAACGTTCTGGGCTTAGGAGACACGGACAAAGTCGCCACTTGGGAGGCTTTCCGAAACATACGCAATTGGAACGCTTACCAAACCACTGGTGGGTCACAGTCGTTGTCTAGCGATGAATCACCACGTTCCAGCTACCAGTCGGCGAATCGGATTTACTTTCAAGAGGGAACTTCCTTCAAAGACTGCATGCGAGAGATGTTGGACAATGACATCGCCTTCGCCGATTTCCAGAACAAGCCCGCGGAAGCAAGAGACCAAATCAACTCCTGGGTCGAACAAGAAACTCAGCAGAGGATCAAAGATTTGATACCTGCCGATGCAATAAGTCCCTTGACGAAAATGGTGGTGGCCAACGCTGTTTACTTCAAAGAGTCTTGGCAGCAGACATCGACCCTCTTCAAACTGCGCGTCGCAAGTTCACGACACCATCTAGAAAGGACATATTTGTGAACATGATGAACACGCGAGGCAGGTTCATATATGGGAAAAGCGAAGAGCTGCAGTGTTACGCCCTGGAGTTACCTTACGCAGGAAACACGCTGAGCATGACTATACTACTACCCAACAATCGCTACAGCGGAGTGGACATTCTCGCGAACAATTTGACACCGCAACGTCTTCAGAACCTATTTTTAAACGACATGTATCCTAGAGAAGTGAAGGTATCCCTCCCGAAATTCAAAATGGAAGACAGTTTCGAGCTTCGTCTGTTCTCGAAAAATGGGGCTAAGAACCTCTTCGACAGAAGGGAGTTGATCTATCTGGTTCACAGGACAAGAGAATTTCCAGTCGATGCTGTAATCCACAGAGTTTTATAGATGTGAACGAAGAGGGCACGGAAGCTGCTGCGGCGACCGCCATTCTTTCTTCACGGAGTGCGAGACCCATAGGACCAGCTTCATTCATAGCAGATTATCCATTCATATATTTGATACGAGATACCCTTTCAGATCTCATTCTGTTCCTTGGAACAGTGCAAAAGCCACCTGAATTCCAATAGGATGAATTGTTGTGAATAAGACAATTATAATATTTTTTTGTAGTGTTGTAAGATTTTGAAAAATACCAGTGATTATCCTATGTAGGTTTGAATTTAAGAACGCATTGAAACTTAGTCTCATCTCTGGTTTCCAAAGTAGTTCATCGCCTGCCATAAGATGTAATTCATGATAGGCAGCTAATGCCCATTTGTTATAAGTTTGATTCAGCACCAAGAGCGAAATGTATTAGAAAATAAAAAAAATAGTTTCTTTATGAAAGAATTTTATTAAATTTAGTCCTTTTACTGAAACAAGGACACATTTAAACTAGCTCCAAGGAATTTAATTTCAATCAAAGAAATACATTCTAATTTAATTAATATATATTCAAAACGACAGTAAAGTGGTGAAAGGCAAAATTAAACGTCTTATAAATTAATATTTTACTGTATGTCATAATTGTTGAGTTTAAACTTACAAACTGTGTACATAAATTTATATTACTGTGAAAACTAGTGATTATTATTAATCTTTAAATACTAATTTGTAACAGAAATTCAAAATATTGCATTCAAAAGAAATATTTTTTTAAATAATAAACTCTTCTTTCCAAAACTTAATGCTATGAATACATCAATCGAAGCAATATTGAATAATTATTTAGGAAAAATAATCTTCAATTTTTTCCTTTTACCATTATAAGATATTTTAAAACTTAGTACACTAAAAAGTCTTCAATCTTGAATCGGCTGCATATTTTACTTATGAAACACAAACATATATTACAAAATTGAAATAAATTTAAAAACTAATGTGAGAAATTACAACCATGATGAATACATTTAGAATTTATAAAATTAAATTAGTCATTAGTTATTAGGCAAGTCTTTAAAACGCTATTTTTATTAATACAAAAACAATTTGAGTGATTTGAAATTTTATACGTTTCTTTCTGTAAAAAGATTGTTATTATGAATGATACCTAAATGGCAAGGGGTTAATTATGAGATTTCTCTACAATTGTGCAAAGTATAAATGCAGATGCATGTAACTGTCATAGCACCACCTATCATTTGACTGTTTTATCAAAATACTCTTTTTCATTAATGACACTTTTTTTCATTAATGACACTTTTTTTTCATTTCATTTGACATTTATTTTGTATAGAGCACGAAGTTTTGGGGAGATAATGCTAAAAACTATTCCATATGATGGAATGTTAGAAAAATATAATTAGAAAATATTAAAACTTTAAACGTTGAAAAAAATTCCTTTATTTTGCTAAAGAGTAAATAAATAGTTATTTCCGTATATTTACAAAAACAAATAAGTATAATGACAGGTAACATTATAGTGCAAAAACGATAAAATACAAAAGTATATTTATAGTGTTATTAGTAAATTTTAGTAAATTTAGTTACAAAAATACGGTATGCCAAGTAACTGTGTTTATGCTAAATAAATTTTTAGCCCAATTGTTTCAGTTTGTCTTTTTAACATAAATATTTAATTTCACACAATGATAAAAAAAAATTACTTATTTCTAAGAAAACATTTAAGTTGTTATTTCAACTTAAATGTTTTCTTAATTATATTAATATATTTTTTAAAGAATGTCAAAAAATAAAGCAGAAATGGAGAAATGCTAAACTAACCAAATAATACTCTGTGTATATTCTTTGTTATTGTTTTTTCGTAGTTAAACATATAGTATGTGAATTCAAACTTAACACACAAATCAGACACAAGAACAATACATCAAAATATTTTGTTAACCATCACTACTGACAAGCAAAAAAATAATATTATTTTACTTTGACACTCATAAATAGATTCAACAAAAATAAAGGAACATAACCAGCTTTTTAATAAACTGACATAAAATAATTTAATTAATAATGAAATATTTAAAATAATGCATATAGTTATTGTGTTGATTATTAATATACAGTGGAAAGTTAAATATACAGTATTTGTACAACCTTGAAACTTTTTACCGACTACGTGAAAGAGCAATTCCGATGCCAACTAAGCTACCTATTGCCAAAGCAGCACCTCCAACAATCGCCATTCCAAGAAGTCCCTCTAAATAAAAAAAAAATATTTAAATTATTAGATTAAGAAAAAAAATCTTCTGGAAGGTATAAAAAAAACACAATTAAAAAAAGGCAGGCTCATTTTTGTTGTTCTTAAGATTTCTAGTAAATTTGTGGATAAGCATACAGTGGCAGCCAAAAGTCTTCGTACACCCCGGACATTTTGGTATTTCAGAATATGTTAAAAAACTATAAGAGATAAAATTTAAATTTTAACTGAAAAATTAATTTCGTTACACTGTTTTAAATTCTGTAGCATATGATTATACATGACTCATCCATACTTCAAATTTTATTTTTCGGTAAACTTATACAATTGATAAATTTTGAAAATTATGTGTGTTGCTGGAAAACTGGACATTCAGGTGACGAGTTCATACGTCTGTATCCCTCAGAGAGACTAACAAAAAGACCTCATTAGACAAACAAAAATGCCACCTTTTTTTCATCAAAATACAACTTAGTTATCTTTAAAAGTTTTATTTGAAATCATGTTGTCATATGAAGCGTCGTGACGTCATTAGGAAATTAAAAAGAATCGTAACTTTGCAACAAAAAGGACGCAGAATCTCACAACTGGTCACATTCTTCAAGGAGCGATTTTATAATTTAGATTAAATTAATTACCTTCATACATTTTATCTTTTATATACTTTTGAAGTTTCAAAGCTTGAGGGTTTGCAGATTCAACATCCAGAAACCGAGATAGCAAGTCAAGAGCTCGATTGTAGTCCTAAAAGCAGTGGAAATATAATGAAAAATTTGAAAATAAATTTAAAACCAATTTTATTTGTAACAAAATATCATGAATATTTTTAAAAAGAAAACATTTAATTAGCTACGTTAACCATTGAGCTAGAATCATTAACAGACAAACAAGTAGGTTTGTAACAGAATCTGTCAATTAGCCCGCTTCCACACAACATTTGTGTTCAACAGTAAAAAAACGCCAAAGACAGTATTTATGGGCTTATTTCAACATTTTGTCAAAGAAAATAAAACAACCAATGAAATCGCAGTATGGAGAGCGTGACATCATAAAAAATATTCCCATTCTATATTAAACAACAAAATATAAATAAAAAAATAATTAAAAAAAAACTAAATTTGGCTAGTTTCATTTATTTTATTTCAAAAATTCAATAATTGTTTCTTATCACTTGATAAATTAATTTATATTTCAAAGAATAAATATATAATACTAGCTTTATAAACCCGGCGTTGCACGGGTGTACCCTTAATAACCCTAATTAGTAGTATTTTATGTAAACTTTTATTTTATACCGATTGATCCCCTCTCCACTTATCCACTCCATCAGGATATTATAATCTCCTCCCATTCTGATATGAGGGGTTGATTTTATCCAGGCCCTTCCAGGAGTTTGAGGGCTTTCCCATAGGCCCTTGTTCAAATTTCCAGAACAGCTATATGATATAATGGCCTGTTTTTATTTCACGATTAGCGCAAAACGAAACTGACCAAATGTGGTAAACGGTCCTCTTCATATTTCATACAACTCGATAGGGCTGGGGGACCCAGTCGGTAAAGACTTTCGTCTTGCATGCGGTAGGTCCCAGGTTCAGGTCCGGGCATCCCCAAAATAACCGACGAATAATACCGTATAGAGGAAGGGCACTTTAAATATCCTCCAAACTCCCAACGCTGGGTTCGATGTTGCCCTAAAAAGTTGCTTTGGGTACCTACTCACGTGTCGGCTCGTAACTTGACTGTGGTTCTAAATTACGACTCCCATTTCCAATAGCCCCCCTCGTGTGTAGCTTTAATGCGACGATAATTCAAACTAACCCTAACCCATACAACTGGATGGGAATAGCCTACGTTAAATTTTCAACTTCGCCAAAAGCCGCCAATCCCGAAATTCAATCGGCAATTACGCCATTTTAACATCAGAAAACAAAACAGACATTCATCCTCTTGTATGGTTGGAAAAGTTCCTTTTAAAGTACAAATTCCTTATTTATGCCGAATATATTCCTCCATATCTTCATTTCTTACCATTTGTAAACATCAATTAAATTAAATTCGGAATCATAATTAAAATCTAGTTGAGGAAATCTCATCCACCATAAAAAAAAATCAAAAGATTTAAAATCAAAAAAAAAAAAAAAATACTGATATTCAAATAACAATCCAGAAAATTAAACCCACGTAACCTTTTTTTTTCTTAATTTTCGTTCACGCTGAACGCGCTGAAATTTCTTTAAATTGAAATATAAAAAAAAGTATAAATTCTAATCTTACACCGCGGTTACACTGGCATGGTCGCTGCCTTGAGCGCCGATTTGGATTTTACCTTGGATTTCCAAAAAAAAAAAATTCGGTCAAGTTGGCGAGAACTTGGCGAGTGATTCTATATCGCGTTCGATTTTATTCATTGTTTATTTCATTTCAAAAGCATAGATAATTATCTAGAGGTAATTAGAAAAATAGCTGAAAAACGTCGTCGAAGATGGTGGATGATTGCATGTCATCGCAACCGAACTATATGTACGTAGAAAATATTTAATTATTTTTTATAGTATATTTTTCATGGAATGATATCTTTCATTACAAAACAATATTAACCTTGTGCATTCCTAGCATACAAAAATGTGCATTTTTATGGCTTTAAACTTCCAATTTAGTTAAATTGACGTGCTCCTCAGAAAATAGTAAGATATATTTTTCAAAAAAGTAATTCACACTTTTAAATATATATATATTTGGTTGGTAAATATATTTATATATATCTGTAGAATAGGTAGTGCTTCGCATTGCCACGCCACAGGTCCGGGGATCGAATCCCGGATTGGGCGAGGTTGACCCATCCTTTCATCCCTTGAGTGGGTCGTTAAAATGGGTACCAAGCACGCTTGGGAACTAAACACTGGGGGTTCCGCGTGAGGCTGACGACCACCTTACCGGGGCATATGTCTAGCACCCAGATCAACATATCACCCTTATACCCCCCCCCCCCCCCAACTTATACCCTTATTAACATATTTTACAGTGTCAAATTGTTTTTCTTTTTCTTGATTGTTTTTGTTTTCGAGGATTATTCTTTTCCGTAGTTATATTTTTAACTTTTAATGTCGGAGTATTACTGAATAAAATCAGGTCAAGTAAAAAAAGTGTTCATAGAATTGTCTGCCAAAAATTTCGAAATTATTAGTATTAAAAATAATTGATTAAGCTATCCACTCCAACCAGGTTTTAGTATTTTAATGCAAAATCTGGTTAAAAAATTAAATTTATTGATTACGGGTAAGATTATAATAAGAGATCGAATACTTTTATTAACATAGAAGCATTTTATTATCAACATATTTTACAGTGTTAAATTTTGAATTTCTTTCATATATGTGCTTGAATTTTACTTTCAAAATAATAAATGCGTCCTGTTTTAAATCAAAATATATTAAGAAAAACCTCTTTGAGAAAAACTCAGAAAATTCAATCTGAAGTTTTTATATAATTTTTCACCATGTAGGATCGCTTAAAAAAGAGAAAACCCGCCAAGATGGCTGCTCTTTACCTATGGTAACCCTTTCCTTTGAAGTCGCCGAATGAAACCCAAACGGAATGGGAAGCTTGCTATGGACGATGCCCTGGGCGTTACATTGGATTGCATACTGCCTTGAGCGATGCCTTGGGCAGCGCCCAAAGCAGCGCTCAGGACAGTGTAACTGCGGTTTTACAATGCAATTCCTATGGGGAAATCAGCTCACGTTTTGCACTCCTACACAAGTTTGGGTTCGAATAAAAAGTATCCTATAGCCTATTCCTGGTTCTAAGCTACCTTCCCACCAATTTTCAGCCAAAGCAGTTCAGCAGTTGAGTTATAAATAGTGTAACTAACACAACTTTCTTTTTTTAGATTCATCGCTTTTAAATATAACCAAAACATTTCATATCATCATACAATCAAAGAATATCTTTATGAAATATATATTTGACGTCATTTCAAACATATTTATGTCGCAACAATAAATTTCTTTTAATTTATTATTTAAAAGAAATAAAGTTTCTCGAGCTATTGTTGCGAATGGCAATGGTGATTTAATTTTAATAAAAAAGGTTTCTTATGCTTTTTAAATGAGCATTAAATTTTAAATTTTTTTCAATATTTGAAGTACTTCGAATTCGATGTTTTCCTGAGATTTTCGATGTCTTCGAATTTCGATGGGCTGATTTTTTGACGTATCACCCTAGCCTGTAGCATTTGTAGTTTGGGCTATGAAAGTGGGTGACAGACAGACCGACGGACGGACTGAACAATTATAATACCTTCCACTTTTGACGTTATAAACGTAGGGTGGAAGCTAAAAGGAGCTACACAAAAATATGCAATTATATCATTTTATGAATAAAAATAGTAAAACTGAAAATTTCATATTTTACAACACTATAAAAATTCGGACATTCTGATATATTTGACAATTAAAAAATACATTACTAGAATACGTTTCTAGAATGATGTTTATTATCATAATACATAATTAAAAATTCTGAATACTAGAAAACTCAATGAATGCAAAATTTTAATGACACATTTAAACAATAAGATTTGAATACTCACTTTTAATTTTGTATGACCTATTGCCAAGTAATACATATAGTCGCGTTTTACTGTTGCATTTGAACTATGTTGAAAAAGATCTGAAAAATATTATCAAGTAATGTTGATCATTGGAAAAGAAAAATTATATAAATATAATTGTAAAAATAAGAAAATGAATGCTTTTTAACAAAGTTTTCAAATGAAATAGGATTAAATTGATTGAATTTTATGCTACCAAATTACATTTCCATAAAATATAAGAAAGCGTTAAAACTAATAATAATTCATACAAGAGATTGAGTCATGATATCAGAAAACTTGCAAATAAAAGGAAAGAAACTAAGAGGTTTCTATATTTTTAACAGGTTTAAATCATGATAAACGTTATATATAATAATAATGTCATTATCTGTGTTATGTTTCACTTGAAAATAAAATACCTTCCAGTAATACAACCCCTCTTCTTATATCTGTAGGATATTTACTGCGTATGAGACACCAAGCATAATCAAATTGCTCCATAGGTGTGACAGTTCCATTGGTAAGGTGACTTTGATAGACTGCTTCAATTCTCTAAAATTTAAATAATTATATATCATGATCTTAAAATATATCAGTTTTACAAAGTGATGGAAATTATAAGGTAGGTTTTACTTGAAAATAATATTTAAAAAATGACTGTATAATTTTTTAGCGATATAAAATCTTAGTTTATTCTATTGATGAAAAATTAAGTATTTGGTTTACAAAATGCATGTTAAATACATCGATAATTTGTCCTTAAAACAAGTGAAAAGTTACATAAATTGTTCTAAAAATGAGAAAAACCAACCTTTAAGTCATCAGAGGATATGTAATCTTCCAGAATGGCTTCCATGTTACAAAGTTTTAAATTTCTTTTAAATGATTTTAGTTAGTTTTGAAAAATATCGTTTAGTTTTGAAAACAGTTTCTCTGCAATAGAAAATACCGTAATCGACACAGAAAGAAAACGAAACCAAACGAAAACATTCGGCACTGTTGCCAAAAAAAATTATAATTTCTGTCGAAATTAATTTTAACAGGAGCTATGTTTTTTTTCTTCTTTTTCCAACGTGTCTACTTTTTTGGCGTCCAAGCATTTGCAGACTCGGCATATTCCCCAGAACTGTGGGACATTTTTTGTGGCACCATCTAGGCGACTCTCGCTACCAATTTTGACGGAGGCCGGATGGCCTAGTGGGTTGAATCGCAGCCCATTACGCTAACAGTCTGTGCGCGCGCTGAAACGGTCACGGGCTCGATTCCATCCTTTACCCTGCGTGTACCTTCTCTCCTGTGTGTCAGTAAAAATTCTGTCTGTGTCGTCTTACTTGACGAAGGTTTATAAGCGAGTCGCTGATCATGCACACAAACCGGAAAATATATGTACCAACCAACCAATTTTGAAGCTCAGATTAAAATGACTAGGAGTTCTCTATAAAAAGACGCAATGTCTTTGCCTCCTATTTGTCGCATTGCACTTTGTTAGCCACTGAAAATGTACATTGATGCCACTCCTAAGCGTATACCTGCGTTGCATTGCTGCGCATCAACGCAAATCCTTTGATCGATTTTAACAACGTCACATTCAAAATGTTAAATTTATTGTTTCGGTCATGATTAAGTTACCTTTAGATCTAAGCTCGCTCACGCGTGGTTTTTCAAAGTTGATTTTGCTATGGTCTTGTTTCACGTAATAAGGAAAGAAAACAAAACAACCAATGAAATCGCAGTTCGGAGCGCGTGTCTTTATAAGAAACCAATGAGCTTGTTTCAAGTAGTAACAAAAGAAAACAAAACAACCAACGAAATCGTAGTATGGAGAGCGTGACAGAATAAGAAATATTCCCATTACCAGACTTTAAAAAAAATTATACATCTCTTTAATATTGTTGTGACAACCACATTTAAAGGATATTTGGTTTTGAAAAATAAACCGATCCGGTTTAACTGGTTTAGCCTAAGAATCAGTATTTGCAGTGTTGCATCAGTGTTATCAGACGCGTGCAAAAAGTTAGACTTTTTGACAAATCCATTTACAGGTAGAGGACTAAAAAACAAGATAGATCACAAATACAAAAAACTAAAAGGGAATATCAAAAGAAAAACAAGGAATAAAAATATTAAAATACAAAAAGCCAGTAAGGTCAATTATAAAATATGGATAAAACAGAGAAGCCAGCAAAAATTGTACAAAAAGAAAAAAAAATTAATAGGACAAGATATTAAACAAGCATCTTTTCTGAAACTCAAAATAAGATATACTCAGTATACATACAAATACAATTACACAAATAGGGAAATGATGTCACACTTCAACTTAAGAAAAGTATCAAAGAAAATATCGCTATGAGAGCCGGGCAGATTATTAACTAGGTCAATGAAATGAGAAATGGATTAATTATTAAGATAATTTTTTAAATAGTGGGTTTTACTTAAAACAATTTTATTACGGGTAATGTGTTTAGGAGCATAAAAATTTAGTAATTGTACTAATGACGGACAATCAATGTTATTATTTAAAATATCGTAAAAAAAATTTAAAACACAGACTGATCTACGACATTCGAGTGTACATTTATATTTATGCAAACTAGATGAATAAAAATGGTTATTAGATTTAAAAGAAATATAGCGGATAAACTTATTTTAAATTTTTTCTATGGTTACTTAAAGCTTTATTATAAGGATTCCAAATAACACAATTAATTCTAAAATTGGACGAACTAAGAAGTTAAAAAGACTAAAAACTACAGAAATATCAGTAAAATTACAAGTTGGTAGTTCGCTTTAACATTCCCAGTTTTATATTAGCATTTTTTGTAACGTGTTAAACATGTAGTTTAAAAGTAAAATTAGATTCGTACATTACACCAAGGTCTTTTATAAATGTAGTTCTAGAAATTGAAAAATCGTTTATAGTATAATTGCTCAATATAGGATTGAGTTAGTAAAAGTTACAACAAAGCACTTATCAATATTAAGAAAAAGCTTATTTTGTTGGCACCAGTTATTTAGTTTGTTGAGTTCAAACTGCAGAATATCACAATCATCAACAGAAGATATACACCTAAATTTTTTTTTAATCATCAGAAAATAATAAACAAGATTGAAAATTTGTTACAATATCATTAATAAACAAATTAAAAAGCATTGGCCCCAGTATTGACCCCCAAGGCTCCCCAGAAGTACCAAAAAAAAGCTTTGGATAATGCAGATTTATATTTGACATAAGAGGTCTGTGTGATAATAGGAACGTAACCATGTCAGAAGGTTGTAACCAAAACCTATTTTTAGCAATTTAGTTAACAATATTTCAAAATCAACAGTATCAAAGGCTTTTGAAAAATCAGTATAAATTAAATAACAACAAGTTGTTTATTAGTTTTTAACGCATTAGATATAGCGTTGTTTATTCATAAAAGATTAGGTGCAGTAGATCTTTTTTTATAAAACCATGTTGATCTGACGAAATGAGATGATAAATTTGAGGAGATAACTTATTACATATAACAGATTCAAAAACTTAAGAAAAACGGAACACAAACATCAAAAATATCATATAAAAGAGTATAGAAATGATCTAAGGCAGAATTGAGATGCAAACATATTGGTATAAGACACTCCAATTAACCAGAGATAAGAGAGTAAACAATAAAGTAAAGTCTACTCTTCTAAAAATTATAAGATTTGATTACAGGGTTTTTAGAGTTTGGAATAGGATTTAATGATTTATGGGTATTATATAAGTTAACTAGTAATGTCGGATGGTAATTATCTTTGGTACAAATAAGAATAATTGGCATTTTTTACAGTCACACTGTAATGGGCAGGATTAACTAAAACCAAATCCAACATTTTATTCATATGATTTTCAATAAAGTTCATTGTTTTAAATTATGTAAATATTGAAAACGGATAAAATCATGTGCAAGTAAAGTATTATCAACAAAGATATTATTTTTCCGATTTATCAAAGGTAAATTAAAGTCACCAACAATAATGACATTAGTGACATTTGAAAGATATTCGTCAACAATATCATAAAACTCTTGAAAAACAATATCACTTGTGACTGGAAGAAGATAAGCACAGCAGACATATATGCAATTAAAACTATTAAGGGCAAGTTTAATCCAAACCGCTTCACCGGTGAAATCAAGATGAGATAGAAACCTTGCATTAAAATGTTTATTTACTTGTTGCATAAATAACTATTATTGAACCTTTTTAATGAAATTGTATCTAAGACATATTATTGACACTTTTTATAGTTTTTTTTAAATAAAACTTTTTTTTTACAATTTGTTCCAATTTAAATTATTCTAGTTAAGCTATTTTTCCTTAAATTTTAACCGTACATAGCCTTTATATCCATGAGTTAGTTAATAGGACAATGAATAAAATCTTTTCCAAGTGATAAAACAATGAAAATAAAAAATAATATAAAAGCTATTAGACTTTTTTTTGTACAAATTTATTTGATCATAAGTATTATAATTACATAAAATATTCAATCTTTTAGAACAACAATGTTTAGCAAACTATACACAATATACACAAAAGTGTCCATATTTATGATCCAAAAGCTTTTTTTCCCTTCTCTTTTAAAGAGCTTCAACTTTGTGTCTGTAAAACATAAATACTTAATAAATAACTTATCTTAGTAAAAACTACATGAGCACATCCTAATACAATTATTATTAAACCAATGAATCATTAAAGATAATTTAGTATGTTATTACATTTTACAATAACTTAAACATAGAAAGTGTAAAAAATATAATAGCACTGATGAAAAATAGGAACATTAATTAATTTAAATATGTTAGAATAGTAATAACAACATTTTCATTGAAAAGGCTCAAAACATTAGTGTGATAGAAGAGTCATACATGGGAATGCTAATAAAACTGTGAAAAGTAGATTTTGAAATTTTTTTTTTTTGCAGTGAAATTGCTTCATAAGTATTTTCAACTAAATTTCACTGATTCTCTTTAATACTTAGACCAAACACTTCAATCAAAAACTTATTGTTTATACTTTTAATTGTGATATTTTTTATTGGTTAAATTTTTAAACAACCATGTGTGTATCAGTTTATATGAATAGTGTAGTTGCAAAACACACATTCTAAGAAGCATAACTGAGGTACAGAGTCCGGCCCACTCGTTGGCGACTTTGTACAAGTAAATTTATCATTATCAAAAATCAGCAAGGAACAGACTGAACCCTATATCTCAGTTATACTTTGGAGAATATGAGTTTTGCAATACAACCTTCATATATAATAGATGTTTACTTAATACTTTTTGTAAGAGGCCAAACATAAAATTTTTAGTGCAGTGTTTGATACTTATTTTTTAATTACATATAATTTTTTTTTACTTTACCTTCACTTTTTTGCAAGTGCCATTCCTATTCCAACTACACTGCCAATGGCCAAAGCAGCTCCACCTACTAGTGCCATTCCCAAAAGGCCTTCTACAAAAGAAAATAAGGAGCTCCATTCAATTACAGTTTTAATATAGGTTTCTTGTTAATATAAAATTCTCTAATTATACTAACCACATTAAGTCTCTTAGGAAAAATTACATGTAACAGGTCATACCTCACCATAGTAATTAAA
The DNA here is from genome assembly GCA_019343175.1 of Oedothorax gibbosus. Lineage (NCBI taxonomy): Eukaryota > Metazoa > Arthropoda > Arachnida > Araneae > Linyphiidae > Oedothorax > Oedothorax gibbosus. Next base: position 781,586 of record JAFNEN010000177.1, read on the forward strand.
TAGTTATATTAAACCCCTTTACAGTTCCCTTCTGAACTCATTAAATACAAATTAACACAACCCATTTAAAAATAAGACTTGCAATATTACTGAATATTAATGTAAAATAAGGTAGAAGTGAAAAAAGGTTGACTAAATTCAGAAAGACGTTCAAAATTACTAAAAATTTTGTTTTGTATGTACAGTAACCCCCGCTTAAATGAATCACATCCGTCCTAATACGCTTTAAACCAATAAAGTGGCTGAATCATTTAACCGAAAGTCATGAAATTATCAAGAAAAAGTGGTCGTCATGAGACACAACATGCATTTTTTTAATACTTGTTACTGAGTACTAGTACTACATATTATTAAGAAAAACACGTAATGTTATGTTTGATAAAATCAAGTTATACAAATTAACCGATAATATATGAATACCTACAAAAATTTAATACATAATTCAAACGATATTATGTATGTATAATTTAAAATGTAATTTAAAAGCATAAACAACGTTTATGTTTATTATAGTACTAAAATTTAGTTATTATATTTTGCTTACTTTAATGAAAATACTTCGTTATTTTCGACTGCTTTGTCGCGTCACTAATAAGTTTGTTTACCTACCTTTCAATGTCATAAAAAGAATCATAATCATCACACGTAGGCCGTAGCATCTCGTTGCTCTAAAGTTCTTAATATTTGAAGAGCCCAACGAGATTCATTAGCTGTCAGTGGTGGTTGTGAATCAGTTCTGATTTATGTTGGGCTTTGTTTCGTAACTTTCTATAATTTCTTTTCTTCAAAATCCTACATAAAGTTGTTTGAGAAAGTCCTAATTTAATTGCAGCTTCTCTTTGGCTGCATTTTTCCAGATTATAAAATTTTTAGCCTACTTTTCTTTTTTTAATTCGAAAGAATTAAAAAAATGAAAAAGTAGGTATTGACATGCGGTCGATGTCCGTCTGTCTGTCTGTCTGTCTGTCTGTCCGTACCCCCTTCCAAAATCGGTTCTATCCATCGGATCTTAAAAATTCTTTTTTTGTTAGAAAGCTATGACCTCAGATACCCAACTTTCATACTTTTTGTCCGTCTGTCTGTACGTCCGGACGGACATAAATCTACTATCTGTCGGCGAATTTCCCATTGAATTAGCATTGAAATTCAATTTTGAGTCATTTAAATCACTGTAGGTATTGAAATGCGGTTGATGTCCATCTGTCTGTTCGTATGTCTGTCTGTCTTTCCGTCTGTCTGTCTGTCTGTCCGTCTGTCTGTCCGTACCCCCCCCCCCCCCTTCCAAAATCGGTTCTATCCATCGGATCTTAAAAATTCCTTTTTTGTTAGAAAGCTATGACCTCAGATACCCAACTTTCATACTTTTTGTCCGTCTGTCTGTACTTCCGGACGGACATAAATCTACTATCTGTCGGCGAATTTCCCATTGAATTAGCATTGAAATTCAATTTTGAGTCATTTAAATCGCTGTAGGTATTGAAATGGGGTTGATGTCCATCTGTCTGTCTGTTCGTATGTCTGTCTGTCTTTCCGTCTGTCTGTCTGTCCGTCTGTCTGTCTGTCCGTACCCCCCCCCCCTTCCAAAATACCCAACTTTCATACTTTTTGTCCGTCTGTCTGTACGTCCGGACGGACATAAATCTACTATCTGTCGGCGAATTTCCCATTGAATTAGCATTGAAATTCAATTTTGAGTCATTTAAATCACTGTTGCCAAATCAACAATGGCATGAGAAACTTTATTTATTTAAACATATTTGAAGCAAAATAATATTTTCATGAATCAGTTTGGAATGACGTCATAAAATGTAGCACAATTTGATTCTTTGATTATTCATTATTTATCTATCAAGAAAGCGGCAAGGCATACTTTTGCATGCAATTATGCTTAGTTTTAATTTACATTTCTTATTTTTTAATGCAGTTCGGAGTAGTTTCATTACTTTTGTTATTATTAAATATTTAATTATTCTTCGAACTACAAATAAATCACGAGCAGATGATAAATAATATTTAATTAATTTGCGAAAGAATATGGTGGTGCGAAAGAATATTTTGGCTTTTAGAAGTTTAAATTATACCTGGGTGCTGTGTTTCGATTTTTTTTTCTAATGTGTATAAATCTAGTGTAGAAACGGCTGTTGATGATATTTACTTTAGGAACCTAGTTTTTTTCCCGATTAGAACTTCAGTAAGTATTTAAGTAACAGGAAAGTAGGCTATTTTAGTTCTTTATGAACTTCTTGTTTTTTAGGAGTTCATATTTTTCGGCTAAGCTAAAATCTATCCGTTTAGACATGAAGATGACACTCCAAAAAACACGGACTTAATTTAATCGATCAAAAATCAAAATGAGTCTACTGTCTACACCTGCATGCACGTGTCGATTACAAATTCCTTCCCCTCTTTTGCCCCCCCCCCCCACTATAATTCTCTCCCCCCCCCCCCCCCTTGCCTTAATAATACCATTTCTGCAATTTACGTTTTTTGAAAGAGGGATTCGCCGGCGCCTCTTTGGTTCGCATTTGTAGTTAGAGGTCATTTGGGGTAAAAAAAATACCACGAATAGTAGAAAAAAAGGATTTTTTAAAGAATTTTTTTAGTCCTTAAAACGGCGGTAAAAAGGTGGTTTGATTCCGATAAGCGGCGGATTTTCAATGTAAAAAGTGATTCTGTTCTGTTCTACGAAATTTATTCCAATTAAGCGGTTGATTCAATTAACCAGTGATTCCAAAAAGCGGCGGCCACTGTATATCTATTTAATGTAGTATAACTTAATTTACTAAACAAAAAAAAAATATTTAAAAAAAACTTAGCACAACAAACATTTAATTTATCATTTAGTGTACGAAATATCCAACATTTACACAGCACAACAAACATTTAATATATCATTTCGCGTAAGAAATATCCAACATTTACATTATCTTTTAAAGATAGGAATATAATAAATTTAATAATATTTTAAAAATGGACTTCCAACAAATTTTTAGGTGATGGATTATAAATTGTAGGAATCAAGATAAGACTTGTATGTAGAAATATATATTATAGACTTGTATGTATAAAATCTAATGAAGAACTATGAAAAGAAGTAGACATAAAACTTTAATATTAAGTCTGCTAAGTATAGCAAACGCTTAAGTAAAAGAAAAATACTTATTAAGATAAATATTTTACATTTCAAAAATTACAAACCTTTCTTTAATTTATCTTTAGCATACTTTTGTAGCTGTTGTGCTTGTCTATTAGTTGGTTCAACACTTAAAAATTTAGAAAGGAGGTCAAGGGCTCTGTTATAATCCTGAAAAAAATAAATATATATAACATATTTTTTTTAAAGTATTATAAATAGTACTAATGATGCTAAAAAATTTATGAGAATAAAGTTCTATTAGTAAAATTTCAATAGTTTCAACAAAGCAATGATATAGCAAGCTTTTGTTTTAAAAGAAATAAATAACTTAAACTTAATGCAGTGCAATCAATGTAAATTTATAATTTTCTTATTTATACATTGAATAGTATTGATGGCATTAATTTAGTTTCACATTAAAAATAGTTTCTAATTCTATTATTTAGTTAAGTGTTTTAATCATCATATAGTACAAATTTTTTACAAAAAAAAGTTTTAAAACTTACTGTAAGTTTTGTATGGCCAATAGCTAAATAATACATGTAATCCCTTTTTGCTGTGGCATCGCCATTTTGGAAAAGATCTAAACACAGATATAATATGTATTTATAAAAAAGATTACATACAATTATCATTACAGTAGAAATAAATTTTTGATGTTTTTTTTTGTAATTAGGGAACTTCACCATCTGCTCGTTAACACTTCCAAAACCCACAGGAATTGCTTTACGATTCCCAACAGAACACTTTGCTGTTCTTTGAGAGTTTCACTCTAAACGCATCACTGAACTACACTACTTATAAGTCACCTTAGTTTACATATGTTGCACAAAACAAACTTAAAGTTCTCAACTCAGCTTCTCAAACTTCTTAAGTTAACCTACAATGCTGTTTATTATAAATACATTACACAGGGTTCGTTCATACTCTATCTATGATAGTGAAATTCAGGAGTTTCTAAGGAGTGCAGCAATGTAAATTCAGGAGGTAACAAGGAATAAAATTGAATATGTTTGTTTAATTTCGTATAAGTCTAGTGACTTCACTGCACTTCAAATGACGAAAAAGAAGAAAAAAAATCTTCTGAAGAGTTGTGCGGTGCTTTCCGGGACATTAACGATTATCACAATGTCTGAACTCGATTTTTCAACTGTGCATGCGCAGTAGACTTATTCCGAATAAAGTAAAGTTGTCAATTTTTTCAGGAGAGGGGGAAAAAATATCAGGAGATGAGACACAAATTTCAGGAGTTATAAGGACCCTTAGAAGAAAAAATTGAAATTCAGGAGTTTTTCAGGAATTTCAGGATGCGTACAAATCCTGATTACATAAAACTTTGGGCTTACACAAAACAATAATTGCAAAATTTCAAGTTAAAAAAAAAAGTTGATAAAACGCAGAACAGATGATAAATGCAGAAAAATAGCTGCTGTGGGATTGCATCTAGGAGCAGAACATTTGGTGTTTAATTAAGACCATAAAGGATACAGGAACTATATTCAGACACCTAATAACTAGTTATATGTTGTTAGCAAGGTTCAGAAAAAAAAGGGTTTTATAGAAAAAATCCACACACAAAAAAACAGGATTTTTTAAAGTTGAAGGCAGATTTTTTTTGTTCAAACCATATTTTTGTTTTTTCACCCTGAATGAACTTTTTTATTTTAATTCAACACACTAAAATTAACACACAGGTGGAAGCTTATGAGGTTATTTAGGATAATTATGACCAATAAATAGATATTTTTAATTTTAAGAAGGTTACAAAAATAATTAAGATCTAACAAATATCAGGATTAGGAACCTTTGATATTTGTTAAATAGAGAAAAAATACTATGCATGATTTGTACATAGTTAAGTAGTAATTCTGGTGATTTGAGTTTAGTAATTTACAGCATCATAACAATCTTTCGAATGTTGTGAAGCAAAAAAATTTAGACTTTTTAAAAGAAATTAAAGTTTAGAATTATTTCCAGAAAAACTATTTGGACCTTGCTTTTAACCATGGTTTAAACCAATGCCCAAAATCTATATACAAGTACACTTCGGTCCGTTAAACCACTTGGCTTTAACCATGGTTTAAGCCAACTAACCCTGTATGTTAGGGCTCACTTGTTGATGTATTCTTAAAGATATAAAATAACATAGTTACCCTCCAATAGAACAACACCTCTTCGAATGTCAGTGGGATATTTACTTCGGATCAGACACCAAGCATAGTCAAATTGTTCTTTGGTTGTAACTGAACCATTCTGTAACTGGTTGTTGTATATAGCCTCAAATTTCTGAAATTTATAAATATAATTAGGTTATGTTACATTAAGAAAAAATAGGAAGATAAATAATAAAACATTTATTAGAAATGATCTTTGCATGAGTTATGTTGCAGAATTCAAAATCAAAACATTCCATTAAATTTATTAATGAAGGCATGTAAAGAGAAATATACGCAATGTGTAGTGCGACAGAAAAAAGTAATAATCCCAAAGCTAAAAACTAAATATATTACTTACATTAAGTAATATACTAAGTATATTACTTAATGATTAAACTAACTTAAGGAGTTCAGTTTTCGGCACAAATAAGAGGAAATCCTTGACAGTAATGCTCAACTACACTAGTTTCTGTTTTGCTTTGCTGGAACTTTCAAGTCAAATATTGTTTATTTTCATGGCTTTATTACATTATCATGTACATATTGCATTCAAATAACTTTCGCAGCTCTTTCATATGTCTAATTAATAGAGAATATGGGAATAAGGTTGGTGACTTGGTGTTTTAACAACTATTCGATCAAAATGTATTCCAAAAATTCGAACAAAAGTACCTTTAAATCTGCTGGGCTTATGTAATCTTCTAATATTTCTTCCATTATGATAGGCTATGTAAAATAATTTTTGTTATTACAATATAAATTTAAATGTTTAAACAAAAAATATTCAACTGACGATGACTAACTCAAAGAAGGAAAGAAAGAAGATAAACAAACAGTTAGTCATCAAACGATCGATACAGTTCCAGGTTAGGTTGAGGGTATTTAAATTTTGAATATACCACGCGTATATATTATGTTTTAGTATATTATTTACTATAGATATGTGAGAAATTGAAATTCGTATTTGTATAATAAGTTAGAACAAAGAAGTTTGTTAATATACTTTTATTATTGCTTTTGTTTATCAAGCATTACGATTTAAAGTTTTGGCAACTTTTAACAGTATGTATTGATTATGATTTAGAGACATGACCAAACGAATTCTACAATTGGTCAAATTAAAGGTTACTATTGGGAGAGATATTTTGGTAGCCAAAGTAGCCAAGAAGATTATGGCTACTCCTTTTTCAGAACATAAGTATAGACAAGTATAGCAAAGGTTGGGCATTTTCGATGTTTCATTTCAGATAAATATATTTTCTCATGGAAAATCATCCACATGTTTTATAGATGCCCGGAAATTTTTATGCGTATGTTGAATAGTGTGTCAACCACTATTGTCGTATATCGTACTAGCAAATTTATACCCGTTCTTCGCACGGACTAAAAGAATATCAAATCGATCCAAGTATCTGTGTCATTTTATTTGCTATAGGATAATAAACTTTGCCATTGTTCCCGTTCATTATAAAGAAAAAAATCCAGTTACTTATATTGCTTTAAAATTCCAAAATAAAAAATACATCACTATAAAATGCACATCCTCATATCACAAAAATCTTCCTCAATATAAAACCTGTCATCGCAATTTTCTTGATAATCTCAAAGTTAACCATAATTGTATAACAATGTTATTTCCCGTCAAAACCTCCATTCTGGTTTTTTTAAAAAAAATAAAACATTTAGTTCATTGGCACGTTCAATTATTTTTCAAATCATTAAATTAGTTTCGGAAGGTAATTTCAAGAAAATTAAAACAATTTCAATTTTAATTAATTTTTGTGTTCATTTTAATATCTTCTGTTGGATGGCATAACGAAAGGGAAAAAAATGATCGGATTTGAGCGAAAGTGGTGTATTTTTTTTTCAGAAAATTAGAATTTTCTCTAAAAATGGTACAAATATGAAAAAACTAAGCTTCAGGTGCACAATTATTAAAGGGAATCTATCTTAAAAATTTCGAATTTCTGAGGGCAATATAAGTAGGTCTTTTACGATCCACAGACACACTCTTTATTTTATTATTATAGATATTTTCGGCAGAAATCATCCATAATCTAGTTAAATTGCCAAAATAGCGAGTTTTGGCCAAATGTGGTAGTAACCTTTAAGTTTGGCGAGCTTGGTTTATTTCTTACCAATAGGACAACCTGACTGCTCCTGCCTCTAGACTCTCATTTCCGCTCCGGCCGATTTATAATATTATCATAACATTAAAAATTTATTATTTTATTTAATGGTCTCTAAGTTTTCTCTCTGTTAATTTCTCATTGTAATATATTATGAGTCAACCTCCAAGACCTAAGTATTCATTTACGTCTTCTAATATTCAATTTTTAAAATAATATAATATCATTATCAAGAAACAAATTTCTCTTATTAGTTTTAGTTTCATACCGCCCACTTCATTAAAGCAATTATACTAAAATTTAAATAAAATGGTTAAAATTTTAGAGAGATTATTAACTTTTAAATATGGATTTCTTAAATATTAAAATTCGGAAGTTTAAATAAATATCTACTGTTCTTCTCTTGCTGTTTCATTTTTTTTCTCCAAATAAAAGTGTATTATTTTAGCTTATTAATTTTACAAAAATTTCAGTACTACAATTAGTAAAAATAAATTTAGATTAATTCGATTAAATTGTAATTATTCAGTCAGTATATTTTTGATAAGTGTTGGATGTACACTCTGTATACTTCCAGCACCGTTTTATGTATTTAAAAAAAAACTTCTGTATATGATTGTATTAAAAAAACATGTCCTAATTATCATTATGAGCTTTACAAAATTAAAATAAGTTAATTTACTAATACTTGTTGTTAACCTCACTTTAAAACTTCTCTTTTGTAGCAATCTCTTTATAATTTTAGTTATGATTACTCTTTTGATTCCTTTAGTGTTGACTCATATGGATTTGAGTGGCCTAATGATTTTAACCATGAACAGCATGATGAATTTATGGCAAAATACATATCTGTTTTGAGTCGCCGGGCCAAGAAATGGGACAAATTAATGAAATCCAAAGAAGGTTTCCATAAAAGTAATAAAGGTAAGAATTTTTTAAAGATAATTCATTAAATTCTTTCCGAGCTGGAAATGAATTATGTTCATTGAAAATAATAAGTCAATGTCTTAATTTTTAAGAACTTTTCATTTCATAATGAAAATTACTTTGAATTGACTTTTATTTGTCATGTTAAAATTGAATTTTTAGAATGTAAATTGAAATAAAAAATTTTTTAACAGCTATAACATAATGGCCAATCTTGATTTGGCAATTTGTGGGTAGGTAGGTTGGTAGATGTCTTTTCCGGTTTGTGTGTTTGATCATAGACCCGCTTATAAACCTTCGTCAAGTAAGACCGACACAGACAGAATTTTTACTGACACAGAGAAAGTACACCCAGGGCAAAGGTGGGAATGCAACCCGCACCTAGTACAGTGCGCAAACTGTTAGTGTAATGGGGTGCGATCAAACCCACTAGGCCACCTGGTCCACAGCAATTTGTGTTACATTGCCAAGCAACAAAATCCCCAAATGCGGTAAAAACATTCCCCGTCATATTTCATGCAGCTTGATAGTATGGCAACCCTACATTAAATTTTCAATCTTGGCAAATAAACCAGCCATTATATCATAGTTTAACCAAATATTTGACATTGAAATGTTAAAAGTAAATTTTACGCTTACTACTGTCAGTAGTATTTACTTAGTATTTTTGGATATATATATACAAAAAATAAGATTTTGCCAATCATCGTTTTGTATAATTTATGACTAAACTATAATTTATAACTTGTTAAATTTCAGTGAAGAGATATGTTCGTAAAGGGATACCAAACAGCCATAGAGGATCTGTAAGTAATTTAATTATTTTTAAAATTATTTTCTTGATTGATAAATTATATTCTCACACATTAAATTATTTTCCAGATCTGGTCATATATAAGTGGTGCTAAAGAACTCAAGGAACAAAAACCAGATTTGTACCCAACTCTTCTAAAAAGTCCCATGAAACAAGAGTTCATTGACACAATTGATCTTGGTATGATCTTAGTATTTCTCTCAAAATTTTTTTAAAAATAATTAGTCAGATATTTATACTCTGTAAACAAATTAAAATTGTACGATTTCTTAACCTAAAAAATAAATATTTGTACATGTGATTCAGGAAAAGTAAGTTTGTAGCTGTAAATTTCCATTGAAACTGCTTCTAACTAAGATCTAAACGTCTCAAAAAAAAATTCACACTAAACTGGTTTGATTCTAACCAATTTTATGCATACCTAATTTGCTTTTATATTTGCTTGTTTTCTTCTGTTTTCCAGATATTCCACGCACATTTCCAGATAATATATATTTTAAAACTGCTTCAAGTGATTCAAAACGAGAGGCATTGAGAAATGTTTTACTGGCATTTGCTCATCACAATCCCCTTATCGGTTATTGTCAGGTATGTAATAAATATAAACTTCAAATATGAGGTATATCCATGAAGTAAGTTCTGTTTGGTTATATAAAAAAATGTCGTCAGATACAGAAACAAATTTATTGTACAAAAAAACTACTACTCCTAAACTACTTTTCTACATAGTTCACGAAATTTTGTAAGCACTTGTCATAGCGTGGCACAATTTTTTGTATTCCCTCAGATTCATTGTAATCTGTGCGTCAAAATTGGTAGCGAGAATCGCCTAGATGGTGCCACAAAAAAAAAGGCTCTTAGTTCTGGGGAATATGCCGAGTCTGCAAAGGCTTCACCGCCATATTGCAGCCTCATTAGAGAAAAAAAGTTTTTGTATTCCTTCTTCATAGAACGTTGCTGCCTGTGTTCTCAACCATGGAGTAATATATTCTTTCAGCTAGTCCTCATTGTTAAAGTGTTGAACACTAAGGAAAGATTTTAGGTGTAAGAAGAGATGGGAAAGTGGTTAAGAGCAAGGTCCGGCTTGTACGGAGGATGATCAAACCTGTCCCATTCGAATTTCTGTAGAAGTTTTGTCCCTTTCGCAGTGTGAAGTCGAGCATTATCGTGCAAAAAAATCTTTTGACAGAAATCCTTGGTGCTTGTTCTATATTGCGTGGTGCAATTTTTTAATGGTTTTGAAGTAAACATATGCATTGGTGGTCAATATTTTAACGATGAGGACAAGCTAAAAGGACATTTTACCACATGGTTGAAAACACATAGTTGCAACCTTCTATTAAGAAGGAATACAAAACTTGTGCCCTGCTATGACAAGTGCCTACAAAATTTCAGAAGCTATGTATAAAAGTAGTTTAACAGTTTCATTCTTTTGCACAATAAATTTTTTTCTGTATCTGTATGCGTTTTTTTATACAACCAAATGGAACTTTGTGGATATATCTTGTAATATATTGCATTTTACAGACAAAAGTTACATATCACATAACTAAAATATACATAAAATATACACATAACTAAAATTTTGTTTTTGAGTTAGATACTTTAAAATGTTGCTAATTATTTATGTACATTATTTAACTAAATTTTTCTGACAATTATGTGGATAACTTTAACTTCTAAAATAAGTTGTTTACCTGCATTTAGGGGTTGAACTTCATTGCTGGGATAATGTTGTTGATTACTGACAATGAAGATATGACATTTTGGTTGCTACAGAGCCTTAAAGAAATATCTTCTGATTATTATGACAAAAAATGACTGATACTGACGACATGGAGTCTTGAGACTCATACGTTAGTGTGCATAGTAGTACGTTTGAAGTTCACTTAGAATATATGTTCATTTATTGATTCATAAGTTATTAATCTTAGTAAAATTTAGTAAGGGTTATGACACATCTGGAGTGGTGTTGGTTTGGGGGGGAGGAAGACAATAAGTTAGTTGCTTGAATCAGTTTAACATCAGGTTAAAAAAAATTGTATTAGGTATTTTAATCCTGAGGTTGTGAAATTATATTTTGAGCACTAAAGTACATTCTTTAGAAAACTCAATCGTATTAATTTAGTTTTTCAAATTCATTAAGTAGAGAGACTTGGGATGTTACATATAGAGGGTTTAAAGTTTGCAAACAAACCTACCTTCCTCTGATTGGTTACCCAAAATACAAGTTAACTTCCGGTTGAGACACAACTCGTTTTCGTCGCTAGATTATTGATTTCTCCTCATGCGTAGCGCGATGTTGAAAATTCAATCCCCCCCCAACTAATTGAATAAATGTATTTTTATAATGTATGACTCAAAAGTTTACAATTTGAAATCATTTTATTTAATGTTGTTTTAATTAAAACTTAAATTATTTACATGATAACTTAAGTTGTGCATAAAAGAACAATTATTCTCCCAATATAAAAGTTAATACTCCAATTGCAATTTTTTATTATTAGATAGAAACGTTAGAAAATTCCTGCATATGACATGTTATTTGTTATATTTCAAAACTAATAAATGCTAATAATACAGTTTTTGACAATTTATTACATATATGTATATTTATTTACTAATAATGGCACGTCGATAACGTGTGTATGTATATTATTTATTATATATAGTGCACGTCGATAACTGTGTAAAAAATAATACAAACATGATAAAAATATATGAATGATATTCAATTTTATGGATTGTCATTTAACAATTCTAGATTATATAGCCCGTTAACTCTACATAGTTTAAATAATTTGAAGATTTGCTTTTTTGGCAAAATTTGTGTAATTTTAATTCATAACTCTAAGTATTTTATTACTTAAATTATTGATCTTAATTACGATCTTATTATTTTAATTTGATGGTAAAGTTCGGTTGCATTTCTGTTTAAAATTCTATTTGATGCTAATCAATGTTTGAAATAGCACAGCTTGGATCATTAAAATCAAGTGTTGAATATTACGAATACGGAAGCTGCATAAGAATTTAATCTAGCGATCCGAGTTCAATGCTTCACGTTCGTTAAAAAATCATTGCCAAGAATGTTGCACATGGTTGGTACAAACAAATATTGCTGGATATATGTATTGTACAGTATATTTATTTCAGAATATATTGTATTGTTCTATCGTTTTATATACATTCTCGAACACACGCAAAGACGATTAGCGCTGTTTAAACACAACAAACCGTGAACGAATATTTCTAGTAGTTTGACAGACTTCGAGTAACAGCGCACTGCGAAAGTTGGACATTAACCGTCTATAAGCAGGGATAATAGGTAGCAAAGTTCATACGGTGCTTAAAATCCGTAAAGTGTTTTTGTTTATAAAGCCCTTAGAAAGTGTTTACATTTTTTTAATTTTTTTAATTATTTTCAGATTTTTTTAAATTACGGTTAAAAAACAGTCTAAGAAAAAGTCCTTATTTTTCGTATCAGTTTAATGAATTCAGTACCTCTTGAGTTTATATAGCGATTTTTGAATCGGGGCCCCATTTTCAGTGTTACTAGTTCCGGAATTCATAGGAAGACTGGAAATTGTTGATTAAGAGGCAACTGGAGTTAAGATATTTTATAATGGTTGGCTATTTTAGAATCGGCAAGCATTGAATGTATATGTTACTTCATATTATTGAGTAATTTCAATGGCTTTTCATGTTTCAGGGCCAAGGTTCCTCAAGTGCATGACCTCATGGTAAAAACTGGGGTGTCATGGTCTATGTATGTTAGCAAATGGTTCATTTGCCTATTTGCTGAAGTTTTGCCAATTGAAGTAAATATTTATTGCTGTTTTGCTAGTTAGATACATTTCTTAATAACCATTACCCATAATTAATATAATTACTTAACTATTCTGCCCTGTAATTTGTAAATTGTGCATAGTTAAAGTAGCATCAATAAGTGAATATGTCATAAGCAAATCTTAGGTAAAAACTTATTAAATGAATCAACAATACTTAAACTATTACTTATTAAGGTAAAATATCTATTTTAACTTTAGTGAAAAATAATTTCATTAGTTTAACAATTTTTTAAAACTTTATTCTGTATATTATTCCATTGCAGACTGTTTTGCGTATATGGGACTGTCTCTTCTACGAAGGCTCAAAAGTCTTGTTAAGAGTTGCTGTAACTCTTGTTATAAAAAACCAAGACAAAATATTAGCTGCGAAAAATTTTGTTGAAATCACAGAAGTCTTCAAATCTCTTCCACTTGGTGCTACTGTTACTGAATGTCATACATTCATGCAGGTAAGTGATTAATATTGTTTGGTAAGCATTAGAATTAAAATCAGTTTATTAAATTTCAGCATCATAGTAATACTGTATAAGTTGCCTGTTAACTTTTTCTTTAAAACATAATTTTTAATATAACTCCTAATCCATGCTTTGGTGCATTAAGGAATTTAAGAGGGAAATTTTCGTCTAGCTCCTAACAATCGCTGCTGTTTTGTGAGAAGCAGTTAAATTATAATATAATAATATTTGGTTTGATTAGATTAAAGTCGTTCGAATAATTAAAGTGATAGAAAGTGAAAAACATTTTTCTTGTATCCCATAACAAGTACTGGGCTATACAAATAAGCGACCTTACAAATAAGGCTATACAAATAAGCGTCCTTACCAGGCCATCTTTCGTGTACCGGGCTTGTTACTGCGGGCCCACATCCTGCGCCTGTGTGAGTACTGCCTCGGGCGCATGGAGCAGGAGCAGGCCCACACCAATTTTGTTGCCCTTGCGCCATTAAACCCAAACATCCATCCCATTTGATAATAATAACATGACCATCAATCTGACAATAATAACATATCCCTCAATCTGAAAATAATAAATAGCGTAACCCTCAATATAAAAATAATAATATCCTGCATCCATCAATCTGGCAATAACATATGAAGAGTACAGGGGAAAGAAAACTTCATTGCATAGGAATCTGTATGCATCATCATTCTTTGGCAACAATAGTGAGTCATTTCCTAAACTGGTGTAAGGAAACCGGTTACTCACTTTGTATTTCTCTCGCGGCAACACTGATTCATGCCAGAGATCAGTGGACACAAGTCACACGTTTGTAACGCAAAATAACTGAAATAAAAACTTGTTTCCTGTCGCAAATGTCCGCTAAGCACAAAAGAATATAGGAAGATTCATAAGCTAAGCAATAAAGTTGTTTTTCCCCTGTACTCTTCACTTTCAATATACAAATCTACAAATTCACCCCCAGGCCATCTTCCGTGTCCCGGGCTCCTTCCCGCGGGCCCACATCCTGCGCCTGCGTGAGTACTGCCGAGGGCGCGTGGAGCAGGAGCAGGCCCACACCAAAGTTCTGCAGGAGCAGCAGAGGCAGAGGGCACAGGAGGAGAAGAGGCTCAGGGAGGAGAGGAGGATAAAGGAGGAGGAGGAAAAAAGGATAAAGGAAGAGGAGGAAAAGAGGATAAAGGAGGAAGAGGCGCGTCTTGCGGCAGAGGAGGAAGAAAATAGAGGTACTAATAGTGAGGAGGATAGATATATATTGACAGTCTAGTGGTCAGCATGCTGACTCTAATGTGACCTGGGTTTATATACATGTCAGTTAGCTAGTCACATATTCACTGAGCTCTTTTTCTTGTTGATAACTGAGTAACAAGATTGCTTAGGAAGTTAACTGGGGGTTCATTGTTGATCTATAGTCCTTATGATTACCACACAAGCTTTCTTCTCTTACCCCCTTGTGTGGTTTTCCAGGAAACGGCGATAGGGGTGCTTTTTTCATTTTTTTCCCTCCACCCTACTTAGTAAAGAAAAGTAATTGTGATTTACCTCCCAGCTGAGCCTCAAACGAGGGGGTTTAGAATTAAGTAGAATTTGGTTTTGAATACACTGTAGCAACACATTGAAGAATGCAAGTAAGGTTTTATTTCGTTGTGTTTAAAGGTGCTGACGAACTATCCCCCTGCGATGATGCCCCTCAAGTCAACTCCTCGGAAGGGAAAGAAAACGAAACGGAAGAATCCAAAGAAACAGACCACGTTCCCAATACCACTGTGATATCGTCCTCCAGCTCAGATTCTGTGAAGAAAGTTGCCAACGGAAAACAGACAAGCCCGATAGCCAATGAAAACCACTCCATTGCCGCCGCGGTTGAAAGCAGTCCGGAATCGTATCTCTAAGTCATGTAGGTGGTCGAAGAGCAATATAGCAATAACTGTTAGGTAGCTAACTAGTCTGCAATGTGGCTTAAAAGTTCCCTCTGCAACTGCATAGGCCTCGATTGAAAGTCGTAATAATATATATACCGAAGAAAACAGAAATATGGTTTTTTCCAGATTCTTCTGTAGATTGTTAGTCACTTGCAGTTTTATGGTACAGGATTTTAAATATTTGTGTTTTGTTTGAGCTTTAATATTGCCCGATTGTTAAGGTGCTAAAGTGTCTTTTAAGAAGCCTTGGATTACAAGTTCCTTTTGGTTCTTAAAAATGATTTTTTAAAAAAACTCCTTATTCTTAAAGCCCTAAGAGTGGTTAGCTTTTAAAATTTAGCTAGTTAAAGTTCTTATTTTGTTAATCAATATGTGGAATTTTGTATTGAAAAAGCTATAACAAAAAAAATAAAGGAAAGCTAGCAAAACATGTGACAATAAAAAGCATAAATTCTTGAATCCCTTTGAAAACTGAATTTGCAGCCCTTGCTGTAGTTCTATAGGATTTCTAAGTAATCAAAATTTTCACTGCCATAAAATAATGTTAAAATATGTCCCATTGTGTGGAAAACTAAAACTGATACACATTTAACCTATCCTTATTCAAAGGTTCTTATTCTAAACTAAAATAGCTTTTCAGAATTTAAAAAATAGTATTTACTCTGGTTTAAGTTACATGATTAGAAACTTAAACGTTATAGGCTTTTGCCGAGGCATATGAGAATTAGAGAGGTGATAAAGATCCAATCAGGACTAACTAATTCCGAAATTCACCATTGATACATGGGGCTGATCTTCCACAAGGCCTATTATTAAAGTTTCAGGTTCTTTTATGTTAAATGCTGTGGATCCCCAAAATCTTAGTAAATTTTATAATGGCCCTACTTCACTGCAATTTTTTAGGCCGCTACTTGCCAGGCTTATACAGTGGTAGCGTAAAGAAACTATAACAGCATTTGTTTCTTTGTATTATGTTTTTTTTATTACTATCACCATA
This sequence comes from Oedothorax gibbosus, assembly GCA_019343175.1. Classification (NCBI taxonomy): domain Eukaryota; kingdom Metazoa; phylum Arthropoda; class Arachnida; order Araneae; family Linyphiidae; genus Oedothorax; species Oedothorax gibbosus. The sequence continues at coordinate 797,974 of JAFNEN010000177.1, forward strand.
TAATAACAAATAACATATCATAAAAAGTTTTAGCAAACCTCAATATCAAAAAAAAAAAAATCCGTAACAACGCTGTTAATTTTTTTTTCTCAAATTAAGAAGGAATTTATGAAGCAACATTTATATTTAAATCATCTTAAACATAATAAACCAATGTTTCAAACCGAGTTTCGTAATACAACTAACCTATTACTTACTTAAATACTTATTAACTTTTTAAAACATTAAAAATGTGGTACATTTGAACTAATTTTGTAGGGTTGTATCTCTAATTTACAAGCAAAAGTCTGTTAACGCAATAGCAATAAATCAATTTTAAAGGGCGATTTTAAACACAGAATGTCCATTTTAGTAAATATTTCGCACAATAACATAGTTGAGAATTTTTAAAGTTTTTGATGCAGATGTATCCACTGGTTACACCTTAAAAATAAATAGTTCAAGCCCAAATGTATGGAACGAGCTTTTTCCATACATTTGGGCTTGATGGATAGACTGCTAAGAATCAATGGGCTGATTTTACTTTAATCAATGGTCCTGAGTTTACTTTAATCGACGGCCCTGATTTTACTACATTTTTCTCTTTTGCATAACATAAATTCTTGGAAGCATCTAATTTGCTTTATTTAGGCATGTATATTATAAATCAAACTGGAAATAATGCATTATCAAAGAATTAATGTTAACTAGAAAAGATGACCAAGTGGCAAGCTGGCTCTCTGTATCAAAATCTGTAGTTTCAAATCCCACTTATCACAAGAATATTTATAAACATTTAAATATATGATTAAATGACAGTCTAAATCTAAATCATGTAGCAAAAACATACCAAAGCACTCTTACAAATGAGCTACAATCAAACATTCTTTCATTTCAATTTAGCAAGGCTTCCACTTTAGAAATCTTTGATCCATTTAACTGCAAGTGATTCCTTTTTTAGTAATATAGTTAGTGTAAGTAACTAAAGGGTCATTATTCTCTGAAATAATGAGAAATTATGTTTTTTAGGTGTATATATTTTGCTTTTTTCAATTACTTTCTACACAGGCATTGCAAAATTGTTTTAGAGAAATAGGCCTTTAATAAGATGGCCTTACACTATCTTCTCTAGTGTTAAATTTTAAACCTTTGCATGTGAACTTTATGTCTGTTGAACTTGTTGGGGAAATTTTGTTATTGTTGAGCAAAGAAAAGTATTTCGTATTTTAGTATGCAAACAAGATTTTCATCATTTTTTTAATACATTGTATATAATAGGCTTCTCAAAATAGGTGTGGAAATTTTAAATCTTTGTGTATTTTACATATTTCCTGCCAAAGCTATTTAAGGACTTTGCAATTTGTTAATTGTTGGTAGTTGCCTGCCAGGGTATGCTGAGAAAGGTTTTTTTACAATCAAATTTTAATGTTTGGAAAAGTTACCTTACATTACATAAACAGAAATTTTTCAGTCCAATTAATGAATATTGCGTGAATTGCTTTTAAACTCCAAAAATGATTTTTTTTAAAAATGGGATATTGGTAAAAAAGTTAAATGAGGTAGCATTTTGAAAATTGGGTCGTTGTTTGGCTGTAGAATTTCCTAACTGAGTATAAAAGTTCTGTTTCTTTGTGCTAGATTTATATAAAAATGCTTATTGTTACATAAATAATTTTTACAACATCAATTAAATATTTAATAAATCGGTATTTAACAGTCAGGTTTAATACATGAGTATTTAACAATAAGGAATTCTTACAATAAGATGAAAAAAAATTTTAAAATACATTTTTTTTTGCTTTGATTAAGTCAACAGAATATATTAAGTAAAATAAAATATAATTTTTCTGATATTGTATTTGAATATAAAAGATTTCTTTTATTCACTATTTCAAACAGAAAATTTTTATTTTCTAAAACTGTATCCCTACTTAAATAATTTGTGGGAAGCTTTGCATTTTTGTAGTGACAAAAGATATTTGTTTAATAAAATGCAGTGTTTTACATTTAATTTTATTTTAATTAGGCAACTTTTCTGCACTATTGAAATTTAATTGTGAAAAATGCCATTTTTTGGTTCCACCCTATTATCTACTTAAGTATTATGATAGAAAATTTATTGTTAAATTTTATTTGCTTAGTATATTTTTAAAAGTACTAAGCAGACCCATGTTACCTATGCACTAAAAAAGGCACATATTTGTTGTCAAATTTAATAACCTTGAATACTATTTAAGTTTTATTATACATTGCTTATAATTTACTTGTGATGTCTAATGTAATTAGCTTTATGATAAGTTTGACATTCTATGAAAATTCTTAAAACATTATATTGTAATAATTCCTGTGATAATTTTCCATTAATAATTCACTATTGTGACTTTGTTATTATTTTTGTATGTTGCTTAGATTGTTTTTATGTAATTTGTATTTAAATGCAATTAGTAAAATTTTATAAGTTAATGTATTAAAACCAAAAAATTTAATGAATTTTTTTATGTAATCCCTCTTTGTGTAATCCCTTTTTGTATGTAATCCTCTCATGTGTAAACATGCTTTTTCTATACTAATTGGGTTAAATATTTGAATAAGATTTAATTATCAAATGCTTTTAGTTAAGATAAAAAGATTTTTTCCAAGAATCTTTTGCATTTTAAGCTGGCCATGTATCTTCCAAATTCCATCAGTTATTTTTTTTAATATCAACAATTATTTTAGCATGTTAATAATTTGGTCTCCCTTCTTGAAGTTATGTAATTATAAAAATAATTTGGTTTTGATTAACTAATTTCGAAAGAGCAAAGCCTTTAATTTTGTAGGAATGTTTTATATTTTTATATAAATCGATAGTTGTTAAAAAGACAAGTATTTTCTATCTAAGAACCTCTGCAATTAATTCATTAATATTTTATCATCCTTCAAAAGTTTCTCAAATATTCCTTATATTCCAACTGATTTGTCTCTCTTTGTGGTTTAAATGTTTTCATCTCAATCCTTTAACTCATTACATTAATGTTTTACACTTATAATACTCCAACTTATACCTTGATTGGAATTTTGTGAATGCTATAAGTATTTGTAACCTGTATATGTGTTGCATCTTTTTTTATCGTGTGTTTAAAATTTATATGAAATGACATTTTAAAATATCTTTTTTTTTTAGCTTATAGACAGTTCATATAAATAGTTTTAAAAAATCATATCGCATGGAATGTCCTCTTACAATTTAGTCATTCGTTTAGCTCTAGTCCGACGCTAATTCAAAACTTACCTTATAATTTAGTCATTTTACAATGTTTGGTTTTTGAATTCCTACTGCCACTTGTCTTTTCAGTGATTTTTATATACCTATAAATTTCAAATGTTGTCTTACAAAAAAGTGGCGACCACCAAGTGTCCAAACAAAAAAGGGGCTTATAAAAATTGAAAAATAAAAGCTTTAAATTCTCAATAGATAAGTATATGTATTTTTTTTTAATTTTAAAAATGTTAGCCTTCGATCGGTGCTTTGTTTCCATGTAACGTTAATTCACCAATCGAGGCTTGAGAAAAAAAATATTTTCATATACAAGCAATTCTGTTGCCATACAATACCTAAAACATGCCCATTGATAAATATTCTTTATATTTCTAATGTTTTTGCAATAATGTGCATCAGATTTTTTTGCTTTCAAAAATGCAACGTGTTGAAAATATAGAATTTTTTTTATTGTTTATTTTATCCTTAGTATTTATATGCCAAACCTTATTGTGTTTGTCTCTTTCAAATAGTGAAAATCACTAATGAATTATAGTAGGCATGTTTTTTAATCACTTCAGCATGACGCATCTTGTACCACATATTAACTTGTAATGTCTGCTTATTTTGAACTTATTTTTTGGTTTTTGTAAAAGATGGCCCTTTCTGTAGGGCATGTCAACAGGTTGAGGAAAGTTCATTTCATGTTCTCTGTTAATGTGACAACTACTCTACATAAAGCTTTGAGTATCTTGGGTACCATTGTATCAATGCCTGCGAGGATAATAATATACCAGGCCATCAGGGAAATGTTGAGGTTCATGTCAGCAATCAGCCTTATTTAAGGTTAAACGATGGGGTTAGTACAATAGACCAGTGGTCGCAGTGCTTGGCTGTGATGGGCCGCCCCACTCAAGTCATAACTTTTTTTTTTTGCCTATTTGATTTGAGATTACATTACTGGAAAGAAATTTGCAAAAATGTTTATGAAACTGTCACAATAGTTGGGTGTGTTCTATCAACAATATTTATTCATTATAATAATAACTGTTTCTTGAATAGAATGATGACTGTTAATAGCAATGTGCCTTCTTAAATATCAAATTTTGTTGCAAATGCAGTATTAAACTCAATTAGCAATTTCCGATTTTTTTAAAAAATGAATTTATTTGTTTCAAAAATACATTAAATATTCTCTTGTAGACTTTACTTAAATCTTCATAAAACATCTTCATCAGTATAAGTTGAGGAATTGCCATATTATAAAATTTAATATTTTTACAATATAAAATATTTCATTTATAGATGGAAAGTACTGAGCAAAGCTTGGTAGATTTCTTCTTTAAAATCAAACACATAACTGATTCCATGATTTTTCTTTTGAACTAATTTAAATGTCATCTTTTAAAAATGTTGATATTTTGGAGAATCCTTCTCAAATGTCTAAAAAATTAACTACTTTTAAATTTTGTTTCAAAGAATGTTTTAATAAACCTAATTTATTTAAAATATTACTTTAGACAGTCTTAATACTGTCTCTGTTTACTTAGTTAATTGTATTGTTGAGTTAAAAGTGATAAGTTTTTTTGTAGAAAAGACTACTTAACTTGCATTAGAACAAGGTTACAGCTTTAAACAGCAGCCTTCCATACCCCTAAAAAAGATTTAACTGTTTCTGAAATGTTTGATTGAAAACCCTGTGCACGACAATCTTTTTTTCAGTGTGCAAATACCATACTCTTTTTACAAAGTTTCTGTTCAAAACAGGTTTATGCTAATGCAATCACTTCTTGAAACCCAAACTTAGTTGATGTTGATATTGTGTGCTATTGAAGCAAAAATAAAGCAATAATGTAAAGAAATGCGTATACAAGTGGCCATATAGTGCCAAATCTGTTTTTAATGTATATTACAATCCTACTGTATGTGTTTGATTTGTATTAGTGCCTCTGAAATATGTTTTGTGTCGTGAACAAAAATATTTTAGCATCAATCTTAATGTTTCTGTTGTGATAGCTTATTTTCTTTCATGTCCTAAAAACACTGGAAGAGTCCAGGGGAAGAACCCTTGATTGATTAGGAATCTTCCTGTATTCTGGTCTGCTTGGCGGACATTGGCAACAGGAAAACGGTTTCTCTTTTGGTTCCCTCGCGGTACAAACTTGGGACTTGTGTCTCGCATGAATCAGGGTTGCTGCGAGAGAAAAACCAAGTGAGAAACTGGTTTCCTTACACCAGGTTTAGCAATGACTCGCTATCGTCGCCAAAGAGGCCTGATGCAGACAGATTGATATACAATGAAAGGGTTTTTAGCCTGTACTTTTCACTCATCATTTATGGTTTCTGGTTATGTAATGGGTGTAGTTGCATAACTCGCATTCTCCAAGGTATAACTAGGATATAAGGTTCAGTCCCTTCATTGGCGGCTTTTGACGATTGTAAATTTAATTAGATGGAGTCCTCAGTGAACGAATTGAACACTATATCTTAGTTACTTTGGAGAATATGAGTTTTGAGAATTGACCCTTCATAAAATATATATTTTACTGATCAATTAAATCAAGGGTAATGAGCAAAGCTCAGCAAGTTTTCCAATTTTGCTACTTTTAAAATTTCTTTTAAGATTGAACTTTCTATCTTGTTTAAACAAGTTTAAACTGTACATGGAACTTGAATTGAGAATGTATAGACCTTAGAAAATATGCACTATATTTTTAGTTTCCAACCCAGTCATTTTGAGTTTTAAATTCTAGTAATGATTATATGTGTATGTAGTTTAAATTCTTATTTAATTTTTTACCTATTCATTTTTCGATTTGTTATAGTCAGTTTGTGCCAAATTTATAATGATTTTTTATATTTATTTAGTACAGAAATGTAATTTTTATTCATTAATACTATAATTAAAAAATGTATTTAAATTCGATAAAAAAAAAAACCTTTGTTAATTGTTTACTTAGTTTTATATGTGTATCATAAATATTTCCAAAACTCTTACTTACTTAATCTTATCTTAAAAATACTTTAATTACAATTTTAGTTCAAATGTTTTCTGTGTGATGTATCTGTGTTTTCTATATCACCATTTTGGTAATCTTTAAAAGTCAGCAATACTTCGAATGCAACTAACAAGCTTTATATATGGTCACAGATATTTATTATAAAAGTAAATAGGAAACTTAGTCTTGGTATTTTCTTTAACACAAGATATTTAATTTAACTAAGATATTTTTAACTGTTAATCATAGCTTCATTATAGATATTCTGTGAACTAATAATTGAATGTTATAGTTTAGTATATACAGGTACCAGTACCATATTTATAATTGTTCACAATTTTGTAAGTCTTGATGCTTAGTATAACTGCATAATTTATTATAAAAGTTGGGTATTGCTTTGTAACATATTTTTTGCTGAAATAGTTTTAATGTCTTCTAAATGTTTGTAGCATATCACTGGATCTTACTTATTGTCTTGCAATGTATTTGAACTAATATTTATATTTAACATTTTGTAAATCAAATTTGGTAATTGTATCATTTTTCAATTGAAAATGTATTTTAGATTGAAATCTATTGAAATGATATGATCTCATAATCAAAATTTTGTATTACTTTTTTAAAATACTAAAAAAAACTAAACATTTATGTAAGGTGATAATATTGACTGTCATTTTATACCTCATTTTTAAGAATTGAAATATCATGTTGTCCTACATATCAAAATTAAACTTTAATTATTTATAACTAAGGTTATTTAATTTAGTGAGAAATTTAAATTTAATTAATATTAAGTTTCTAAATTTGTAAAATCAATTTATTGGACTTAGCCGTTCCAAAATATGTAAGAATATTATACTGGTAAGATTGCTTTATACAATTATTAATACAGGACACATTATTTCGTAGTAAAATTGACCAATCGTCAATGTGATACTTTTCTCAAACAAATTGCAATATACTTTTTAATAGTATAAATTTTCAGCATTGATTCACAAAAAAAAAACCTTTCAGATAATTTTTCTGCAATTTTTTTTTCGTCGACGGATTTTTTGCCTATTTGACTGCTTAGAGAGTTTTAACTCAAAAGTTATCAGCAAACGTTACAACATTCCTAATATTAATTGCTCATTTTAAGTTTTTATTCACGCCTTTAAAACTTGTAGGTTTTTCCACTGCAAAAAATTGTATATAACTTATAGTATATCCTTAATAGAAATTTGCTTACCTCTATGTACATTCAAAGTTGCATAACACAATAAAACTATTCACAATTCAAATTTAAAGTCTTGCTAGGATATAGTTACATAGATAACGACATGTGTAGCTTAAATGGGACTTTAATCTAAAGATAAAGAAATTTCCTTAAGATCGAGACCAATACTAATAAAACTTAATAAAATTTATTATTCATCTTAATTTTTAGAAAGCATATCGAATCCATTGACTTGCAAATTCTATTAGTGTTGTGAAAGTAGATTGTTGAATTGACACATTTTTAAGCCATATATTTACCATACTATATAGCAATACATTTTTCTGTAAATAGTATTTTACTTTGCAATCGGCGGTTGATATCTCTCTCACTATCAACATCTTTTAAAAAGTCTATTTTTAATGACCTCAAATGTGCTTAGTTTTTAATTAAGGGTCTTGAAATTCCTTTTATTATTATGAGTGAAATTCGATAAAAGGCATGCATCAAAATAAAAACAAAGAAGCACAAGCAAAATTGTGTTGTTAAATTTTAAATATTTAATTATTTTAAAGACATTGGCTGATTTTTTCCCTTAAGGTAATTTTTCAGCTCTGCAATGTTTATTTTTAATTGTCACTATTCATACTTCTATTCAAATTATCAATGTACATAACTTGCGCAAAATCTGCGTCTTTAATTTTTATACCTTTGTTCACCCCTTAACGTCGATTCGCCAGAAAATTCGCCACTCGAAAATGAGCTTTCTGCATAAGTTTCTCGAAATAAACAAAATATAAGACAAATTAAGATAGTCTTTAGCAGTTTATGAAAGACAAATTAAGTTACTCGAAAAAAAATTTAAAATGAATAATTAAAATTGACTTTTTTATTCGGAAATGAAGGTGTTAATGGTATACACAAAGTCGTCGTTAGTGAGTTAATAATTTCAGATATCATTATAAGCTTGTCTTAGTATCGAGTTCTCAAGTAAATGTTATTCAACCGCCGAAACTAAAGTAGAAGGCTGTATGTTTGTGAATATGGCATTGAAATTTTTTCACTTTCACATTGCAAAATACAAGGTGATTATAAATGAATTTCCGATTTATTCTGGCTATAAAATTAGAACTCCTTGTCAGAATACTGAGGCATATTTAAAAGGAACTGTCGTATGACGATATAATTAATCAGGTCAAGATTAATGGAATACTGGAGCAATGGAATAAGCCCCAAAATTATAATAATTGAATAATGCAGCGATGGAATAATACCAATACTACTTGCATTTAATGTTGTCTACTGTCTAGGTAAAATCACTAAGTTGTAGCTGAAATGTTCGCTGTTGCATTGGATGTTCCCCCAAGAGCCGTCCTTTTGATAGGCGCTCGAAATTGCGATGCCAGTCGCCAATAGCTTGTGTGTAATTCTAATAGTGAAACTTTATTTAAACTAAACCAGGTTACATCTTGATGGGAATATATCATATAAATCCATATTGCACATTGCCACCTGACATCAGAAGATGTTCAATTCATCAGCGGTCTTTGACCTGATCGTAAAAACCATCCAATGATTCCATTAAACCAAATTTCAGTACTCCGAAAGATTTTTTTATCCTTCTGACCAATATTCCTTCAATTACAGCTTTTTTTAAAAAAATTGGAACTTGAATTAAAATCACCTTGTATAATATATCAAACTTCGTTTAAAAATCATCTATGCAATTTTATAGCAAACTCTTCCCGTTTGTGATCTACTAATGCAAATATCCCTTAACCGATAGACTATATTTGATAGAAAAGTTCGTTTTCTTACAATTGTATCAAGATTTCTTATGCTCACTGGTGTTTGTAGTTTCTGTGACTCTTTGGTAAATTGTATTCTCCATCATAGCACCTTTCTGTGCAATCAGTCCCCTTACCAAAGATATGTGTGTTGATCTAGAAAAGTCTATTTTCTTTACTTTGTTGTTGCATGTACTGATAGGTGATATCTTTAAATAACTAATTATTCACTTTTTGCAGTAATTGAATATGAGTAATAAAAGTATTTAAGTTTCCTATGTCTTGTTTGTTGTTGTTGAATTTATAAAGGATTACTGCACGGTTTCCGAAAACGGATCTCGCATTCGGAATTTTTTATTTTTTGCTAGAAAGACCAGAAAGATATTTTTAAGTTGTTTAGTTCCATATTAAATTTATGAGAGTGAATTAAAAAAAAGAAAATGAGAATTTATAATTCTCCCAGTTTCAACTTCTACAGATTAAAAAGGGTCTTTTTAATAACTTTATTTTGCTTATTTAGGAAATAGTTTAAAACGTTTTTCTAGATTTAGAAAATTTAAATTATAATATAAGTAAATTTGAATGTAGGATTGTAATATATTACTTTATTCGAAAATGTTCTTTTTTTACTAAAATATTTTAATTTTACTAAATTTTCTATATGCTTAGATTATATAAACTGTAGAAGTTGCTTTACCTCAAGCTTAGTTTTAATGCTAGAAAGCAATTTTCTGGGGATTTCTGTGTTTCTCCCTCGGGATAGAAATCGACTTGTTGCAAGTTACGTGTTTCCTTCTAGCTTTCATTCCTGAACTTCCTAAGCCGGTGATCCGATTGGTGCTCTGTTACCACATGATATTGATTCACCTGATACATGACCATTAAACATTGAGCTTTAAAAAAAAATGAATAAAAAACACTGAATGCACACATAAAATCAAAAAAAAAGTTTTTTTTACATTTAAACTTGTATACAAATGTCACAAATGCTGTTACTACTTATTTTTAAGCTGTTATTTAAATCAAGTACATCAAAATGTATTTTTAAACAAAACAAATATTGTATATTTACTTGTGGAGATTCTTCTTGAAGAATCTCTTATCAAATAAGATAAAATTTTATCTTTAGTTTAAAACCATTTCTTAAACACATTTTTGTGTCATTTCTGAAAGTTCTCGATTGTTAAGTGCAATGGTGATTTAATTCCATTAAAATTGTTCTTCTTACGATTTTTAAATGGGTTGTAAATTTTAGTTTTTTTAATATTTGAAATACTTCGGGTTCGAATTTTTTTTCTTAGATTTTAAATAGTAGTAACTTTAAGGCGCTGAATTTTTTAGTATATCACACTTGTCTGTAGCATTTGTAGTTTGGGCTGTAAAAGTGGGTGACGGCCAGACGGAAAGACATAACCTTTTTAAAAGCTTCTATTTTTTACGCTGTAAATGTAGTGTGGAAGCTAAAGGAACATATGTTTTATAACAATATCTAGCCACTTCCAAAAATAGTTATATAATGCAAAGTTATTTTACTTAAAAATTGCATTGAAAATATAGCTGATTATTATATAAACATCTTAGATTGTAATTCCGCATACAAAACTGCTAGTTTTCTATAACTTATATAATAACCTTTAAATTTATTCCTATGGGCAACCCAAGGAGGGGTAGCAAGACTCAATACCTCTTCAAGAAGTCAAGGACAAAATATCACATTCTACGCGGAAAACTGGTGTATCAATAAAAATACGATTTTCTTTAGAATCCATTAAATTTAAGCTTTTCCTTTTCATTTTATTATGGAAAAATTTGCATTTAGTCCAACTTTTGAATCTATATCAATTTGATACGGATATAAATTGATAGACATTCGAATTATACACATTTCAGAAGTATGAGCAAGAAGAGTAATATTAATCAAATAAGTCACTTAAGCCCGCATTATACGATACATAAAAAAAATCTGGTTTCAGACTACCAAAAACCTTCGAATCAACTTGAAACTTTCTAGTAAGGACATATTCTTCTACCTGAATCATAAATAAATCATGTTGAATTTATTATAGTTTTCCTACTATAGTCTAAGATTATTAATAAAAAATGATCACGAATGCTTTTCTCGGGGAGGGGGATTAGAAAAGCACACTACATTGAAGACTTTTAAAAAGTACTTATATTTTTACTAAAATTAAGACTACTTGTAAGAAATAAACAGGGCCGTCGCGTGACCGGGGCGATCTCCCCTGGGGCACCGTGATAAAAGGGGACACGTGTAAAATTCTAGAAATAAATTCTATATTGAAGCACAAAAATTAAGCGTTAAATAAAAAAAAGTTACAAAAATTATAAAGAAATACTTATTTAAAAAAAAATTTATAACAACGTGCAAAAAAGTTTTTTTATATCATATTCATTCATAAATCGTTGCGAAAATGACACTTTACCTCCTTACGTCACAGACAGTGCCGAAAGTAGTACTTTCGGCACTAGTGAGGTGAAGTAAAAAAGAGTGTCTGATTGGTAGAAAAACAAAATGATGTCATGAATATCTCCATGGAAACTAAATGATGTCATGAAACTCACTTATTTCTATTGGCATTGGTTCATTACTTTTGAATTTTCTAATATCTCCATGGAAACTACAAGTACTCCAAGAAATACTTTTTTGCACGTTATTATAAAAAGTATTGTAAGCAAGCACGTGCCAAATAATACTTTATTAAGATCTTGTCATTATTTCACTCGACCTACAGTCCCGTGAAATAAAAGCCACTCGCTTAATAAAGTATTATTTTCGGCACTAGTTGCTTAAATAACTATTATTGGCCGCGAAATGTTTCGAAAGAGAAAAGTGTAATATTACTAAAATGTTACAACAATTCGTTGAAATATCAGTGCTTGATAAAGGCGTTACCATTTTATCCATGTCCATGTTTTTTTTTAAATTAGTTTTTGTTGAATTAACTTTGGACTGGAGCAACGAGGGTAAATTTTAAACATATATATATATATATATATATATATATATATATATATATATATATATATATATATATATATATATATATAATATATATATATATATATATATATATATATATATATATATATATATATATATATATATATATATATATATATATATATATATATAATATATATATATATAATATATATATATATATATATTATATTTTAAGGAAGTGTAAGTATACTACATGATTAATTCCTTTTCGACTGCAAGGTCGAAAATTTTTGTAACGAGAATTAAAGTTAAAAGAGAAAGTTTCCTTGACACAAACCGGTTTAAAAGTTAACCTCGTTGAATTCAGTTTATGTGCCTTCATATTCATACTCTATTTCAATTCCTATAAATTTTGTTCCATAACTTGTCGTAGGACAAAATTCCAGTCGCTTTTGAAATATTGGAATAAACATTCCTCTTACACACGACAGAAATTATCGTAATTCAAATGAAATTTTAAGAAAAGACACTTTTCCTTATATTAACTAAATAGCTGTTATGCCCGACGTTGCACGGGTAGAGGTGGGAAAATAATTTAACAGTCAGTTTAACTATTTTTTTTCTTTCATTTTAGTTACATAAGATATGAAGATTACCCAGTAATTTTCCATTTAATTACCCAACTTGGATATAGTAATGAATAATATTAATTTCAAAAATACCTTTGATAAGAAGCGCAAATTAAAAAGAATACATATTTAAGTAAAAAATAATCAGTAAGAATTAAAAATGGAAAAAAGCTAAATCTTAAAAGGGTCTCAAACATTTATTTTAACGCAATTCAAGGGAGTTCTCCAATAAATTAAGTAACTTTTTTTTGGACACTTTGTAGATATAAATACAATATAAGCAGTACAAAATGGCAGAAAAAAATGCGTTTAGGACAAAGATTGGTATAATCTGTTCTTCCAAAGTAGTTAAAATTTAAATCTCACTTTAAACTGATCACTCTTGGTCTGCGTGCAGAAAATAAAATATTCTTAATGAAAGTGAATTACATGATCTAATTGTTTAGATGTTATAAAGCTACTCCAGCAAACAGCAAACGATTTGCATTTTTTATATTTATTTGTTTTTTTTAACTGTGATAAAGATACTAAAGCAAACGATTTTTATTTTTAATATTAAATATTTTTCTAACTGCTAAAAAGCTAGCAAACGATTTTTGTTTTAGATGTTTATTTCTAATTTTTTAGCTGTAATTAAACTAAATATACTTAAAAATCGTTTTAACACATGTGTAAAATAAAACTAAATAAACAATCCGTGAAAACGTGCTGTTTAAGGAGCAATAAACCTCTAAGGTCTTCAATGCATTGAATGGGAAACATAAAAACGTTCGAAAACGATAAAAGGAATGGTCTGATTCGAAAAATTCTTAGCCTATGTTTGTTCCGGAGATGAGATGATTTTTTGTGCCAAATTTCGTGACGATCTGTTGCGTGGTTCTTTAGATCTCGTGTCTTAAACAAACAAACAAACAAAAGTTGCCTTTTATGTATATAGATAAAACCTTTTAGCTCATTTGGCACGTTTGGGGAAAAAATTGGCGAGAAAATAGATATAGCTACAAACACACCCATTATACAGCTCTAACACAATGACCTTCGAACAACCAACCAGCTTATAAATTATTTATTAAAAAAATGCCCATTCGGCGAGTTTTAGTTAATAATTTGGCGAGTTTGGCAACGTATTTGGCGAAAAAATAAAGACATAAAACCCTAATATGCAGCTCTAGTGCGACGGCCTTTATTAACCATCATAGTTCAGTAATAGCTTAACGATAAATTTATTGCTTAAATATGCATACATGCAGTCAACAGAAAAATCAATGAAAAAATCATCAAATAAACCCACAATAAAATCCGGGAATGCAGACTGCCGGAATTACGTCACTTGAAACATGTCAATTATTTTTCAAATAATGAATTTAGTTTCTGAAGTTAATGGCAACAGAATAAAATAAACATTTTCAATTTTAATTACTTTTGTTAAAAGTTTTATTTAATTTTTTCAGCCGATGGCATCAGGAAAGTAAAAAAATGATCGGATTTGAGCCAAAGTGGTGTAGTTTTTTCAGAAAAACGTTCGAAACGATAGAAGGAATGGTCTGATTCGAAAATTTCTTAGCCTATGTTTGTTAAACTTATTATTAAACTTATTAACTTAAACTATTATTAAACTTTTCGTCATTTACTATTGTTTTTAATATCATAAGCTTATTAAATAATAAATGTTGATAAAATGATGATTACCTATAGTTTATTTGTCTTTACAGGTAATGGAAATATTTATAACTTCTTTTTAAACGTGACCCTAATGGGGTTGTTTCACGTCGTGGATGGCAACAGCTCCAACGGTTTGTTTTCATATGTTGCCTTGAATTACTTTTGTTTTGGTATTCGAAAATGAGTTTTCTTAAGATATTTTACTTAATAATTTTTTTAAATGCCAACTTCTTGCTGTGCTGTTGGTTGTTCAAAAAAATTGTTAAAGAAAGCTTGCTTAAAAACAAAATCAGTTCAATTTTAGACGAGCACATAACCTGAGATATTAGAGATATTGTCTGAATATCACCAGAATGAGTCAAAGGTAAATGATTAGCTCGGAATTCTATTTGGTAGAAGCGCGTGCAGATTGAGTTTATTTTTATGAGAAAAAAAGTTTATTTTCATCTATATCGGTCATTTTGAGAGTGAAACCAAAGCATCCAATGAAATCGCAGTACGTAGAAAAAGGGAAACAGGAGCGTTACATCATCTGAAACATTCCCATTAATAAACTAAACCATTTCTCACTAGATTTAAAGAATCACAGAGATATTATTACAATGATTCGGACTTTTGAGATGCATATCCTTAAATGATGAAATGTTTGCTTAATTTCCAGGTGTCCTACAAAGTGTTTTTTTTCTTCGGCAATCTGCACGCGCTTCTAACAAATAGAATTCCGAGCTAATCATTTACCTTTGACTCATTCTGGTGATATTCAGACAATATCTCTAATATCTCAGGTTATGTGCTCGTCTAAAATTGAACTGATTTTGTTTTTACTAATAGTAATATAAATGAAATATCACGGAAGTCCGGGCTGCTTTTATATTAGAACTTTTGTAATAATGGGAGGAATTTTTTTTTCTGACCAGCGGAATTAATTTTGAGTTTAAAAGAATATTAAAAAAAACTGACAATAATATCAAAAACTGGCAAGAATTCCCTTTTGTTCTAATTTATTTATTCCTTTCATAACCTTTAACCTATTATGGTTACTGAATTTTACAAATATTTTAAGAAAATAGTACCTACTATAACTTATAAGATGTAATGATGGAAACGTATGTTATAATTAATATGTACGTTCGCACAAAGTTAAAGGAATCAGTAAATCAAACTGTAGTGGGCATCGGTTGTGACTCAGAGTTAAACAAAAGTCTAGTAAGTTTTAGCTTTGTCACACTAACCTATTTTTCTATTACCCATTCATCGTACAACAGCAAATGCGTAGCACAGGCACGTTTCATAAAAACATGTGTGCATGCCAAAAGTTTGTTGTTTTCGGATGAATAATTTTAACTCCAAGCTTCAAGCACTATTCCAGAATGACTACGTGTTTATTTTCTTTTGTTTGGTTACTATATATATAGTAACTTATTCTTAAATACTCCACAAACAGGGGCATCTGTTTACCAGTATAAAACATACAGCTATCGTTAATACATTATTAGTTTATGGCACAACATCAAGACGCATTCATTGTTGAGTACACTAAAAGTAACATATTCTAGGAAAGATATTTTGAAATATATATATGACAAAAAACTTTTACGAAATGCAAATTTTTTAAAAAGTTGGAGAATTTCGAAACAACTTAGGAGACTTTCCGTGAACGCTTCCCGCAAGTATTAAAAAATCGAAAATTTCTTTTTTTTCCTTCTTTTTTTGCCCCCAGTCCATTTACTTTCTATAACGCCATCTATGTGTTCGGCTTTCAAAAAGATTCTGCATTCGCATTTTAATTTCAAAACTATATCTAGCCCACAGATTTGGTCGCTTGCTTAACACGCGTATGGTCAGAGGTTCGATCGAAGCAAAAATAAATCGATTATCTCCAACTAGCGAAAATATCCTGATATCATTTTGCTTTCAAGTATGCGTCCGTGAATTTGAAGAAAGTATCCATTAGTAGGAAACGCAGATTAAAAGGAAGCTTTTTGAAAAAGTGTAGCGGTATTGGCTCATCAAAATGCACCCCGTTATCTACTACAGACACGGAAACTAGTATACAAAATCGCGGCGTATTAGTTTGCGAGACCTTGTGAAAATTAATGGTAGCGGATCAAATGTCTTTCATTTTCAACTGATATCGCATATCCTAATAGTAGTGTCAACACCACAGAGAGTTCACGGACCCCCTTTAAATAAATAGTCAAAATAATTAGAATTGTTTAAAAACTAATTTTAGGAAAAATTAACGTTTTCATTTCACGTACAGCAAAGGCATTCATAATTTACATGCAAATTAAAAAAAAAAACATAGCTTGAATTTTGTTATGAAACATGTCTTGTAAAATAATTGATGATTAAAAATTATAAGGGAGAATGAGGACTTTATTGCGACTCTAAATAGTATTTGTTACCGATATTTGGCTTCAATCACAGTAACGACCCATTTCAGACACAACAACACAAGTTTAATTTCCTAAACTCATTTCACGTGCAATAATAGTGGAATTGTCTCAATATGAAACTATCAATATAACATTTTCTACATAATACAACAATTTTCTAAAAGGGTCTTAATGTTAAAATATGACAACGACATTTTATTCACTAACATAATAAGGATGATACATGGTAATCGAATGCTATTGTTTCTCTTATAATGTATGCGTTTCCATAATTTACTATATAATTAAAAAAACATTAAAACTAATTACTTAAAACTATTTTACAAAATTTTAACTTACTACAAAACTTGTTTTAATAAAAAGATAGACAAATAATGTTACTTAGATAGGTTGGTTTGGTTATAGAAATGCATTGTGCTTCACGTAAGGTGATATGTGTCACAACGACTAGTTTATACCACAATAAATGAAAGTATGTAATCACTTAAAAATATTGTCTACTCACTGTAAATTTCACAATGTAGTATTAATTAGACATGGATTGCAACTTTTCTCTTCAATGTGATAAATTTATTATAATATTTTAAATAGAATCTGGTTTCAGCTACTGAATTTGTTCCAAGCGTATTTTTGCAAAAACTGGAAGAAGAAGGCGCAACGACAGTCGTTATCAGACTTATAAAGCAAATGAATTAGTTTCGAAATCACAACCGCAGCGAAAACATTACTTTGCCATGTA
Organism: Oedothorax gibbosus; assembly: GCA_019343175.1. Classification (NCBI taxonomy): domain Eukaryota; kingdom Metazoa; phylum Arthropoda; class Arachnida; order Araneae; family Linyphiidae; genus Oedothorax; species Oedothorax gibbosus. Next base: position 815,566 of record JAFNEN010000177.1, read on the forward strand.
AGCATTTTTTCACCAGTTATGAGAGTCGTCATAACAGCAAAATGAAACAAATTCGAAAGGAAAATAGCATCCGATTATTTAATAATTGATTTGCCAAGTTTAAAAATAGCCCTCTTTAGAATGGGGTGATTAAAAATTAACAATTAAATTAACCTGATGATATTTCTCCTCCAAATTTGTTTTATTTTATGACGACTCTCTTTTGAAAAAATGCTTACATGGCAAAGCAAAACTTTCGCAAATGTTGATATTTTAAAACTAATGCATTAGCTGTATGGGGCTGACTATCCCTCTTAAGCAGCTAGTCATAAACAGTGTGACACATTTACAATTCTATACCTAATAGTATATTAAGCTATAAAGCTATGTATCTATTGGTGACGGGTATACACTTTTTTTATCTGATAAGATTACTTAAATATGTGACATTTGTTAAACTGATTATACATAATGTGACTTATTGTTATTAGATAATCTCTTACAAATAAGATAGTGTTTTATGCACTAAATAAGGCTATCAATTGGTCATTTAAGTAAGAGGGATTTTATGTGTGCATATATATGTACAATATTAAAATATATTTCCCCGACCAATTCTTATTTCAACGGTAGTAAAGTTAACTATACTTAAAAGGTTTTTTTTTAAGTTTAAAACAAATTCTCAGTCAATTTTCAAAAATAGATACAATATTAAAATGAGTTTCAGAGGTTTCAAAAGAATGCGACGTTCAGCTTCGAATTCACCTTCTAATAGAGAAGTCTCTTTGGAATTTTTAATGTTGTTGCAATTGTTACAACCAATTTGAAAAGTATTAATTTAATATTCTGTTAAGATATGGAACTTAAATGTTTATCATAAGGTTAAAAAATTACTAAGCATTTTTATCTCCAAATAATGTACACAAAAAATTCTTTTAATCGCAAAAAGTTCCGGAACATAATTCTGAGTAAAAAAAGAATAACATTTGTTTTCATATAGAAAAAGAAGCAAACATTTTCCATGCTATTTTTAAATTGGTATTTCTATAATAATAAAAGAAAGAGTTTGTCTGTGTGTCTGTTTGTGTTCGGATCGTAAAAGACCTACTTACACTGCCCTCAGAAATTCGAAATTTTTAAGATAGATTCCCTTTAATACTAACGTGTGCACCTAAGGCTTAGTTTTTTCATAATTGTTCCATTTTTAGTGAAAATTCGAATTTTCTGAAAAAAATACACCACTTTCGCTCAAATCCGATCATTTTTTCTCTTTGCTGATGCCATCAGCTGAAAATATTAAATAAAACTTTTAACGAAAACATTTAAAATTCAAAATGTTTATTTTATTCTTTTGACTTTCAGAAACTAAATTCATTATTTGAAAAATAATTGACATGTTTTAAGTGACGTAATTCCGCCAGTCTTCATTCCCGGATTTTATTGTGGGTTTATTTGATGATTTTTTCATTGATTTTTCTGTTGACTGCATGTATGCATATTTAAGCAATAAATGTATAGTTAAGCTATTACTGAACTATGATGGTTAATAAAGGCCATCGCACTGGAGCTATTACTGTTTTATGTCTTTATTTTTTCGCCAAATACGTTGTCAAACTCGCCAAATTATTAACTAAATTTCGCCAAATAGGCAATATCTTTTATAAATAATTTATAAGCTGGTCGGTTGTTCGAAGGTCATTGTGTTAGAGCTGTATAATGGGTGTGTTTGTAGTTATATCTATTTCCTCGCCAAATTATTTCCCAAAATGCGCCAAATGAGCTAAAAGGTTTTAGTATTTATGAGGGAATTGATGACATTTATGAGTGCATTTTATAGCGTATTTTTCATTTTGGAATTTTAAGGCAATGAAACGGGATTTTATAATTTATAACACGCGGAAACAATAATAAGTTTATGATCCTATAACAGGGTATATGGTACACATATTTGGAATCTATTTGATATTTTTTTATTCCGTGCGAAGAACGGGTATAAATTTGCTAGTTCAATATAAAAAAGAAACTATTACGCCTTAAAGTTTCCATTTCAAAACATTTTGGAGGAGATATTTTTAGATACCATAAATAAAATATTTTGTCAGAAATTATCAATATAAAAGCGCTAAGTCCGAAAAAAAAAATCTGTAAGAAAAGGTGAATGGCCCTGAAGGGTGATTTTGGCCCAAGGCCCTGACTTTCGAGTGAAAAAACTGAAAAGTTATAAACTTAAAAAAAATATTTGAGTGGTGACGCAACGTTTGTTACACCACATCTTTGCGATATATACAGAAAACCTTACAGTAAATTATTTTAAGTACCTTCGAATGGCCGGGGTAACTTTGACCAGTTACCAAGTAATTTTATAACAAAGATGATTAGACTCCGACGAGAAACGACTAAAATACCGCTGTATTATCAGCGTTTCTCACTCGAAGATTTTATACAAGAGAGATGTTGATTAGTTTATCATGACGTTCATCGTGTTTGCTTTCATTTCTAGAATGCAATTCGAGTCAAAAGCTGGCAAAATTTCAACACTTTTTTTTCCTATTGTCGAGCCGAACTAACAATAAGTTAAGCGCGTGATGAGAGGGGGAGTTACCTGACGTTTCCTTTCTAGTTATATAGAATGGTTAGTTGATTGGGAAAATAGGGATAAATCCGATTCGTAAAAATTCGAACTTTTGTATTGATATTTTTTTACTAAGTGTTCACAAATATTGTTGCACTAATTTTTTTGTGTGTGTGTCCCCTCTCTTTTGTTTTATTTTATTATTTGTAGCAATTTAAAATTAATGAACACAAAATAATCTAGATCTTCTGCTACAAAATCCTTCAATGAAATCTGTTGAGTTCAATATCGTCGCACTAGAGCTACACGAGGGCTATTGGTGACGGGCGTCATAATTTAGAACCACAGTCAAGTGACGAAGAGTTTTGGTTAATTTGATATTGCTACGATAGATTTGTAATGGGGGTTAGGTTGAATAACGTCACAATAGAGGTACACGCGGGCTAATAGTTTTCGTTCAGGAGTGCTACGTATTTTTTGCTACAAGAATTCTAAATAGATCGGACTTGCAACTTACAAAACATCCAAAACCAATATGGACATCTGCGCCAACAGTGAAATTAGAAGTTTTACTTAAATATCGGCAGAAATATTTTACACCATTCGATAATGGGTGAAGTGAATGGCAGGGTTTGGTCCGATTCACGTTGCAATAGCGCTACATGTGGACTATTGGCGACGGGTCTCGAGTTGAGTTATCATAGGTCCCAATTGGCTTGTTTCAGATAACGTAGTTTCTTTCAGCTGTAATTCATGCTCGTCCTTCGATCGGTGCTCTGTTCTCACTTTAGTTTGATTTACCAATCAAGACTCGAGCAAGAATATTTTTACTCTCAGCACTTCTGTTGCCAATCAAAACCTGAAACAGGCCCATTGAAAGAAGCTGAGGATTCAGCTATTTTCTAACCGGTTTTTAATTCAAATTAATCAAGTTTTGATGGTGTTTGTGCAATAAATAGGACACAATGCAACTATACCTAATTTTATCACTCTTATCACAGCACACCTAGAATTTGCAATTAGAATTCAAAGGCCCATCATTATCTTATCAATAAAAATAACATTTAGTATCACTCCTCTGTATTAAAAAATGAACTATGCACCTTTTCCTCATCAAAGTGTTGTAATGTAATGCGCTTACAAACACTAGTTACAAGCTTTAAATTGCAAGGTTAGTTTGAATTATTGCCGCATCAGAGCTGCATGAGGGTTATTAGTTATTGGCAACGTCCTGAATAGGCATCTAACGTATCTTTTAAAAGGAGACATCCATAGTTTAAATTGCAGGATCATTGCAATACTTAGAACAAACAAGTCCCAGAAACTAGGCAAATTAACCGCGGCAAGATAAGAACACTAATTAATGTTAGTGACTAGGACTCAATGGGTTGCGATCATTGACTTCACTTTTTGAAGGTTTAATCGTATGTTGCTAGTAGTTCATTTTAGCTGTTTTTAATGAAACAATACTTTATTTTTCAATTTAGATAAGTAATATTTGATTAAAACATAAAAGGCTAGAACAAAATGAAAGTTAAGACAAGATAAAGATTTTATTAAAGCAAAATCATTTGATTAAAAAATACAGTACAACTTAAGTGATAACATTAGGTGACACACTATTTACATCTTGCAGGTTAAATTGGCAATCTCATTTAAACAATATCAAAACAAGTTACATTTAAAGCTGTAGGTCACTCACTACTAAACTGAATTAAAATATTTACAAATCATTTTTTAAAAATTCACATTTAACATTACATACTAACAGGAAAACTGACAGGGACAGTTAATTGAAAAAAAGGCACTATGCTAGTGCCTAGAGAGCATCATCTGGACCCTACGTAATTTATCAGTTCTTGCACTTTAAGTTCTTAACTTTCAAATCGTTCCTGCATCACAGTAAGTCAAGGGATGTAATGTGGAAACACGCTTGCCCTGCAATCTTCATTTGTGACCGCAGATTAATTCTAAAGACAGTTCTTAAACCGATTGGTAGCCCTTCTGGCGACTTCGCCTCCTGCCCACAAAGTAGGCAATAAGGACTATGACTACCAGGGCCAAGAGGCAGCAACCCACAGCAATAGGGACCAAGTCATTGACTTTGTCATCAGCTTCACACTCCTCAGCTAGAACGGAAAGCTATTTTAGAATGTGTGCCTTACAGGGAAAAGGTTGTGGTTGAATTAGTGTCATATTAGAGAGCTATTTGTCGAGACAACAGATTTAACCCTCAGAGAGATGGGCAGTTTGGTTAAAACAATTTTTTTTCACTGCACAAGATAAAAAACTTAATTTTTTAACGGAAAGTTAAAATTTTATTTCTGTAGCAGATTATAAATGACTTCTCCAAACTTTAAAATATAAATTTTATAATTTTACTAAATTATAAATGTTGCTGGAAAACCTGACAGACAGCTGTGATTGTTCCATTTGATAACTTGACCACTTTTGTCACCTACAAAGCAAAAAAACCAAAAATCACAGCCGTCTACCAATAAAGATAAAAAACGGTGGCACCAATATTTCCCGCTGCACTCGAGACGACAGACTTTAGCAGTGGTGAATGGTAGACGGACAACACTCCCTAGTAAACCATACTAGAGTGTTTGCATTGTACCCATTTTTTCAGACTTCTGGCTGTTTGATTCTGTCACAGACTTGGTTTCCTAGCAGTCTGGTATCTCCTCAGAGGGTAAATGTGTACCAGTCCCAGATACAGTATTGTTTAAAGGGTTTTCTGCTCATCCTGATCCATTTATAAGATGGCTAAGACAAGAACAGAATTGCCAAAAGTATAGACAGTGGCAAGACTCCTTAACCGCCGCATGAGGAACAAGGTTTTTTTAATGAAGTGGTTAGATTGATAATGCATACTAGATCTACACATTGATTATTTGCAAAAGACCTCTTAATTTTTAACGTCAGGTAAAGTCCACTACTGAGCAGGAGCAGGCTCCAAATGCCACAGAGTGTGTGCCATTAGGATAAAGAACGAGGTGATATGCACCCCCCCCCCCTATTTTTTACAGCACAATCCTTTAATGGTAGCAGAATTCAAAACAAAGTGCTAAACCTACCAATTCAGTTTGAGTAACGTTTCTTTACCAAGTTATTTTGAACCCTACTAATATGCAGATTTTTATATAGTATCTTATTCTAAGTGCCAAGTCAATTCAAAGCTTTTACTTTAAAAGTTAGCTACAACCTATAGAATAAACACTTACCGGTTCCAAAATTCTCACTGCCTGCACTTCCGTATGCCTGTAGGTGAATCTGGAAAATCTCCATCGACACATTGAGAAGAGGTACAGTTTCTGTATTACTGCAGAGGTAGGAGTTGCCAACATTCACTTTGAACAGTTTGGAATCATTGTATGCAATGCCTGCAAGTAAAATACAAAATTACTAAATTAAATGGCAATTATATTTCAAAAGACCCAATGGCTTAAAAAATGTTTTTTTTAAGTTTATAGCTTAAATTTATCAGACTGTTTTTATTATTCGCCAGCTAAATCTTTTACGAGATTTATCAGGATAACTTTAAAATGCATAAATTAAATTTTAATAAAGCCAAACTTTTGCACTTAAAACAAGATGAACTTGCCATTTTAATCTAATAACAATTAATAAAAAACTTTACTAACCAGTATCTTCTGGTAAAAAGAAGTTCAACGAGACATTCTTGAGATAAGCTTCTTTATCATTCTTGTCAAAAGTGAAAGTCAGAATGTATTCAGAATCTGTTATTTGTAATTCCTGTGTACCATTGAAGGCATTGCAACTTCCTTCTCCAGTTGCATTGGGAGACAGAGCTATATACTCTTCCCTACCCTAAAAAGGAAGAATATTAAAGTACATTCAATTTTTTTACCACTTTTTAAGATTGAAAACGTTTATAAAAATATTGAGTATTTAATGGGACAACTATATCTTAGTTGAAATTTAAAGAGGAATTTAAGCAAAATATAGGTGAAGATGTAATGAAACTAAGTGGAATATAAATCATAACCTAAACACTCATGGATTTCTAAACTGCTTCACTAACATTTCAATAGAATTCATAAACTGGTTGCTTGAATTAACATCCAACTAGACACTAGAGAACTAGAGCTATTATGGTCACATTTCAGAATTATTTTCTCAAGTGAAATTTAAACCAATCTATTTGCAGTTAAATTTATTAAAGTGTTAACTAGTATATACACAGTTGAGTACTGAAATTCCATGCAATTTGGGAGAACTGGTTAAACAGATTTCGGGATCATGCCATAAAAGTTTAAAAATTTGAGAATTTTGATAATTTAAAAATCGGGAATATCAAATAAATCTATCTCAAATAAACGACCGTTTTAAACAGTCTCTGCCAATCCTGAAATCGGTAAATTCTGGTGACTACGTTCACAAAACTTTTGTAAGTTGAAAAATACTGCTTAGTTTCGGGGATTCTGAAACTGGCGATTTAAATTGGGAATAATCTTAGTATATGCATTCAATGAGAACTTTCAAAAGTTCTCCTACAAGGTTAAAAAAAAAATAAAACCGAAATTAAAAATCAGTTCTAGAACTAACTTAACAATAAAATTAGCAATTTGCATCAGCATAACTTGTGTGGAATTTGCAGATTTTAGGGCGCCGAACTTTTGCCTATTTTCTGTAAACCCCATAAAGTTGAAACCTTCATATACCTCTATTTTGCAAGTTTTAGGAAAGGGACCGTAAATCAACATCATGTATTCAAAAAAATTAAAAAACCTTTCAACTTAAGACTAACATTCACGTTTCAATTATTTTTATACAAAAATTAAAAATCATACAAGTTAACTTACATTGACAGGAATCATAAATCTGATTTTCAAGTCTGCTCTAATGCAGGTAGTGTTGCCTTCAGTAACATTCCATGAGCCTAGTTCTGCAACAGGGGGCTTGGTGGTAGGAGGAACTGGAGTGGTTGGAGCTACAGTTGGCTTTGGTGTAGTCTTTTGAGTTGTGACTTCAGATGTAGTCGTTGCAGGGGACTGAGTTGTGACTACAGATGTAGTCGTAGCAGGGGACTGAGTTGTGACTACAGATGTAGTCGTAGCAGGGGACTGAGTTGTGACTACAGAGGTAGTCGTAGCAGGGGCTTCGGTAGTCGTAGAAACTACTTTTGTTGTAGTATCTTCGGAAGCAGTTGTAGTGTCTGTTACTGTTGTTGATACAGTAGTACTGTCTGTTGTTGCTTGAGTTGTGGTGTCTAGGAGAGTAGTGGTGCTGTCTTCTTGACAGCATACACCTATAAATGAAATTCATTTTGCAGAAGTGCTTCTTAGCTCAACATTTTTAATAGCAAAATTATAGGAATATGATGTCATAAAAATTATTATTAGACAAGATGATCTTTCATAACAAACAAATGCTTCATCTAAAGATGCTACGAAATCTGAAGTTTTTTTCCCCCCGCGAGTTTGCTTGAAAAATTTAACTTTTGAACTGAAAACAGTCACCTTTTTAAAGGAATGGTACGAAATGTTTATCAAGAATTTTTTTAATGAAGTTTATAACCAATACTAAACTAAATCTTAAAAAAAAAAAAGTGGGATAATAGAAAAACCTTATCTAAATTTTATTTTTCATTGTTCTCTTAAACATTTGATAACTGTTCCATTACAAAATATCCTTAATTTTTTAAGACAGTTTTGTTTTATGAAAAACAGGCAACCTTTTGCACTCATTTCATAAAAAAACCCCGATTAACTTACTTTAAAAACAATATTTTAACACCCTGTATCAGCAAACGAATTATTGTATATCTTAAGTCTTACTATAACTTTAAGATCACAATGACATTGTGGGAATTAAAATCTCTTTACCATACACCTTTCAACAAAAGGTTCATTTTCCCCCTCTTACATAACTCTTGCGAGACTACATTGAGCTTGATAAATATATCAATAAATATTACTTTCAAATAGGCTTAAACACCTTTAATGCCACAAGCAAAAATAACTTTAAAAACTTTTTAAAACTAAGCTACATATTACCACAATTCGCAATATAACCCTTCCTGTATGTCACAATTACTTTCCAACTCCCAGTTATTGCGCCATAGGAAAAGAGGGGTGGGAGATTAAGATTAACCAGGTGTCATACGGGATTTTGAATTTTGCTTACGACAATAACATTCAGAGAAATAACAAAGTTTGAAAGATACAAATTTCAACAACCAGCTAATGGAAGAAAATTGGTTTATCCCTTTAATGACCCCTTGATTAAATCCCAGTTATGGAAAGGGAACATAAAAACTGGAAAAATAAAATTTAGAAAAAATTAAATTTATATTTATGCCCTCGAGTTCAGCTTAAATGCTTCTTTAGACATTGACACACTTCCATATTTTAGTTAATCTAATTAAATTTCAAGTTCGATAAACTGTTGCAATTGCATATATACGTTACGTGCAATATTAATTTCGGTATTGCACTTGCACATCAGATATCAAAACTAAAAAGTCATAACGTTTATATTATTGGAAGAACTTAAGTTTCCCTAACACTAAATAATTAAGAGAATAAACTTACCAGCTATTAGCAGAACAAAAAGAATAAAACTAATATGAATCTTCATTTTAGTTATTTTATAATTTCAGTAAACACTCGACCGCTGACACAACACTAATTTTTCCCAAGCTGCCAACTAGTTTCAATTTTCACAAAATGCGACCTTCAACTAGCTTTACAGGTTTCTAATCCTGTTTGAGAAGAAGCAATAAAAAAAAAGTTCGATTAAGTTAATAATTTTAGTACTTGAATTTTAAATTTATTAAACGGTAAAACTAATTTGTTTTCACCACACAAATGCAAAAGACACGAAAAGAATTAAATTTAATTTTATAAGATGATGCCTTCTCTTATCAAACAATCGCTGCCACCACAGATATTAAGATATGCTACAACGATATGACGTAACAATCACGGGATGAAGTCAGCTGATTAATTCGATTATTCTTCTTTGGTAGGAAGGCTTTTTCTAAAAAAAGAATTTTTTTTTTTGAAATGTTAATTTTACTTTGATTGATTTTTCCACTTTTATCTTTTTTAATTTATTAAATCATTAATAAAATAAACTTATTTAAACATAAATATATAGATTAAGGAATAATATAAAAAATTACTTGATAATTTGAAGGCAACTGTGTTAAAGCTTTTTATAGTGTCAAACCGCTATAAGGGCATCATTCCATTAATATTCCAAGTAAACACTATTACACTAACAGAAAAAGTAAAGCCGAATTGATTCTCTATAAAACTATTTTATCTTGAAGTAAGTAGATAAATTCATTGCTTTTATTTTGAAAAAAAAAAGTCAGTCGCATTTATGTTTATTGTATTACCAATGCTATCCCTGTAACTAACCCTGAAACTAACAGTAGTAGTGGTATAGAGATATTTGCTCGCCCGGATTGGGCTGCTAACTAACAGTACAAGAAGGAAGAAGCACTTTGGAACACATAAGGCGCGTTTACAAGAGCCATCGAATCCGTGGAATGAAGAGCAAACTCCGCAATTTTTCCCTCTTGTGGATTTTCTCCCAGGCAGAACCGGAATTGCAGGTTTCATTGGGGGGGTTCGCAAACTCTCAATCAAGGAGGGTTTGACGTTTCATTCCATGGATTCGGCAATCCCATGATGTTTAATTTTTGAGCGGGGTTGTGGTGCGTGCCGTGCTTAATTGCTTATAAAAAATGTCTGAAAAAAAAGCTAAATGTTTTTGGTCCGAAGAGGATACCAGAAACTTATTAGCGGCATACTCGGAGCATTTCCATCTTTTTGATTGTGTAATCCTCCAAAATTGCATGACTAAAAGGTTGTCTCAAATTGATTGTTGCTTTTAATGCCAGAAACACCATAGCCCTTTCCATGTCCATGTTGGATTAAAAAGATATAGAAATGAGCATGTGAATGGTATGTAAACAAAAACCCAAGTGTAGTTGTCAAGAAATGTCAGATGTCCCGCGCAGCTACGTCCCGCCATACGTTATCAAAACCTGGGTTCGCATGTAAACACCCTATTTACGAAGGGGGGTTGATTGCAGAGTTTGGGTTAGAAATCCTGCTCGACCACTTTTCCCTCTAATGGAGGGTTTGGCATTCCATGGATTCGATGGCTCATGTAAACGCGCCAATTGAGTGAGTAGACTGTTTAAGAGTTAAAAATGCAGCTTAGTTTTTAATTTTGAATAACTTATATTTCCTCTTTGTGTGAAATCCGTTACTTACATGAATAAACTGTAATTGAAGCATAATTTGCCCTATTTAGTAGAGAAATGAAGCCTGGTGGAGTTGTAGCTGATGAGATGTTCCCTGAGGGCGCAGGTCCTTACATGGATCTTGAAGAAGTAAGGAATTAATATAGAAAAATCTTGTTTTATACTACATTTATGAGCTTTTTATTAAATATGTATCTTGTTTTAGGCAGGAGGATCTAGTGGGCTTTTGATGGATTTAGCAGCAAACGAAAAATCGGTTCATTCTGACTTTTTCAATGGTATAAAACTATTTTTTTTATATTTTAGCTAATTATTAATCTAACAATATCTTATACATTTCTGTTTTGGTCCCAGTTTTAAACACGCTTACAGAAAAAAACACTCAAAATCAACTGGTCCTCTATCATTTGGTTGTACATAAAATCTTTTGACAACAACTTGAAACTATACCATCTACTCCCAATGATGATGGGAACCTGTTTGAGTGCTTTTTTAGGGTTAATAGATTTCTCAGACCAGGACATGGCCAAAAAAAATACATTTGTCCACAGTTTGGTTGTAGGTAAAACTTGATACAACAACAAAACTATAACTTCCACCACTAATAATAACCTATACCTGTTCAAAGGGTTCTTAAAGGATTAAAAGCTTTCCTTATTGTAGGGCAAATATACAATATGGTACAGTTAAACCTTGTTAACAGTTACATTAAATAATTAATCTATTCAAATTAAAATCTTTCCAATCCAAACTATGCATGTGGTTTTACTTGCAATTTTAATTTTGTTATTTCACAAGACCAGAAAGATATTTTAAAATGTTTGGTTTCAGTGTTTTAGTCTACAAGGTTGACTTTAAAAAAATAAGAACTTTCGAACAAAAGCTCACAGATACTTTTAATGTAGCGGAACAGCTTCGCCCCTTGTATTTTAACACCTTTCCCATATCTCTGTTGGACAGATACACAGTGATAGTATAGATATTTATTTACCATTTCAGGGTAACATTTTTAGCTAGCTTTTTGGCTTGTAATTTAAAAAGTTCAAAGAAATTTCAGCGCTTTCAACTTCATGTAAAAAACACATGGGTTTCATTTGTAGGATTATTTTAATTATAATTTTTTAATTTAAAATCTTTATTTGATTTTTAATGTTTGAGCATGTGTACTCAACTTAATTCTAATTATATTTTAGAAATCCATTTAATCTTGATTGTAACACATAGAAAGATAGAAGAATATTTCTCTGAATAAATGATATGTTTGAGACGGTGCATTATTAAGTTTACACTTGTGCAACACAGGGTATATGAAGCTAGTAATTTTTTAAATATAAATTGTGTACTCTAGGCTTTATAGAATTAGAGATATCCAGATAAAGTTATTTTTTGAAGGTATGTAGTTTGTATTAAAGGGAAAATTTTCACAATGTAATTTTTAAAGTGCACATTAACATGTATTTAACTTGCTAAGAACAGTTTTAAAATTTTAGATTTTGAAGATTTGTTTGATGATGAAGACTTGCTTTGAAAATTATTGCGTTTACTTTGTAAGTATTTGTATAACTATAATATTTTCTTTATTTTTCAAAAATAAATATTTAAATTTTGTTAAGTTTGGACTATTTAAGCTTAATTCAAACTAAATGTTTTTCTGACAAGGAATTGCTTTTCTTTCACAAATTTCTCAATACATAGTACATAACATGTTTATATAATTTATACTTTTTTTATTAAATATAAATAATTATACTGCATTTCTTATTGTTTTGTTTTAAGTAGAACTACAATTTATTTTAGTTAATTTAAAATGAATTTTTTTTTACATTGTAATTAATAGATTATAATTTTAATATATATATATATATATATATATATATATATATATATATATATATATATATATATATATATATATATATATATATATATATATATATATATATAATATATATATATATATATATATATATATATATATATATATATATATATATATATATATATATATATATATATATATATATATATATAATGAATATATCCTGTTTTTACTGTAGTTTTTTCCTGCAGATTTTTTCATAGGTTGCAAACAGAAAAAAGGCTTTACATGTTCTTATTATTTTGTAAATATGTATTCATTCATTTAAAAAACACACCAAGAAAAAAAAATAAACGTTAATACTTGATTGTTTTTTTATTTAGTTATTTCATATTAGCAAAAGAATATGGATTATATACAAAGACTAAATGTAACCTTGTTCTATGTTAAAATTTCTGAGGTGTGTATGGTTGAAGCTACTTTTGAGAAATAGAAATAGCTGGAAACATTTATATAGGATCTCCATTGCACCTTTAAAAAAAATCTAAATTTCTTACAAAATAATAAAAAGGTCCTAAAATATCTAAGCTTAACATGTTAAGTTATATAATTTTTAAAAACTGTGAGGGATAAATAATGTGAAGTGTTTCACTAATACAAAAGGAACAAAAAGTTATGCATTTCTTCAAAAATCGGAATGAGGTATTCTTTTGCTATCTCTAATAGTACACACTACATTAAATGAAGGTGTTAATTCGATTATATTTTAGACCATACATTTTTTACTATGCTCCACAGCAGAGTTCCTTTGCAGTGGAGAAAATGTTCTTGAGATAAAGGCTCTACGAAATTATAAATATACTAAGTCCGTTAATCAACACATAGTACTTGTAATTGCCTTAAATAAAGTAAAATGTTGATTATTTTGTCATGCAATTCAGAAAAACAGCACAAGAATTTCAAACTAGCACACCTATACAAGTTAAGTTTTGTTAGATTATTATTATTTACTTTTACCGATTATTTTCTACTTTTTATGTCTATCCAAGTATCCATACTATAGAATATCTGTGAATAATATTATGGTAACAAGCATGTAGGCTATTTTAGTTCTCTTAGGAATTCTTGTAAGTATATCTGCTCATGACTGGGAAATGTATCATTTACATCATAGCCCTTTAAGGGGGCATCTATAAATTACATGACTTGTTTGGGGGGGGGGGTCGAGCCTAATATCACCAAATAGCATGTGGGGAAGCCTAGTCAAATATCTTGTAATTTTTCCACAAAAAAAATCTACGTAAAATTGCGATAAAATGGCTTAAAAGTCTAGTACATTTTTGTTCTTGACTTAAAATTGACAAAATCTTAAATGTTAATATTTATCATGGCTCTCTGAACTATACCAAAAGGTTTTTTTTGGGGGGGGGAGGGGGGGGAAGTGCAATTCTTTCTTTTATGTAGATTTGATTGCGTTCTCTTTTTAAATACTCACTGAAATTCTCATAGAAAAACTAGTTTTGTAACTGTAAGATATCTCCTAAAACCACTTTCACACAAGATTTATACATCTTAGAAAAACAGTGCCAAACACAGCCATTTAGTTGCAATTTAAACTTTTAGAAGCCAAAATTGCCTATTTTCAATAATTTTTTCATCCATTCAATTAATGTTCTTTATTGTTTACTAAATTAATTTGCAGTTTGAAGAACATTCATTCAGTTACACGACAGCCCTTGGTGGGCCCTGGCTTTCTCTAGAAGTCTCCTCCAGGCACATCTGTCCTTGGCGACTGTTCTCCAGTTGGTATTGGCTTTTAGGGTCTTCAGGTCTCTCTCAAGACAGTCAATCCACCTCAGAGGGGTCTACCGCGAGGTCTAGTTCCCATGGGATTCGCCAGAAAGATTTTTTTAAAGCAACTATCATCTTTCATTTTGGCCCGGTGACCAGCCCATTTTAGCCTCTGTAATTTTATAAACTTGACCACATCCATTTGCCTGTAAATTTTGAAAAGTTCCGAGTTAGATCTTCTTTGATATATTCCGATTACCTGGACCCCTTTAAGTATGCAGCACAAAACTTTCCTCTCAAAATACCCTAAGTCTCTACATCGCGTAGAGTCATTGCCCAAGTCTCTGGTGCAGAAGTTAGGACGGATCTAATGAGACTTTAATAAATTAGCAGCTTAGAGGGCAGTTTGAGAAAACTTGATTTTAAATAGCTTTTCAAACTGTAAAAATGTTTGTAGAACATTAATGTAAAATTGCTCGTGTCAAATCCTAGTCCATATTCTGACAACATTCGGCACATTTAGAAAATGTTGCCAACACCTTAAATGACACAAGCTTCCTATTCTTAAATAAATATTAACATAAAAAAATTTTAAAACCCAACATTTTAAAAATATGAAATAATAAAAAAATCAAACAATACTAAATTACATTAATAAATGAAATGTAAATTAAAACTAACCCGATTTTTGTACACTAAAAAGTGGAGTGGAATGCTTTGCTGTTTTATAACTAAACAAATAATGAATGCTCAAAGAATAACATTGTGCTACATTTTATGACATCATTCCAAGCTGGACAATAATAAATTTTGCACAAATATTAATTTTAAATTGCTACTATTGTTGGTGTGACAAAAGCGATTTAAATGCTAATTCAATGGGTAATTCATCGATAGGCAGTATATTTATGACATATAACTTAACCCCTCAAAAACTTAATTTTAACCCCAATTAAACTTAATAACTTAAATTGCCTGTTTCACATATCCTTAATATAACTTATTAATATCTTTAACATCCCAACAACAGCGTCATCTAGTCGCCCATGCAACCGTTCCCACAAAAAATGTTTAGTTAGCAAATACTTAAAGTGACAATCCTTTCCCATCATCCCTAATTGGTCGGCCGAAGAACAAGCAATAATAATCGTAGCTGTGACGCACTTTTTAATTACACCTCAAGATGTGAAATTGTGTGTGCTTGGACGGCCTTTCAGTACCCTCTTTAATGGCCGCAATGGCTTATCTTTTACTACTTTAAACAATTAATATGAACTAAATTAAAGAACCGGAATTTCAAACTCTCCTTTTTAGAATTAACTACAAAATAGCCTCTGCCTGCCGTTTGCTGCCACGAATTGCAATATTGGATACCAATTTCTATCTGCTTACAAAACTTTGCTGAACTAAAATTGTGCCAGCAACTCTTTTCGAGAAATTAATCGTCAATGTGATTCTTTAATTGTGTTTCGGCGGTTTGTGCTCAACTCTGTCTGTCTGTTTGGAAGATGCTATTCGCAGTGCTAAGTTCACTGTTTATAGATGCCAAAATAACCCAGCTGAACAGGAATAAACTTCAAATATCCTTTGAACATTTATTAAAATTATTTCTATTTCGGATTTAGTATTAATGACAATATAATTAATTTTTCGATAAGTTTCTTATTCAAACTTTTGCATTTTACAGTTTAACATAAATAGTTATTTTTATTTACTTTATGAAAATGTGTGGACAAATTTATATTTTATTTTTATGCTCTCGATTTGCACATATTTTAAACATGCTTCATTTCTTTAATGTACTCATGATTTTACTATGAATACAATTTTGATATTACTATACTACTGTGCTAATTAAGTTTACTTTTGCTAATTAAATTATGTTTAACTAAGTGAAGCATTTTATAATCTGAAATTTTACTTTTGATATTAATTGGCACACTGACACTTTAAATAATGAAAATGTTGTCTTGTGTTGATTTTGTTCACATTTAATTTGGAAAATGTTATTGATTTAATTTAATATTTTTAAAACTGAATTTTTGCGTGACGTGATTTGAGATTTTCATGGTTATATTCTAAATTTTCAAAGTGAGATCCCAACAACAGCGTCATTCAGTAGCCCACGTAACCGTTCCCACAGAAAATGTTTAGTCAGCAAATACTTAGTGACCTTTTAATCCTTTCCCATCATCCCTAATTTGGTCGGCCGAAGAACAAGCAATAATAATCTGTAGCTGTGACACACTTTTTAATTACACCTCAAAATGTGAAGTTGTGTGTGCTTGGACGACCTTTCTGAGCCCTCTTTAACGGCCACAATGGCTTATCTTTTTACTACTATAAATATTTAATATTAACTAAATAAAAGAACTGGAATTGCAAACTCTCTGCTTTTAGAATTAACTACAAAAATAGTATGCTTTTCTATGAAAGGGAAAAATCCATATGTCCAACCAGACGGACAAAATCTAAAAAAGATAGGTCTAACAATAAAAGATCCGGTTTTTAAGATACGATAGATAGAACTGATTTCGGAGAGACAGACATCTTTGCATGTCAATGCCTACTTTCCATTTTATTCACGAAATCTTTTGAATTAAGAAAAGGAAAGTCGGCTAATCTTTCATAAAATATCATGCATTGCTTTTTTAAATAAAATATACAATAGTTTAAGTTTTAAATGCAAATTTTCTTTATAAATAATTTGTTTTTATATTTTTAAGGATCTCAACAATAAATACTAGTAATATAAAACTATAATTTAAACTAAAACAATAATTTAATTATTTTCACTCTTACATGATTAGGTGTGTTAAAAGATGGTTTTTGCAGATCTAGCTTTCCCCTAAAGGACTTTTTGCACACTCTACAAATGCAATAAGATGTTTCATTAGTATGTGTGAGATGATTTTGTAGATCTAAACTTCTACTGAATGAATTTTTACATACTTTACACATATAAACAGTTTTAATTTCATTAGTATGTATCATAAAATGATTTTTTAGCTCCGATTTTTCTCTGAATGACTTTCTGCACAATTTACAGATATAAAGTGTTTTGTTGACAGTATGTGTCAGTAGATGATCTTGTAGCTCCAATTTTCTTTTAAATGACTTTTTATACATTTTATAAACATAAGGTGTTTCGGAAGCATCTGTTGAAAGACAAGTATTTAAAGATGGCTTTTGATCAAATGCCTGTTTATGCAACTGATGCATGGAAGACTTTTCTTTGTTGTGGGTTAAAAGATGTTTTTTAAGAATGTGCCTAGTTGAAAATGCTTTGTTGCAAATTTCACAGAAAACTGGCTTTTCACGATAATGGATTATTTGATGTCTTTGAAGACGGTAACCAGTTATAAATGCTTTCTTGCAAATTTTACAGTAAAATCGCTTTTCTTGAGTATGGCTTAAACGATGTCTTAGAAGACGGAAACTAGTTGAAAATGCTTCATTACATATTTCACAGTAAAATGGCTTTTCACCTGTATGGCAAGGGATATGATTTAGTAATTCTAACTTTTTACTGAATTTCATCTTGCAGACGCTACAAACAAAAAGATTTTTATCAAAATGAGTGAGTAAATGAGCACTTAGCTTTGACTTTTTTCTGAATGACCTTTTGCATATGTCACAATTGTGCGCCAATTCACTAGTATGTGACAAAAGATGATCTTCTAATTTGTATTTTCCTTTAAATGATTTTTCACATGTGTGAGGCACTTTATCAATATGAGACACACTGCTGTTTTGCAGACCTGTCTCTCCTACAAGTAAATTTTCATGCTTGATAGTTGTTTCAGTAGCATGCGACAGGACATGATCTTCTACGTCTGCCTTTTCTCTGAATAACTCTTGGCGAATGTGGAGAGATTTATTACCATGGCTCCGGAGATGATCTAGTAACTCAGCCTTTTCATCGAATGACCTTTGACACACCTTGCAAATGTGGCATTGTTCATTACAATGTGTCAGAAGATGATCTAGTAGCTCTGCTTTTTCTCTTAATGATAATTTGCAAACCTCACAAACATTAGAATGTCCTCTACAGTGTTTATGCAATAAATGTTGTTTAAGCACGCAATTTCGAGGAAATCTTCGAAGGCAAACACCACAGTTAAAGGGCTTATCTTTGGAATGTGTTCTGGAATGATATATTAGTGCTGACCTTGTACTAAATCCTTTTTTGCATACTTCACACACATAGGGCCTTTCTCCAGTGTGAGTTCTGAGATGTATTTTAAGACGGTAATTTTGAGCAAATGTTTTGTGGCAGAATATGCAGCTGTGTGGCTGTTCACCAGTGTGTTTTGGGAGATGATGCAGTAGTCCTGACTTTCCTCTGTAAGCCTTATAGCACACTTCACAAAAGTGAGGTTTTTCATGGCAAGTTCGGAGATGATCTCGCAACTCTGAAATTTCTGTAAATGACTCCTTGCATTCTTTACAAATGGGAAGTGTTTTATCAGTATGTGTCTGAAGATGATCCTGCAGTTCTGAATTTTCCCCAAATGACTTTTTGCAAACTTCACAAAGGAAGGGCCTTTCATGACATGCTCTCAGATGGTATCTTAATCTTGAAATTTCTATAAATGACTTTTGGCATACCTCACAGGTGTTCTGTGTTTTATTTTTGTTTTTATTCTCAGTTTTGGTTTGAACAAGCTTTTTTAGCTTTGGTTCTCCTGTGGACAACTTCTTGCATCGCTTCAAAATGAGAAACTTTTTCCCTGGGTGGGATTTTAATAAATGCTTCTGAAGCAGAAAGTTCCGAACAAAGGCTTTGGAGAAAAGTGCGCATACATGTGGTTTTATTTTAGTATGTACCAAAGAGTGTTCTTGAAGGCGTGTTTTTGATGAAAAAGCTTTGTCACACACTTTGCCACCATATGGTTTTTCTCCAGTGTGTATTAAGCTATGTCTTTTAAGACCACCGGCGTGCTTAAAACGATTGTTACACAATTCACATTTATAAGGCCTCTCACCAGTGTGCACTCTCATATGTAAGCCAAGATAGTATTTTTTTGAAAATGCTGTGGTGCATATTTCACACATATATGGCCTTTTTTCAATATGTGTCAAGTGATTTTGAAGGTCGGATTTCACCTCAAATGTGCTGTAGCATATTTTGCAGTTATATGGTAGATTTTCTTGAATTATCACAGAATAATTTTACTACTTCCGATATTTCTTTGGAGGATTCTCCACAAATATTAGATGTTTTATTGGTATGAGTCAGAAAACGTATTGGTGGTTCAGGTTCTGCTTGAAGTGATTTTTTCTGCACTTTAATAATGTAAGGCATCTTGCCACAGCGAAAATTTTAAATATGTTGTAGCAGATACGAGTTTCGAACAAAGCTCTGTTTGCAAAGCGTACATGCATGTGGTTTCACTCAGATATGGCTTTTCACAATTATAACTTTTTTTACCTGTGTGTATTAATCAATGTCTTTTAAATGTGGCCTTTAGTCAAAAAGTTACTTTGCACTTTTCACATTTTTGAGGTTTTTCTCTAGTATGGGTCATGATGGTAAATGCCACTGTGAAATATATGTGGGAGTTTTTCAACGTGTTCTTGAAGCTCAATTTTTTTTTTTTTTAATGTCATGTTGCATACTTTGCAGATGTATGGCTTTTTTCTGAGGATCCTAATGTGGGTTTGATCAGTAGATATTTTACTTAATGTTTTGCAGTGTCCCAAAGATATGCTTTTTGTTGAGTTTAGAGTTTAAGCATCAATCTTTCAAATATTTAGAAATATATTACTTCTTACACAAAATAAGGTCTTCTCGAAAAACAACTTGCAACAAAGTAGCCTGCAAAAAAAAAAGTTACTTTAAAAATATACATTTGATGAAAAAATGTAAATAAAATTCTGATTCTGAGAATAATTTGGCTTAAAGGGATATTCAATATTCATTAACACTTCTTTAGCATGCACACACTAGTGTGTGCATGAATTTTAAATGTCGTTTTTAAGTTTTTGGGATTTATTTGCATTGTCCAAAACTGACATTTGAAAAAAAAATTGCTCCACAGGAACACAGGGTTCATACTCCTCCTGAATCTATTAATTTTTTGTCTAAGGGCTCTTATAACTCATGACATTTATATTAGAAATCCTGATATGAAGTTTTATCTTCTGTAAAAATTATCGATTTATTTATTATTAGAGAAAATAGTTTTCTGTAAATTTGTAGGATCCAATTTTTTAAAAAAACTTGACATTTCACATTGATTTTGGTTCAGCAAAATATCTGTTTTTAAGTTTTTGGGATTTTGCCTGCCTGCCTTAAAGTTTCATATTTTTTCAATTGTTGCTATTGGCAAATTATTTGATATTAAACGTTTTCTGATCTTCACAGTACTGGACAGCCCTATGTGAAAATACATTTAATAATATGATAAAAAATGGTTACTTTTATGATACTAAACAATAAGAAATAATAATAAAAAAATAAGAAAAAGTCATATGTTAATTAACTATTTCGACTGTAAAAACACACCCAACAAACTCAAATTGTAATTATCTGCCCCTTCCCAACCAACCAACCATATATTTTTTAATGATAAAAAACAAGCATGGGCAACCACAATCTTTAACCCAAAAATAAAAGAAGATTAGATTATGTTCCATGGCGTCAAACAAACGAATATTCTGACAATTCCATAAACAATCCTGTCTTCTTTATAATGTTTAAACATTGCAGCTGATAAAGTCATAAATCTCACGTAGTTTCTAAAACATTTCGATAATTTGATGGCGTCCGCATATTTTTTCCCCCGATGATAGCCACAACATATTCCCGCCAGATTTAGCAGTCAGCGAAACTAAGCAATTAAGATTATTGTTTTAGAAACGGAGGGGAAGGAAGCAGCAATGATCTATGTTCAAATAAATGTCCCATTTAAAATCTATATGCAGTGATTACGGTAAGATATTCGTAATTATATAATTTAATTATTTTATTTTTGTTGAATATTTTAAACTTTAAAGGATATACTTAAAAGATGTTATTACTGAGGAGTTAATGAAATTTTATAATGATAATTTGACTTTCAAAAGCTTATATTTGGCTTAATATTGCGTTTTTTTTCCTTAGGGTATGGGGGGGGGAGGGGGGTCCGTCGTTTGCCCTGGGGAGATAGGCACCTCTGTATTAACTACTAACAGATTTTTCAACAAATTTTATCGCTGTTAAAATTAATTTTAGAATACATGTTGGGATATTTTGTGAGAGAAAAATAGGTATAAACCTTACGTGTCGTCGTAGGAAAAGCCTTTGCAACAGTTTGTTTCTCACACTCGAAATAACGCAGCAGAAAAATACGTATTAATATACAGGAAAATGTTATAAGCAGTTTGGGCGTCTATGAAATTCGGCGTTGTAATAATAGAGAAAAATCGTGAAAAAAGTTTTTAATAAACTATTGTAGTTAACTTATTTTACTTGGATAATAAGAAAATTTCTGGTGCTGCTATTATTATATATAAATTTTAAAAAATATATACTTATTAAAAAAAGAATGTGATTTTGAGTATAAAATAGGGGAGACTTGGGTGACTTGATCCCTTGTCAATTGTTTAATTTTATTTTGTGATTTTAAATTTTCTTTGACTTTTTGAAAAATTTTTTTAGTCATTTAAGACTTCAGTCTTTTGTTTATTGAAATATTTTTTGTGTGCATAGATTTGAAAAATTAATTTTAAAAAATCAAAATATTCTGTTTTGGGAAAAGATCAAGTCTCACCCATTGGAAGGGAGACTTGATAGCCCCTGCCCTCAAGGGAAGATTTAATACTTGAAGCAAATACCTAAAATTATTTCAATTTAGGTATAAAAAATCATTTTTTTATAATTGCGTGAAAAAAATCCGACTTTTACACTGTGATTTTAATATCAGACGCGTGCGAAAAGTTATACTTTTTAGAAACAGTGATAAAAAATTACTTTTTTTCACCCAAAAGCAGTGAAAAAAAGTACTTTTTTTCACTCTTTTTATAAGATGCCAACATTTCAAGTAAAACTTACGTGAAAAAAATCAAATCTCATTGGTTCAAAAATAATTCACGGGCTAATTTTTTTACGTAAAGAAGATTGGCTGCGATAAATCTCTGGACAAAAGGCAAACTTATTCATAGCCCCCTACATATAATGCCGTGCAAGCTCGATCAAAATTGGAAGTCGTGAGAAAGCTATCAATAGATGGCGCAACAAACAATGTGCTCGGTGACATGTGTTGTTTGTTTACACCCAGTTCGCTGTGATTTTGATAAGAAATTTTGGTTACAAGAGTTCGAAATTTATATATATATATATATATTTTTGTAAACTTTTATAAATGCAACAAATAATGGCTAGTTTTTTGCATCATACTATCCTATAAGTCAAAGAAAGAACACGGTGATATAGGAATTCCTACGAAATGGAAGGTAAGGAGTTTTTAAAATTATTCTTTTTTGGTGAAAATTTCTAAATATTTTTATTCTTAAATCTTTTCGTAATGCATTAATTATTATTTTCTGTTTTTTCCCTCATGATATATAGTTTAAACATATATTTACTTTCGTTCTATCTAGATTTATATTCATTTTAGTTCGGGCATTCTGTTTTCTAATAAATGTGTTTTTGAATTAAGTTTTGAAAAAAAACTTTAATATCAATATTCGCATAAATTCTAATTAAATGCATTTTATAGTTGAGATTTAAATGATCTATCTCATTTTAAAATTTTGTTGTTATTCGAAATTATAGTATTATTATTAAGGGACTGTTATTCTTAACAGAAGCATTTTTAATAAGTGTTATAGTATTTGTTAATTTTTCTTTAAGAAGCCAAAGCTAATTTTTTTTTTAAATAATGGAACGTCTGAACAAGGTTCTCATTACTTTAAATTACTTCATTAGTATTTTAATCTCCAGTAGAAAATTCTTATACGGGGATTTTAAATGAATAGTTCTATAGCGTTTTTTTTTAAAGTTAAAAAAACAAAGAAACTCATTACATGATTATGTTTCTAAAAATATGTGCTTGCTATTTTTAGCTTTTTAATCTTAAATTTCTAAAAATTGTGATTTTTGGCAGTAGTTTTCTGTAACAGTTTTTACACTATGCAAACATTTTGAAGAAAGATTTTTTAAAATTTAAAATGGTATTTTATGAATTTCTCTGGCAAATAATATTGCTTGGAAGCAGAAACAAAATAAAAAAAATAACTCATTTGTTTATTATGTTACTCGTACCGAACGGTATTCGAAATAGCCAGCTGGATCCGTCATTCACCGCGAATACATTCCTACTAAAATATGCGACCGACTACCAACAGATGGCGCGACCAGAGTACTTTTTGAGGACAGCCTATGAATCTATGTTATTTCTCGAGTATACGCGGCATTCTATGTAGGAGGCTATGACTTATTTTTTAGTTTACAGTAAAACATTTGAACATGGATACTGATACGAATTTTGAGCTTCCAGAAGAGATAAAAATAGCAGCTAATGATGTTACTTCAAATATGCTTCCGGAAAAATCAAGAAAAATTTACGAAAAGGTGTATGAAAAGTTTCTATTTTCTATCTCTTCTAGAGGCTCAAAATTCGTATCAGTATCCATGTTCAAATGTTTGACTTTAAACTAAAAATAAGTTTGCCTTTTGTAGTTCCAGAGATTTATCGATGCCAATCTTCTTTACGTAAAAAAAATTAGCACGTGAATTATTTTTGAACCAATGAGATTTGATTTTTTTCATGTAATTATAAAAAATAGTGTATGAAACACGTGTGAAAAGTAAACTTTTTAAAACACGTGTCATTATTTCACTCGCTCGTACCTCGCTCGTGAAATAAAATCCACTAGTTTTAAAAAGAGTTTTTTTCACACTTGTTGCATAAATAACTATTTTAAAACTTCTTTTTACAATTGAAAAATCATTTTAGTTTATTTTCTAATGTAAAATTAAGGTAATTGGACATTGAATATGGTTCATTCTCTGTAAAAGGGACAAATCGATGCCCCGGATACTTTGCTCTTTATTTTCAAATTATGTATGTTTGTAATTGATTAGTTTAGATTGGCTCACAATCTAGCTTGTCCCACCTAAACAATATCAAATAATTATAATTCACTCACAGAAATTGCGTTTTTAAAACACCCGATTTGTCACTCCCTTACACTGTCCCTACATGCTTTTACAACTTTCAACTTCATAAAAAAGGCCGTTTTAAATAATTAACCCTTTTTGATGGAACTATTTACGGTTAGTTAGTTTGTGTAGTTTCTACAAATATATACAATGTATTTCTACCATCAATAGTTTTTTGTAATATGATGAAAATGTATTGTCCCTGGGTTATAGAGCCACTCCTTCAACACTGATTTCAAGTTCAATTAAAAACTTACTAGACGACTAAAAATTCGAATTTAAATTGTCATGTTATTCCTAAAGGATTGTGGCTTCTAAATCAGCCATCAGTTGTCAGGGCCGTGTGGTACATTTTTTTCATATGATGCAAGTTTTTAAACTGCCGCCCTTGATTTTTTTTATAGCTTTCATTCTAAATCTATGTTTTCACCCAAAACTGGAAAAATTTCTGTCCACTTGTGTCCATACGCCAAAAAAATTGTGTTGACAACGCCCATTTTTTTTGCATTAAAATTTTTCTTAATTTTGAAATTTTTTATTCTATTTATGTAGATACATATATACAGTAGATATTTAATATTAGTAATATGAATCCTAATCTAAATCAATAATGAAAACGATATAACTTATCGATTACACTATTTTCTGCAATTATTCAGTGTTTGGATAAATGGTTCAACAGTAATTTTTGTAGGTACGGTAGTTGACCTGCTACCCTGCCAGAGCAATTAGACAGTACAATTCCAAAAAGCTTATACAACTCATTATGGTGAATTTTTTTGAATCCAGTATAATTTAACAATAAACAAATTAGAATAACTTTAAACATTTAATAAAATATAATTCTAAATCACAATTTAAAGCATATGTAGCCAAATTAATTAATATCAATAACACTAAAGAGAATTTTTATTTGATCCGTGTTTAGTTTTTAAACATAAGATTTATGTAACTTAAGAGCTTTTGTTTCACAAAATAATAATAGTAATAATAATGCAGTGTATTAAATATATTCTAATTTCATTTTGAAGTACTGTGTCATCGGTTTCCGCAATATATTTTTCCCAATAAGAGAAACCATTTTTTAAACTTATTTTTAATTAAAAATTTTATTTTCATTATGTGAATTTATATATAATTAAAGGATGAATACATAGGTTTTGTTCAGTAAACTCAGGAGAAAGCGGAGGTTTGTCTTTTAAGGAAGAAAAACGACCAATTTACTTAGCTTCCTGAAAATCGGCGCAATATTAAATCCCTTCATATGACATAAGTAAATTTAAAAAGTATTAATATGATATGTTAATGACTTTTAGGTGATTTACGTTTATTTTAATTAAATTTGTTTAATTTTTGATTGTATAATTTTAATGAACGTTGTTATATTTCCTATTTTTATACTCATTAAAAAAATCCTTCTAGATTAATTTTTTAGTGTTAAAAAAGTTTTAATTTTTTATACCTAAGAAAGTTTACTTGTATTCTTATATATTTAAATATTATTTAAATATTTTTAGTGTAAAAATCACAGTAAATCCCTCTTTCTAACTTACTTATTGAAGGTACTAGAATATTGTTTTTACTTATGTTAAAAAACCGACTTACTTGAACAACTTAGATGAACGGTTGTTTTGGAATGACTTCGCGAACTGGTTCATCACTGGATGTTTCGTTGGTAGTACTATTTTTTGCATCTCTCTGCATTTCTAATCTGCTATCACCAATAACAGGAGATCCCCAAAGGGTGCCCTTCCTTATGTTTTGGGTCCCCTTAAATTCGGTATAAGTTACTGTTACACTTACCGGAAAAACATGCCAGCATCCCCATCATTCTATAAAATTTACGAGTTGGCGGCGACGAAGTAAACAGAATTCATATATACCCTTTTGCCGACTCTATGTAACGTGACACCTTTTTACCGCCCCCTCTCTGTTGCCAATCTCCAATAAAAGTCTTTGAACCTTCCCAATTCTTTCTCCTTGCCAAAGTGTCTGCTATATTCCCTGCATCTGTCTATACTGTGTGGAGATAAGGATACCCCCCCCCCCCCCCTTCCATAGGACATTAACCCAGCTCAGTATCTAAAGGAGTTTACGCCAGTTATCTTATATAGAACAAACATGTATTTTTTTAAAAAGGATCAGCAAATGGGTCGGAACCCATTTTATTACTATATATGAATATATACAAAACATATAGAAAAATTATTCAATAGCGAAATATTTTCCCCCAGTTTTTAAAAGTGCAATTTGTCCTATTTTCAGAGAATGACCCAGTTAGTATCGATATTAGTACCTAAATAGGCTTTTAAATTATTGATGGGCAATGGGTGGTCAATAAAAAAAATTGAAAACCTTATTATAACTTCTTAATGTTACTAGGAACTCGCTTACCAATTTGAAGTTTTTATATGTCTTTTAGTTCGATCTGTAGAGTGATTTCAGACCGACAGAGACAGACTGACAGAATCGGCACCCTCTAAAACACGTAGAAAACACAAAACCTCGTTTCGGATTTTTGATTCCATCGCAATTCTCTTATTAACTTATACTTCATATTAGGTAATTGAAAGTAAAAACACTTAAATTAATACAGTATAAATAATAAAAATTTATTGAGACGTTCTAATTTTAATAACAATGAAATAAGTTTTGTAAACAGATACATGCTCTTCAACTCACAATGTCTTTACATTATAAAAAAATATATCCTGGTGGGAAATGTCTATCCTGCTAGCATATGACATTTCCATACACTTTTTAATCACTGAATATTTCCAGGTGTTTCTTTGTAAGTAGCCTAATTTAACAATCACATTCGTTTTGTTATTGCATTTATTTAATTTTTCAACCTCTGGTAACCCCCTTCCATTTTTATGCAAGCCTCTTATTCTGCCATACAACCCATCACAATTTCTTTTTCAATGAGTAACACGACAATAATAGACTATATAATTTTTTCCAGATTAAAAATTCCCCAATAAAAAGTGTGTACTGTATATATAATATTTAAAAATATTTCTCTGGAAGAAAAGGCACCATATTTAGAGTGGCATAGAGAATATAGGTTTCAAAGCTTGGTCTGTATGCATGGAAAACGTATTTATACTACGACAATTCAACAAGTAAATGATTATAATAGTTTAAGCGACTGCCAGAGAAGCAAGTAAAATATATGAAATCCTCCAAGATTTACACATGGATTTTATTTTTTTACACATTCTTGATATGTGATAATTTTTGAAGTTCAAGACAGCATCTATACTGATGGCTAATATAATGGTTTCATTATATCAACTTGCTGTTGCTGTACTTTTCAATGTTTAATGCATGACATAAGTACATTTAAATTGAATGTCAAAACTTAATCAATCAATACACTGTGTCGCAGGGCCTGACCATGAAAAGTTGGGGCCCCAGGCCCTGCGACATTTGAGGCCCTTTTCCGAACGATGTTGTTACTCAATTATACATACTGCGAAGTTATGGCCTGTGAGAGTAAGGTCCATCATCACACATAATATTTAAAAAAAACCATTTAGGGTGTTATAGTTGTAGAAAATTTAAATATATGATTAATTTAAATTGAGTTTGTCTTAAAAACAAACACAATTGTGAGGTGTGAAACAAAATGTATAGGTTTATAGCCAAATGTGGGGGACCCCTAAAAGCATGGGCCCAAGGCCCGGGCCGGCCTAGGTATAGGCGATGGTCAGGGCCTGACAGTAGAGGGAAACCACGGGAACTGAATCAGGGATAAGGGGGAGTGGCTGCCTTGAGAACGAGGGACCGGGGAGGGGGGGGGGGAGGTAGGTTTGACGAAAGGAGTGACGTCATTGCCTCTAGCCAGGGATAAGGGGGAATGGCTGCCTTGAGAACGAGGGATCGGAGAGGGGAGGGGAGGTGTGAGGAAGGAGTCAAGGAGTGACGTCATTGCCTCTAGCTTGTTATGTCGAAAGAGGACGCTGTGGTAGGAAATGAGTCCTAGTGAGTCATCGGTCGTGGCAGGACACTTGTGTGTGACACATGATTAAACTTTACCGTTAGGGGGCACTACTTTCGCAACGTCATCATGAAGCTCGCCTCTCATTGGTTAGTAATGACATCAGCAACAAACTGTCATATGATCGGTTCATAAAAGTTATGTCATAGGTTTCTAGCTGTATATAAGATCGTGACCCTCCGAAATTTCGTATTCTCATTGCAGAACTTAGTTTATAACTGATTATAAGCTTTCCTCTTTCCAAAATGAAAGACTTGGTTCAATTGGTTGAAAATTCAACTTCTGCATATGAACGGATGAGAGTTATTGCAGTAGCTGATATGGGATTACAGCTTGAAATGGATCTCCATTGGAAATAGTGACAAACTATTTTCTTTCAGATGTCACCAAACTAAAAACAAATTTAATGTCGTTCAACTCCTCATAACATGAGGGCAGTATACTATGGATTCATTGCGATCATGTAGTAAAATACTTGTGATGTGCCACATTCAAAAACTTGCTAACCACGTAAAAACGAGCCGAAAGATTCTGACGATTCATTTCAAAGTTGCCCGTTCGTACTTGACATAAAACCGACCCTCACCATCTAGTTTACGGTAGATAGAGTACCTGCAAAAAGGACGTCAGCCTTCAAGAAACGAGTTCAGAAAGTCAGTTTTCAAAACACTGAATCCTACAAAGAAATTAAAAAGTTTCTTAAATTTAAAGAACATGATTTCGAAGGTTAATTTCGCGAAAAGTAAATAAGCGATTGAATTTGTGTTTAATAAAAAGGCAATTTACAATTCTTTCCTTAAAACTTAAATGGAAAATAGAAGTTTCAAAAGCATTTGCCCAATCTGGCTGAACAAAAGTAGATTTTAAAAATTTCAATTTTTTTGGAAAAAGTCGTTGGTAATTGTAGTCTATTCTTAGTGAAGAAAAAAAAACTATGAATGCTGTCGTTCTGCAGACCACCGACAGCACATCCTTCTACCTACCAAGCAATAACTGACAAGCTGTTGAAAGAAGGAGAGGACTTTGAACATAAGGAATCTTGGTGGACCTTAGAAGAAATAAAGAAGTTGGAGATTCAGGTCAAACAGTTTGAGCCAACTACATCGACCTGCCCTCATCTATCAAAAATAAGAAAACCGTTTTCCATCATAGGGATTTCAAGCTATTTTATTCTGATTGACTGTATACAGTTGGTGGTTTTCGGTGTGATAAACCTAATACTTGATATGATACTCTAGATTAGACATTCTCTAGTAAACACTCTTTGTAATCATTATGTGTAATTTTTGTAATGGATACTTTGTGGACACCCTTAGCTCTTTTTTATTTTATTTTCTTTATCTTTAACGGTATCAATGCTAAACATTTTTACTTTTCAATCCACAACTTCTCTAATTACAGTCTCAGACATTTCATCTTTCGTTTTACCTAGAACCTTTTTATTGGTAGTTATATATATTATATATAGTGGACTGTCTAATGGAAAAATCGAAAAAGTGTGCTTCCGATTGTATGTCATTATAAATATCTGCTGATTTTACACTATAACATAAACTATACGTATCTATAAATAATAGCTTAGCATTTGATACATATTTCTGTTTTATAAACGAACATACTTTTCATTTGCTTAAATTTCCTAGGAATTGCAAAAGCACTTGATTTTTTTCTTCAAAGCTTTAATTACTTTTTTTTCATTCAACTTCATGTTAGTTATTTAGTTTTTTAATTATAAAAATGCTTTTTTTTAATAATTTTGTTTAACATTTGATTAGTTTTTAATATTTTCATTTTATCACCATAGTAAATATTTAAGTTAATCGGAATGACTCACATCAAAGTTTTCAAAATCTAGCTAGGTTTCGAAATTATATGTTGAACAAGTTTTATAGTATTCAGTTATATCTAAACATTTTAACACATATAGCAGTTGAATTTTTACAGTATATAGGGTATTTACTGACAGTTCAAAATTTTAATTTAAGTGCAACAGCAGTATAACTTAATAACATTTTTAAATATTTAAATTATATAAATAACATTTTTAAATATTTAAATTATATAAATAACATTTTTAAATATTTAAATTATATAATGTTTAATCCAAGAAAACTTTTTAAATAATTGTATTTTTCGTGCCGGATCACGCAGAGAGATAAGATTAGTATTATTATCTGGTTTGTTGAATCATAATAGAACTATGCATAGATAACTAGCCTCGTATTTTTAAACTCAGTTAACCTTATTGGAATTGCATTTACTGATTACTATTAAAAAATTTATACAATAATTTGAATTAAATATATTAGTATAAAAGTCCTAATTTTAAGAATATTTAAAATTTCTGTGTCAATTTTTTCTTCTTATTCCAATTAATTTTTATCTGCTGATAAAAATTATTGATTTTAAGAAACTTTAATTTTGAATACAGCATACTTGAAATTGTTTATAAAACAAATGGATCGAGTATTTGAGTTATTTATTTTAAAGAGTTTAATACTCTCCAAGAAATGTGTGGTATAAACTTTGTTAGAAAGACCTGATTCATTTTCAAAGTTACACAATTATCACCTAAACAAAAATAATGAGATGAAACACATAATAGAAAATTGATGCAATACACCATTTTTATAGAATAAAATTCATATTTTACAACAACATATTTACTTATGAAATTTTTTATCTGAAAAATCATATTTCATAAAATAGCCAATGATCGAACCATGAAAACATTAAGTTACAAATACTTTTCTCTATACTAGTCGTGTTTTGTATTTTTGTTAAGCTTTTATTCTATATATATATAAAAAAATTTCAATTGAAAAATCATATGAAAAAAGTCACATTGATATTAAAGTATTTAAGAATTAAACATTCTCCAATCACGAAATATTTGTAATGCACTGAAGTAAATAAAAATAACTGTGTAACGCTTTTAAGTGATATTGTGCTGTCAAAGCCACTCTCAGAAACTTTGGGTTTCATTTCTTACGTTCATTCTATATGAAATAGGATGGATGCATTTTCTTTACTGCAGTACCGTAGATTCTATTTTGCTTAAGTATTTTGAATAATAAAGAATTGTTCATAAGCACTGATCTTAATGCTTTATGTTATTCAGTTAGCTTTTGTGTTTGTAAATGTAGATGTTTTGAAGGACTATTAATAAAATGATTATTCATTGTTGAATTATGTTTTATATTATTTTTGTAACAATGAGTTGTTAAATTATAACAATATAGATAACAGAAAAAAATATTTCTATGGATATGTACTATGATGACATTTAGGAAACTAAGTTTTTGAAGAATAATAACGATCTTCAAGTTAATGTATGCTATTTTATTCATAGTTTATATGTTTTCCTTTAAATTGGTAATTAAGGGGAGAAAATACTAAAAAGAAAGTCTATAGTATACAAAGCTCAATATTTTGAAAGAAACCATCAAGCCTAAGTACCGGGTGGCCCAGCGGGTAGTGTTTGAAACAAATGAAAAAATAAAAACAAATAAGGGACATGAGAAGAATTTAATGACGTTTATTGAATGGACATATAGGGCAATATTTATGATAAAGAGGTTCGAAGTGCCCACCATCTTTAACAAGAACAGCAGTTAGGCGGTTCTCGAATACAACGATACTCCATACTCCTTACAAATACCTTCCTCCTTCCTCCATACTCCTTTTATTTGACCGATTCTTTTTGTGGAAAGCTTTTTTTAGCTTTTGTGAGAAGTTCCACAAAAAGAATTGGCCAAAAAAGGAGTATGGAGGAAGGTATGGGTAAGGAGTATGGAGTATGGTCGGATTCGAGAACCGCCTAACTGCTGTCCTTGTTAAAGATGGCGGGCACTTCGAACCTCTTTATCATAAATATTGCCCTGTATGTCCATTCAATAAACGTCATTAAATTCTTCTCATATCTCTTATTTGTTTTTATTTTTTCATTTGTTTCAAACACTACCCGCTGGGCCACCCGGTAAAAGAATAAACAAAGAAAATAAGCCAAATGTGGTTGCAAGTATACACTTTAAACACCTTTGGTTGTTTGTACGCGAATAAATTAAAGTCGTATTTTGTAACTCGTAGTTGAAATGTTCATTTTCATATGAATATAGTTAATGTTTACTAATAGTCTTTCTATGTATCTGTTAAAAAAAACGTAAAACCCTTATATTAAAAGTAAGAAATGATATCATTTTAATCAGAATTTAATTAGGAAAATGATAATAATTTTGTAAGTATTATTTTTTAATTATTTATTTTCAATGTTTTAAAATTAAATATGCAATTTTTCTTCACTAATTTAACCAAGGAATTTATGTTTCAAAAGAATCGCAAAACTGGTCCAGGCATGAAGTATAATGCGAATTTCTCTCTATATTAAAAAAAAGTAAGCTCTTTTAAAGTGTCAGCAGCCATAACATCATGAAATATTGATGTTAGAAATCCAATTTGTTTTGGGAAGGTGTGTCTCCCTAATGCCTCGACCTTAATTTTTTTTTTTTTTTTTAATTTCCAATTAGTTTTTTAATTAAAAATAAAAATTAATTTTTCTATGTTAAAGTATAGGATTTGAAAGTGTCAGCAGCCATAACATGATGAAATATTGATGTCAGAAACCCAAATTTTTTTGGGCAGGTGTGTCTCCCTTATGCCTCGATGCCCACTTATTTGTTTTTCAAATTTCCAATAAGTTTTTTAATTAACAATTACAACAAGTCAGCCACAAAAAAAATCTTATTCCTTTTCTGCAAAACGGCACGGTGAAATCATCAGAAATGCGTGATTTTGTTACGTTCTTTTTAAAGAACAATTGCTCTCTTTTCTGTTCTTTTAAAAAGAACAGTTCTTTAACTTGTTCTTTTTACATTGGTTTTGTGTTTATATATAGAAAAGGTTCACAGATTTTTTTAAAAATGATTTTGCCTTAAAATATAATATAGCAAGATAGAAGGTTTATAGATTAAAATTATGTGTAAAAAGATAGTAAAAAAATTATGACAAAACTATTTTAAATAAACATTTAACATAACAATTAGTCTGATAAACATTTTCAATAAACAAAACTTTTTTTATAACAAAATTATTTTATTAATTATTTTATTTAATTCTGCTAAAGTGAAATCACAAAATTTCCTTTTTTTTATAAAACAAGATTTTTTTTAATTATAAAAATGATTTGGCCTTAAAATAAATTATAGCAATATAGAAGGTTTATAGATTAAATAAATTATGTAAATAAAGATAGTAAAAAAATTATGACAAAACTATTTAAATAAACAATTAATTATTTTATTTAATTCTGCTAAAGTGAATCACAAAATTTCCCTTTTTTATAAAACAGTTTTTTTTTTAATTTTCAGAACTGATGAAAAATATCGCATTGTTCTTTAAACTTTTTTCTTCAGATGGCTTGGCAGATGGCTTTCTTTTTTTTATTTAATATCTCGTTTTTAGCTTCCACACTACGTTTATAACGTAAAAAGTGGAAGGTTTTATAATCGTTCAGTCCGTCTGTCTGTCCGTCCGTCCGTCCGTCACCCACTTTCAAAGAAAGAACCACAAGTCCCACAGACAAGTGGAATGCGTCATTTTGAAGCAAAAAATCAGATTAGGCTACATTCCAAATTTCATTAAAACATTTAAATTAGAAGTTTATTTAAAATTTAAATAACTTAAAATTTAATCTACATTGAAATAACATGCAAATTCCATTTTTATTCGATATTTTCACTGTTGCCATTTCGTTAAACATACGATAAATTTTATTAAAAAAATACAAACATTTGAAAGAATATTTATTTATGTGATATGATTCAGTTTGGATTGTTGTAATATCACAATAGAGTTCTTTTGATGGTTCATTATATATGTTTGAAGAAAGATGCAAAGAGAATTCTAACTTGACATAAAAAATATGCAAAGTTTCGCTTTTATTTTTAAAGCATCATTTGTACTAATTATATATTTTTCGAACTGTAATTTAATTAAATCTTATTAATAAATCTAAGAAAGAAGATTAATGAAAATAGTTAATTTTGGCGTTTAAAAGTTTGAATTACAAATAGCTAAAGGCCCTGTTTGTTATTAGAATTAAATCACCATTGCCATTCGCAACAATCGCCCGAGAAACTTAATTCTTTTAGACAATAAATTAAAATAAATTTATTTTGCGACATCGATCAGTTTGAAATGACGTCAAATATATTTCACTGCGAAATTCTTTGTATGTTGATATAAAATATTTTCATTCTATTTAAAAGCGAGGCATAGTACATATTTATTCTTTGAAATACAAATTAATTTTTGCAAACGATAAGTAATAATTATTGAATTTTCGAAATAAAATAAATAAAACTAGCCAAATTTAGCATGTAAATGTTTAATATAGAATTAATGCAGTGTTTGGCGCCTTTTTACCTGTTTAACACAACTTTTGTGTGGAAGCGGGTTAAGTGACAGATTCTGTTACAAACCTACTTGTTATTATTCGTTCGCATCACCACGGTAAAAGAGTTTTATTTTATTTTTTTATTACTTTGTACACTCAAATATGCGTCAACATATTCCTTTTTGTTTTTTTAGAAAGTTTTTGAAGATGTTTTAACTCTTGTTAAACATTGTTTTATGATTTATTGTAAAGCCAACATATTAAGCTAAATGTTTTTTTAGCTTCCACACTGCGTTTATAACGTAAAAAGTGGAAGGTATTATAATCGTTCAATCCGTCTGTCTGTCACCCACTTTCACAGAACGAACCGCAAGTCGCACAAACAAGTGGGATATATCATTTTGAAGCAAAAAATCAGGCTAGGTTACATCCCAAATTCCATTAAAATATTTATGTGATATGATTCAGTTTGGATTGTTGTAATATCACAATAGAGTGAGATGAGAGTAATAATGAGTGAGAGTGATAATGAGTATCATTAATTTGCGAAAGAAGATTAATAAAAATAGTTAATTTTGGCGTTTAAAAGTTTGAATTAGAAATAAATTATAAGCTGAAGGCCCTGTTTGGTGAATTTCTTTCTGAGGTGTATAAATAGTGCGTTTTTTTGTTGAGCAGACCCAATGAGATTGCGCAGCAATATCCAAGGGTGCGAGCTTGCGGCTGAATATAACTATATTACCAAGGCTCGACATAAATTTGTCATAGATACAGACCTGGATGGCAAAATATGCACAGGCCTGTGCAAAGTTGGGTTGGAAAAGTTACGTTCACTAGCGAGCCGGCCGCGAAGCGGCTTATGGGAAACCGGGAGTTGGCAAGCGATAACGAGCAGGGGGCGAAGCCCCCTTATGGCCACGAAGCGGCCAATGGAATTGCGCAGCAATTCCGGGGATTTTCGAGCGATAGTGAGCAGGGGGGGGGGGGGGGGGGAGCCCCCTAGTGTTTCAAAGAAAAATATCTAAAAAAAACCATTTAAAACGTAAAAATTGAATGCATAGAAATAAAGCTACATGACGGTGAATAAAACTTTTGAAAAAAAAAAATATTCTAACGTATATACTTATATAGGTTTATTTTTCAAATTGGACAATGTTTGCAAATGATAACTATTTTTAAGCTATAAGTTTTAAGTTTGCACAATCCCTCCATATTTTCTATAACCATAAGTTAAACTAATAACTGGTTGACAATTTTAACACATTAATCAACATCTTCAAAGATAAAATTACAAACACCAAAATCTTCGAAAGAATAAAAAATTAAAAGAATTTTATCGCCAAACGAATAGAAATATAACGTTTAAGGACAAAAGTTTTGCAAAACATAAAACTAAAATAAGAATTTTTGTCATTTTTTAAAAATAAATATCTGAAACATATTAAAATATTTTTTTGAAATTTTTTTAGTATTTTTTTTTCAAAAAAATAATCTAAAGGAAAAGTAAAAAATATAAATTAAAATCTAAAACATATTAAAATATTTTTAAAAAAATTGTTTTTAGTATTTTTGTTTCAAAAATATTTTTTTAAATATGTTTCAGAAGTAGAGAGAAACCACGGGAACTGGATCAGGGATAAGGGGGAATGGCTGCCTTGAGAACGAGGGATCGGAGAGGGGAGGGTGTGTGACGAAGGAGTGACCCC
The DNA here is from genome assembly GCA_019343175.1 of Oedothorax gibbosus. Taxonomy (NCBI): domain Eukaryota; kingdom Metazoa; phylum Arthropoda; class Arachnida; order Araneae; family Linyphiidae; genus Oedothorax; species Oedothorax gibbosus. Next base: position 852,228 of record JAFNEN010000177.1, read on the forward strand.
AGATAGCAATTTTCATTTGCAACAAACTTGCATCAAACTTACAATGCAAGTCTGCACACTTGCAGCAAGTGTGCAAAGCAAGCCTGCAAGTTTGAAGCAAACTTGATTCAAACTTCCTAGTTGACACAATTCACACTTGCTGCAAGTTTGCAATGTAAGTTTGAAGCAAACTTACGAATCAAACCTGCAAACTTGCAATAAACGTGTTGCAAATGTTTATTTCCCTTGCTTTTAAACTTGATGCAAACATAGCCGTGGTTGACAGTTGGGGGGGGGGGGGGGTCATCGTAGGGCGGGGGGGGGGTAGGGGAAGGGGTGTACTGGGGGGGGGGATACGGGTGCGTTGGATGGCTGGTGGTGAGGGAGTCATTGAATTAACTATCCCGTTTGATTCAAACCATTTTTTTGTTTACCAAAAATTTTTGTTTCAAACTGTTAACAATGCATATTATTTAAGGTAGGAAAGCGTTAAGTATTCAATTTATTATAATATATTGATTACTTAATGCTTTCTTATCAGAAATAATAATCATTGTTTACAGATTATCGTATTGAATTTTTTTTTATTTAAAAAATAAGTTCATTCTGAATTGTAAGTTATTTGTATAGTACACATTCATTTTAAAATAAATTCAGCTGAATTCCAGACCCCTACATAAACTAAATAAAGTTATTAATTACCTACATAAAATATTTCTTATAAAAAAACTATTAAAAACTTAATCTTTCGTTCTTGGCAGTAACAATCAAAACAAATGGACACGAAAAAAAAACCCAATAAAGTTTATTTATATCTGATGACAAACATGATTAAAATTTATGTTTCAAACTATACACACGACTATTTTTTTAGAAGTAGTAATAATACAGAAGCTTAAAACAGTTTAAACAAACGTAGCACTTGTAATAGATACAAATATAAGTAATCATTCATAAAAAAGGTAATTTTTCTTAAATGATTAGTATTTTCACATTGACTGCATATATGCTGCACATACTACCACAATTACAAAATAATTTAGTGTAGATATTAAAAGAAATTGACACAAAAATGAACATTATTTTGTCATTGAATAGTTTAAAGCAAAAATAATTAATGCACATCAATTAATTTTTTTCCATTGACTTCAAAACATTTTCCAAAATTATTTTTGTTCATATGTAAAAAAAAATAACTAAAACAAACACACAGTTTTATCAAATCAATTACACAAATGTTACAAATTTTCCATTTTTTGCATTTTCTAATTTTATACATGCGATTTGATGTGGTTTGGTTGAATTAACATCACACTAGAGCTACAAACGAAGATTTTTTCTTGAATCTGAAAAGAAAAAAAGAATACTTTTAAAAATGAATTGCAATTAAAAATCGTATTATGTTGCTAAATAAGGAAAGAGAGAAAATTCCTGAAAAAATAAATAATAGTTTCCTTGTTATGACAGTATATGGCTTTCATAA